>JBBMJY010000002.1:246140-259125 GCA_037833715.1 Toxotes lorentzi | reverse complement strand
ACCTGATTCTTACCTGGGTCTTAAAACCGGGTTTGAATTTTCAAAAAGTTATGTAGGTTTTTTGGCGGGGGGTTTGGGGGGGAAAAAAAACCAGGCCCCCCCCCCCCCCCCCAAAAAAAAAAAAAAACACACACACACACACGATCATCCTCTTCTCAGTGACAGAGAAGACTCAGCAGCGCCACATGCTGGTGTAGCAGGAGCTCACGCGCGTGATTGAATTTGCTAAGTGAGATTTTTCCAGCTGGTCAGAAAGGTGCGCAGGAAGATCGTTCCAGTGTTTGTAAGCATTAGCCAAACTTAAGCCAACTTGTCTCTAATAACAGTGGGACACACCACAGAGCGTCTGTGGTGTGTTCACGTGTCTGTAATAACAGTTGCAGGAGCTTAGTGGATCAGAGGCTAGCCTGCACTTGATGTCATGACTTGGGCTCTCTGTGGTCAGCCATCTAGCCCTCTAACCAGAAGGCTAATTTTGGTGATGGTATGTGGATGGAATCCCATTTAACCAAATTACGCGGCCACTATGTCACAGCAACTTAACTTTGTTTGTCTGAAGTCATTCTGTAGTAGATTTACTTTGATGTTTAGGGTCATTGTCCTGCTGCATCACTCTGGTGCAACTCTTCTGAGCTTCAGCTGGTGACGGCCTCCCTCCATGATGTTGAGCTGTCCAGACCCAGGGGCAGAAAAGCCCCAGATCCACAGTATTTCACCTTTGGAGTGATGTTTTCATGTTGGTGTGCAAACAATCCTACATTAGTTTCATCAGTCCACTAAACATTTTCCCAACAGTGCTGTGGAGAGTCCAGCTGCTCTTTGGCAAACTTCAGGTGCAGTGATGGTTCAGGTGATGTCTCTTTGGAGAGCAGCAGCAGCTGGACTCTAGTTTAACTAAATCCTGGCTCCAGTTAGCTTTTGTTCACAGACTTTTTCCAACCATCAACATAAAATCTCTGTCATCTAAATCTGTATTATTTCATTTATTTCAGTCATTTAATTTTAACAGCCATTTTCAAGTCTATTAATCAACCCCGAACCTAAACTTAGCTATAACTCATTCAAAAGCCTTGTTCTTAGTCTGTCACATTCAACCTGGAAAACACTATAGCCAATTCTATTAGTTATAGTGTACCATGCTCCTGAACTGTTCTCCGAATTTTATCCGAATTCTCTGCGTTTTTATCAGGTTTAGTCCTTTAGTACAGATAAAGTAACTACGGCAGGTGATTATAATATTAATGTGGACACTGATAATGAACTATAGCTCTGTGTTTATCTCATTTATCGCTGTGTGAATAAACCCGCTCACTGTTTTAACCACATCCTCCACCTTATACTGTCATACTGCATCAAAATTAAACAATATAACAATGTAATATAATATATAATATAATAACACAACATATTTAGTCCTTTAGTAACTTCAGTCTGGTTTTAGAGTGAATCATAGCACAGAGACAGAACTGCTGAAAGTTAACTTTCCAGCTACATCAGACAAAGAACTCGTCTCTGTGCTTGTCTTGTTAGATCTTAGTGCTGCATTTGATACCATTTACCATCACATCAAAGGAGCCGCACTAGGCTGGGATTGTGCTCCTGGTCTAAGTCTTACCTATCAGCTTGATTTCAGTTTGTACACATCAGTAATGAGTCCTCCATGTACACAAACGTTAGGCATGGAGTTCCTCATGGTTCAGTGCTTAGACCAATTCTTTTCACCTTATATATGTTTCACTTGTGCAACATTATTAGGAAACACTCCATAAACTTCCACTGTTATGCACAGGATTCCCCAAGTGAAGCCAGAGGAAACTATTCGGTTAGCTAAACTTCAAACATACCTTAAAGATATAAAGATAGGATAACTAATAATTTTCTGCTATTAAACTCAGACAAAACTGACCTTATCGTAATTGGCCCCAATCTCCTTAGAAACATATTATCTCTTGTTATAGTTACTCTAGATGACATTGTCCTGGCCTCCAGTACCACTGTAAGGAATCTCAGAGTTATCTTTAATCAGGATTTGTCCTTTAACTCCCACATAAAACTTCAAGGTCTGCCTTTTTTTAAACCTAGGTAACATTTCTTACTCTTTGTGTAAAGTTTGATAAAATTTGAAAGGCCCTGGCCTCATCAGTGGAAGCTTCAGCCCACTTTTCTGTGCTCTGATGTACCTGTCTTGACTTTCTCTTCTTTGCAGACCCTGACCAGCCGGAAGGAGGAAGAAACAACACTGCAAAGTTCTGAAACTCTTCTTTTATTTCAGGTAAGTGTTACTGTTCTACATATCATTTTTCTTTTCTTGCCCTTCACACACAGACAGAGGACAGGAATGAGATGAGAGATTATAGTCAAGCACCTGAAAAGTTGATAAATTACAGTTTTAGATCAGGATTTTTTTTTAAACAACGTGGGAAGTATCAGCCTGCTAGCAGCTCCACAGGCAAGATTGTAGACATAACGAGATCATTAGCAAAGCATGTGTAAGTTTCAGAGGAAAGCTGTAACCTAAACCTCAGGCAATACAATACATAGGATCTGCTTCCTTAGCTTGCTGGGGTTTCTGCGTTTGCCAAAGGGTGGCAGCAGCAGGACTACGTAGTCATGTTCTAATATCAGCAAGTCATTTATACTGTACAGCAGCTTAAGGTCTAAAAATATATTTCTATCCAAAGTGTTTAAGGTAAGGTACAAAAAACCCCCCCTCCAATTCCAAATGTCAAAATGTCCCTTTATTTTTGATAAACTGTAAAAACATAGCTTGATGTAAATGTCAGCAGAAAATAGAAGTGAAGCTACTCAGCCTGATGTGAGTCAGCCACAGCTCAAAGGAGAAGTGTTAGTTGAAAAAGTCACTTTATCATTTAAATTGAGGTTTGTTTCTTTTCTTGAGACTTTTAAGGTTCAAACGATTGAGTCCAAAGTGGGTTTCTCTTTTCTGTTCTGTACTGCTGAGCATCCGTGTGGGGCCCTGATCAGGACAATGACACAGGAGAACACCTGACAAAGGCTCTTGGTTTGCTGCAACAAGCTGTCCATGAGCAAGGCATCAGACCTCCAGTGAACGTGTACAGCAGCAGAAGCCTGGCTGTGCAGCTCCTGGCAGTCAACATGGAGATTACTGAGGGAAAAATTAAAGCATGCACACAGAACAAAGCCTCTGTGACTGAAGAGGTTTTGTTTCCTCCCCTCAAACCTTTCTGTTCCCCAGATGAAGGTATATTGGTAATAAAAGTTGTTGTATAGAAAGACTTGTACCTGTTGTACCTTCACAAAAGACACCCACTACATAAAAAACATATCAGGTTGTTTGACTAACACATGTCCATTCTTGGTAAAGGCAAGGGTCAAGCAATAACAGCAACCATGACATGCACCTCCTGATGAATCTCAGCCCAGTATTCCCTCTCTTTTAGCTGTTTTTGGTCTCTACCAGCTCCTGATAGAAATATCTGGCTCTTTAGCTGCTCTCTGACTGTGTCTGTCTGCTGTTTGCTGCTGAGCAGGTAGTGCACAGAGGCTTCTTAGGGCTATTCACTGAAAAAGAGAGTTTAAATTACTACAAGCCAAAAGATGCTAAAATGCTCTGAGGAGCGGAGGGGAAGTGCTGAGTTGGTGATAATCTCTCTGTGGGTTTGTCACATTACACTCTGCCACCTGACCCACTGTTAATATAAAGAACTGATAAGAGCAGCTTTAACTGTTTGATTTTCTAGCCTGACAGCTGAAGCTGCAGCCTGTGGCACATCCAAGACTAAAGTGATGAGGGCAGATAATGCCACTGAGGCAGCCTGTACTGGTTTTGAATAAGGACTGACTGTTTCCAGTATAGCTGCTCTACTGGTTGGTTTAGTGCACATCAGACTAACTAAGCTTTGAACCAGGAAGGTTACTGAGTAACATTTCTGCAAGTCATCAGAACAGAATGATCCAAGAGACATGCTGCTGAATACCTTCCATGACTCAGTCATCAGGTATGCTATCCAAACTGTGACTACTGAGCCTCAGCCTGTATCTCATCTAACAACTGGAATCACAACAGCCATATGTTTTAGTTCTGAGTGATAAATCACAGCTGCATTTCAAACACACAAAAGAGACCAACTATGAGATGTGACAGGGCAGAATTCAAATTAATGACAGTGGTTGGGAAGGAAACTTCTCTCTGGATAATCAAAATAAATAAACATGAAGACTCTGAGGAGTTGTTGGTGGGGTCAAGTCAATACCTTCAGAAGGAGAAGCGGTATTTCTTCATCTTTCCGGTGTGCAACCGAGAAGCTTCCCAGTTTCCCCTAGTTCTGAACAAAATGCTAATTACAATGCAAATACATACATCAAGGAGGTTTTTTGCATAAGTAGTGAGTCATGATACAGGATGGAGAGGACAGTTGTGTCTGAACGCAGTTAGATTGATGAGCAGCCGCCTGTCCTGCCAGAAGTCACTCTGATGGTTTCAGGTGTGAACAGACTCTACTGTCCTCTCCGTCCTAAAAGCAGACAAACAGGAAACATGTTTTTATTGCACTACAACGTTTACCATCACTACGCCTGTGGTTAGTGTGTGAGCTGGTATCCTCTCTACATAGAAAGCATGGTCACTGGCCCTTCATGCTGTCATCTGTCTGAAACGATGGCCAGCACACTGCCCTCAACAGGAATGGAAACAAGCTGATGGATGGTTCATGGCAACAGCAACCCTTATCTCATCCACCAACAACACCGTCATGCCTCCCCAGTCCCAACTTCACCCCAAGCTGGGAGCCATGAAGTTGAGATGGGCTCGGTCAGACCTGTCCATCAGTCCTGCAGCGTGTTCTCAGCAGAGCTGCTCTGTGCTCGTCTCTGCTGTTTCTTCTTGTAGCTGGGCCAGCGACACACAGGGCAGCAGTGTCTGCCTGCTGCCAGCCACACCACGATGCACTGCTGGTGGAAGGCGTGGCCACAGGGCAGACCCATCAGCAGCTCCTCACTCACAAAGTTCTCCAGACACACCACACACTCTGAGCATTGCAGCATGCCACATGGCCACACTGACCAATCACAGTGGTGCCGGTTAGAGACACCCTCAGGTGTGGGGCAGCCATCCTCCAGTGGCCTGTCAGCTGATGGTGAGCTTCCGTTCTCGTGACAACAGCAGAGGGATAATGCAGCAGAAGCGACACACACACAATGACGGCTGTTGCTGTGGTCCATGTTGCTGTACACACTCTGCTGTGTGCTCTTGTGCCTTTTGCTGCAGTGTGGAGGTGTGCAGGGACCTGCAGGAGGGGAAGCCCTCTGCCCCCTGCTCTCTGTTTCTGAATGTGAGCTTTCTGTCTCTTCATCCAGCTGTCCACCGGAGCTGCTGCCCCTTCCCTGACCCACAGCTCTGAACCTCCAGGTTGGCAGGACCTTAATGTAGTCCACATTCACTAATGGGCGAAGCCAGAGATCAGGGAAAGCCAAACGCTCAAATAAGAAGTTGGGATCATCCTCCCAGTCTGAGTGGTCCGATGGGACCTGCTGCAGCGATGTGATTGGGTGGAGCAGATAGGAAGTGTACCAGTCCCACAGACTGGCCAGCCACTCCAGGTTGGTGGTGCTGTCCTCTCGGCTCCTGACGCCGCAGCGCCGTTTCTTCTCAAAGTAGTCCACCAGCAGGCCATGGGCCAGGTAAGTGGACAGGAAGAGAGCCGGGTGGGAGGAGTAGAAGGTCCAGTCAGCTCTCACCAGGCTGGCCAGGGTGGTGGTGTCAGCATAACGAAGTAGCTTCAGACTGTAACCATACAGAGTGTCCAAATAGGACAGCTGAAGGAGAGCCTGGAGGGAGTGATTAATCCATAATTAGTGATCAATTATTATCAATGCATGTCTCCACTCAGTTAAAAAGTTTATAGCAACACTATTACACCATGGCGCAATAAGTAAAGAGTGCGGCTTTGGACCTTGGACCGGCCTAAGATCGGAGGGTTGCCGATTTGATCCCTCGACCAAGCACAATAGGATATGGGTGGTGGTGAAGGAGACCCCCCCCCCCCCGCGACCACAACTGTGGTCCGATCCACCCCAGCTCCCTCTGGCCCAGCGTCTCTAGTGCATGTGCATGCTTTGTGTGTGTGTGTTTTGTTCACTTGGTGTGGGTAAAATGCAGAGAGTAATTTCCCCCAGTTGGGAACAACTAGAGGGACAATAAAGGATTTAAAAAAAAAAAAAAAAAAATTATATACACTCAGTGGCCTACTACAGTTTGAGTTTCTCACCGTTCTCAGAAACTGGAACCTCTCAGAAAGTTAATGAGAATTTTGGGACATAACTTGCAGAGAGAGTTGTTGACGTGTTTGGATTAATGGTGTAAATTCACGTATTGTTGATAAATGTTTTGCTAACATTTAATTTGTAATATGGGTTTAGGTTGTAAACGTTAGTTGTCGGCCTTGTAGACTGACCTTTAACTGCCCACATTAACGTTCATGAGCAGCGTTAATGGTATCTCTCAACTGTTCTGTTCTGCTACATCTACATTCTATACTACATCTTTCTGCTGATCATAACACACAGAGAGCTGGGTATTGATCTTGATATACATATTGTAGTCAGCCAGTTTACTTGGATTCTTAGTAAGTAAATGTAGAATATTTAAAGGGTAAACGTTTAGTGTTAGGTGACCTTATCATTCCCCACAAGGAGCCATGCAGCCCAGCACAGCAGGGAGTTTGAAATGCTACATGAACAGCAGCAGCAGCAGTGTTAAGAGCCAGCACAGCATTCAGGTGAGCAGTGTGGTCGTGGGCATGCAGCAAAAGACTGAGCAAAGCACTCACAACTTAAGTGTAGTGACGTTTAATTAAAAGGGTGAGTTGCATTTTTGGTGCAGTGAGAGGCGCATGTCTTGTGCGTGTGGCAGGAAACTCCACTTGACTGGTAGCAGGTTTTGCTGCAGACTTTATTTAAAGCCCCTATGTGTGGTCACCACTGCCCCAAGCCCACCTGTTATCTGTTCTGGGGACAGTGAGAATCAGTGAGATGAAAGCAACACACAGACTGCAGCAGTTTTTAGAACAGTTTCATTCTGTCTGACTTAAATGCTGTCTCATTCTGTGAGTCTCACTAGACCCAAATGAGAAGTCTTTGTGTTTTTTATTGATGTTTCTGTGTTCTATTGAATCTTGGAGAAGAAAAGTCTTTGATCTTTTTTTTTTGATGCTTTTGATTTTTATCGATACTCAGTCTTCAGTTTGTGTTTTTATCAGGTCTTACCGTTTTGTGATCGGCTTTCCTTTACTGTGCTTCCAGAATCTCATCCTCTTTAATGCTACTCCAAAGTACAAGTACTAATACAACAAGGAGATTATTACAGCTGACCACTGTAGTACAAATAGAATGTGACACACAATAACATGCCAGCTCGGTACCTATTCACAGCTGCCTGAACTGATTCTTATCAGCTGCTCTGTGGAGTTTGTCCTGTGTTGACATTATGGTTTACAGAACGAAGCGTATGTGTCCTTTAGGCCTGACAGATGTGGAGTGGATTTCCTTCCTCATAGAACATTTGAAAAGCTACATTTTTTAACATTTTGAAACAGCATCATTCATGTTTACTAGTTTGCAGTCTTCTTCTTTACTGCTTTTGCTTGTTCACTGCTGCATATTCAGGTGCATTACTGCCACCTCTGGATCAGTGGTACAATGTGGAACCACAGGCAAGAATATGTATTGCATCACCAGAGTCCATGTGTGCATGCATGACACAAACAACATGGGGACCCACTCATGAAAAAGCAGGTCCACAGGAACCTTTAAGTTAATGTTCACGTTTTGGTTCAGGGTTTGTTAAAGCACCTTTCTGGAACAGGCCCAGACCAGAAAAGAACTGGGCTCCTGCCACTGAAACAGCTGTGGGAAAACAGGTTTGTTCAACACAAAAAGAACTTATTGTCTGGTGTGATGTGTGATCTGTGTGGTGTAGATGATTTCCTACCAGAACAGGAAGCCAGGACACCAGCAGGATGGAGTTGTAGGTTCCCAGAGTTCGTATCAGAACGACAAATCGTTTCACTGTTGCTCCCTGTTCATGACAATGAAGATGTTAAAAATTACCTGGACAGTCAATACAGAACTAGGTGTCTCTATTGTCTCTCTCCAGTACTGTGTAAAAAGTGTAAGAAGCATTCAGATCGTTCACTTTACAGAGTATTATAAATTTTACATCAGTAAACGTACATCAATATTGTCATCAAAATGTACTTCAAGTATCAAAAGTCAAGGTTTTAATGTTAAAGCTGCTCAAGATGGAGCTATATCTTAATCTTTATATGCTGTTGGATAGTTCCAGTCATAAAAATGGACGATATTTAAAAGATGATCTGTTTCGTGTGTAAAATCTTAATCTGCTAAGAAGGACTCCAGCATGCTCCGCGCAGGGATTCCGCCTGATCCTCTCTGTGGTGTGTGCGCACCATCAGCAATAATTCACATGTACACACTGGCATGAGCCATGCTCTGCTCCGTGTGGGAATTATGCTGCTCCCCAGCAGAAAAAGGTTTACAGTCGGGTCTTTAGAGTTCAGCAGCCACAGCCAGGCTTCTATTCACATCTAGACAGGTTCAGTCCAAATGACCTGAACAAGTCTCACTCTGTCTGTTTAATCGGGACACTTCAGGAGCCAACTCTGTGAACATGGATTAGACAAGTATCCCAGAATGCATTTCACACAAACCAGTGGTGATGGTGGAGGTTTAAGACAGGCTCAAAGCTGTTGTTTTCACCCTACACCTGTCTCTGGGTCACTTTAAATTTTCAGGAGGGAAAGTATTTGTTCAGATTTGGTTTAGGGTGCTCAGGTTATTCAATTATTGGCAGAGATATAAGGATCATCTCAGCAGCTAACAGTCTGACTCTTGACATGACCAGTCCTTTTCATCTGTTGGTTATCTGATTATTGGTGCGTTTTGGAAGTAGACAGAGGGCTGGGGTTCCCACAGACCAATGTGCCAATCATCAACAAGGAGCCTTGTACGGTTAGTGCACAGACCATGATTTTTCAATTCAGTCAGGGGCTGGGTTCATCGCAAGAAGCATGCAGCCAACTTCACTGCAGTTGCAGATAAATGCAGCACAGTGAACAGCACAACACTTCCCTTTTTCAAATGAGAGTAATGGAAAAACAGTGACCTGTGTAATGAAGAGGTCCATCCAGGCCAGCAAATTGATGAGGACCAAACTGAGGACAAACAAGTCATTGACCTCTGGCTGGACTGAACGCAGGAAAGTGTCCATGGCAGCTAGGGAGAGGAACTCCCCCGTACTACAGGGGGTCAGAATGAAAATTGAGAAGAAGGGGAGAAGAGGAGGAGAGGAGAAGAAGAGACAGACGATCCAGAGATACAAATCAGTGTTGTGTCTGAATAAACAATAACTATCATTTCCCTGTTCAATCATCACCTGTTGCCATAGCGATAGATGCCCTCGGGCATCTTGAGGATGTATGCAGGGCTATGTGTAACACCGATTTCTGACAGGCTGCTGTCGTTATCCCACTGACGTACATCCACAAAGATGAACTCGATCCTGCCGGTGAACTTGACGGACAGGGAGGAGAAGAAGGCGGGGGGCTGGGACAGACGGGCGAACACAAACATTTTGACTGGGTGGGCTGGGTCAGAGCGCCACTCCTCCACCAGCTGCTCAGAGTGACGCAGGGTTTTGATCCGATGAGCCACATGTGAGGTCATCCAGCGGAAGATGTGTTCGGTTTCAATACGACGGCCATTGTATTCTTTGAGCATGACTTTACCCTTCGACGCAGAAGTCTGAGGAACGGACATGATGAGCGTGGAGCGCTGCCAGCCGCGCTTTATACATGACCTGGTGGACACAATGCAGAGGCACCATGTCAGTATCAGATACACATTATGGAGCCATGGGTAAACTTTCTGCTGTGTTCACCAATGAACTGTAAGACCCCTTTTATGCCAGAGACTGCAGTTCACTTTTCACAGTTAGAGCAGTCAACCAATGACATAAAACACTAAATGTAGCCCACAATTATTTATTAAGGACATACTTTTATATGACGTTTATATGGCATTTTTGTCAGGACTTCCCAAATACATACTATAAAACAATCATTCTTCTTAATTATTCTTCTTAATATAATTACTCAAATAATTACCCTCAGGGTCCTGAGCCAGAGGGTCCTGACATGACTTCTTTGAAAGTCACAGAGCTCAGAACTACAAAGAGACAAAACTACCACTGTGCATCCTATGTAGTCTGTTTTTCCTTATAGTCTGTCCCATTGTCTAATAATCCGTCCATGCCTGGACTCAGATACATTTTTGCTGAACCCTGAGAGGATGAGCTTCCTAACAACTGCCTCCTAACTAAGAACTAATGTTCTTGTCTACAGCAGACAAGAACATGGTCTAGTTCCACTGGACCAGCATGCTGTCCCCATTCATTGACCACTCTTTGACCATTTGGTGTCCTCTCATGACAATCACCATGTCCACAATCCTGTCCCTCACAGACTGAGCTCCCATTCTTAGTTGTAACTCCTTTAAGGAACATGTGTATTGAACACAGTGTAATCACACTGTTTAATAAGATATCACAGTAGTAGAGTGAAGAACTCTCACACACCGTTTACGGTTTGTCATCACTCTGACAAACACTGACCTACTACCCACAGCAGGATAGTGACATCACATCCCTCTTTGGGGCAGTTTCATTAAACCAAAGACTAATATGAGTGTACCTTAAATAGCAGCTTGTGATGCCTCTGTAAATAATTTACTAACCCTAATTCAAATCTGTAGTCACTCTGGAGGCTGTTGGCGATGATGGTGTTTTTAATGACTGCATTACATGACATTTTGTCCACCTCATTTACGACAAAATATTAGACACAGTATCACTGTTGTTCAAAACACGCACATAAAGGCTGAATAACTTGTGGATCTGTCTGACATCCACAGCCATAGGTAAAAGTTTGTTTTAGTATCAGATGATAAAAGTCGAACTGCATTGGTCAACAGTACTGTCACTCCACAGCTGCAGACATTTAAACAAATCTAAACTCCACAAGTCTCTGCATGCACCATGTGTAAATTCTCTACCTGTGGGAAACAAAGGACAGAAAAGTGCAGGTGCCTTTGAGGAACACCCTGCTGCTCACCTGTAGTCATTCGAGCAGTTGAAGGTTCCAGTCCTGATACCAAACTGAGACACTTTTTGCACCATCTTACCCCAGTTGGACTGACTGAGCAGAGCTTCCCGGTCCTGGGCAATGACCTGCAGGTACACACAATGACATGACAGGGTCAGTAAGGTAATACAAAACAAATCTGTCAATAGACATGAAGCTCTCTCTCACAGTGGAAGTGGAAGCCCTAGCCATGTTAACATCTAAACACGCTGCAACATGCCGACAAAGGCAGTGAAGAACACTGCAAACTGGTAAACATTACATTCTCTGATTATGGGGCGACTAATCCCAGCAGCCCTGAATGTTTTCAACACGAAGACTTAATGATGATAAAGATGAAGGAAAGATTTGGTAACAACTCAGAATTGGAGCTGAATGAATCTCTGTGTTTTGCCAACCTGGACATCAGAATTTTAGACCAAATATGTTCTCCACTATTCAACATCAGCAGGCTGAGGAAGACAAGACACAGCAGAGATCAGTAAAGAAAATGTAGAGTTCAGTAAAGCCCGACTGTAGAGTTCAGTTCAGTAACAATGACAGTAGAGACCAGTAAAGAATGACATTAAAGTCCAGTAGAGTAAATAAAGGATGCGTATTTGATCAAGTTCAGTTCAGCTGAATATGCTGAGATCCTTAGTGGTCAGCTGAGCTGTGGCCTACAGTCTGATCTGTGTGTTCATGTTTATGAAACTACTTCCAGATGTGGAGGTGGTCTAGCTCACAGCAGTCTGATGGGGACGTGACGGTGTACACCTGCATTAAAGTGGTGTCCTGTTGATTTAGTCTCCTTCCATAAAGCCTTGTGACTTCAGAGACAGATTTTAACGGATCATTAACAGAATGGTGAAAATGAAGTCAGCACAGTGAGACATCAGAGAAGAAGAGATCCTGGGTCGTTTTGTGATGAACGAGGTGTGGAGTGATTAGAGGCGTCATGCCCCCCTCATCACGCAGCCCTTAACCCATGTTACTGAATGCTTTTACCTGAACCAGCCAGATCCCATCTTTAGTGTCCTCCACTAATTCATAGAAGTGCATCTCTCCACTGAAGTGTGTGGTGCTGGAGTCTCCTGCCTCCGTCTGCTCCCTCTCTTTCTTGATGGCTGAGTACAGCTCCCCCTGTGTCAACTCTCCTGTGGGGGAAAAGGGTTAAGGATTTAATCCACACCTAATCCTTAAAGCAACATTATGCAGCTATTTTACCTTTAAATACCAGCTTCACTGCTACTCTGACTTATAATAAGGAGAATGGCACCTCTTTCATTCCCACTTCCCAGTGCCTGTTCTTGCTCTCTGAACTTGACTTGATCTCCCATGTGACACTTTACAGCACTACGTAACATGCCACCAACTATCGCTCTTCAGCTAGCTATGACAAAAGGCTAGCTCAGTATTTTCAGTACAGACATCCTGGCAGAGGCGAAGAGACTTTGGGTATGGCAGGACAAATCTAGGTGGGCTGGAGAGCCATCATCAAGTCCATAAAGTTTTACCAGGCAAGCCCGGTTCTCTGTGTACCCATCATTCAGGGTGAACACAGGACCCTGCTGTGTGTGTGTTACAGGACTGGGCTCACTGGCCATGCTGTACATACTGTACATAAACTTAACTCAGTATGTTACATGCCACACCAGAAACAACAAGACTTTAGACCTACTGTATGCAAATGTGAAGGATGCACACTGCTGCTCCCTCTTCCCCCCACTTGGCTACTCGGATCACAACCTGGTTCACCTTATGCCTGTCTACAAACCTGTGGTTAAACAACAACCTCCAACTACAAG
>JBBMJY010000002.1:212198-246040 GCA_037833715.1 Toxotes lorentzi | reverse complement strand
TCTGGAATATAGGAAGGTGGTCGAGGACTTCGTTGACTGGTGTGAACTCAATCACCTTCACATCAATGCCAACAAGAGATTGTGATTGACTTCCGGAAAAAGGCTTCTCAGACTCCACCAGTGAACATCCAGGGGCTTGACATAGAGAGGGTGAATGTGTACAGGTACTTGGGTGTTCACATAAACAATAAACTGGACTGGTCAAGCAACACAGTGGGTAAGACACTACTAAGGACTTTTTAACACCGTAGTTGCGTCAGCAACTTTCTATGCAGTGGTCTGTTGGAGTGGTAGAATAACAGACAGGGACAAGAGGAAGCTGGACAAACTGATACAGAGGGCTAGCTCTGTCCTGGGCTGCCCCCTGGACTCAGTGGACTCTGTGGGAGAGAGAAGGATGTTGGCCAAGCTGGCAAGCATTCGAAGGAATCCCTCTCACCCCCTGTATGAGACAGTGGGGACGTTGGGGAGCTCCTTCAGCCGCAGACTCCTGCACCCTTAGTGCAAAAAAGAACGATACAGGAAGTCCTTTGTCCCAACAGTAGTCAGACTGTATAACAACAATGTCACATTTGTATTGAAGAGTACAGTTTTTCTTGTGCAATATTAACAGTTTATAACAGCTTTCCCCTGTGCAATAAATAGCAACATTGTAATACTCCTATTGGAGTTGTAAGTTTTTCTCTTTCATGATATTCATGATGTAGGACATAATTACACCGCTGTGCATTTCGAATCTGTACATTTTTATGGTTAATCTGTATATTCTATATTTAACTTTTAGCTTATTTGTTCCTTACTTATTATTTTTTCTAGTGTCTTGTGCTACTATAGTACTTTGTCGTGTTTTTTGTTATGCTGCTGTAACAACTTAATTTCCCTCCGGGGATCAATAAAGTCTTATCTTATCTTATATGTAATTAACCCTCACCAATCTGACCCGAGCGCCCCCCCCCCCCGGCCTGTGGCTTCAGAGGCCGCTGTTGCCAATGCTCAGCAAACGTTAAGTAGTCTTGCTTTAAGTTCAAACAATGTTACATTTTCTACCAAAACTAAAAGGTAATGCAAACATTTGATTCCAGTAATAACATAAACCATCCCCACGAATGGTATCACTCTGTGGGGCTGCAAATGTATTCAGAGGTAGCACATTAATAAATCTAACACATAGATTTCCCCTACATGAGCACGCACGCTTTGACTCCGAAACTTCGCATTGGTCTCATTTACATTTTAAGGCCACAGAAGTGAAACCATCTGTTTTTTTCCCACCATGCAAAGACTGGAAATAAGAGTTCAGATCTGTGTAGCAGCACTTTGTTTTTTGTTTCTTCTTAACCTAGCCCATGATGCATCTAATGAAGACCTCAGATTTATCCTGTGACCCACAGGAGGGGTCCTCATCCCCAGGTTGGACATCACTGATACTAGACAAAGACAAGCACTTCAGTTACTAGACACTATTTGGCATTTTTGCCTGAAAAATCACAGAACTGATTAATCACTGATTATTTGTCTGGTGATTGATGAATCGATTCTGCTCTGGACCTGACCTGGACCTGATCTGAATGTGATGGGGGCGGTGTCTAGGGGCCCTGACCGTTACCTGATTTCTCCACCAGCTCGCTGACATCCTTCTTCTCAGCCAGTCCGGAGTACCCCAACCCCCTACACTCCAGGATGGTCTTCAGCTTCTTATAACTGAGAGTGACTGGATCCACCAGCTGAGTGGCGAACACACCGGTCTCATACCACACCACAGCCTCAAAGATCCTCGCCAGCATGAACAGCACCACGAAGTACAGCAGCAAGAAGAACAGTTTGAGCCACATCTTCCAGCTGGACCAAGGCGGACTGTGCTGGAGCTGGACTGAGCTGGGACAGGAGACACTGTCGGTCTGTCTTGCTACTCACTTACATTAAACGTCTCTAAGTCAGGGCGTCATGTCTGTCCGAGTGGTCCTGGGGACGTTCCCTGACAGTCTACCTGCGGTCTGCGGTCATGAATCGGACGGACGGTGACAGCTAGCCACTTAGCTTAGCATCGCAGGTAGGCCCGCTGGTCTGTTAACCACAACAAACAGGGCTCGCGGAGCTCGAGTGTCAGCTGCACGCGCTGCAGTTCCCCGCCGAAGGTGAGCAGCAGGTGAGCTCCAGGTCTTTTTCACAGCGTCAGAAAATAAGAGAGATGACGATCTGACCTGCTTCGATCAGCTGCTGTACACAGAGGAGCTGACGTCACGTCCGGCTCCACCTCGCACATGTATACAAGCTACAAAGTAAAAGTCCTTTCCTCTTCCAGTGCTGTGCGTGACTCACGGGTCCAGGTCACTGGGGCGCCCTTCGCTCGTCCTTTGTCACAGGGAGAACCAAGAACCCTAGCCAGCAAAGACACGGTGTACAGAACCGGTCAGCTGCAGGTATAAGAACACCGCCTAAGTACTTTAAAACACAAGACCAGGCTGCCCAAGACTGAACATGCCTGGACCTTATGGTCAATGTGCCAAACTGAGGACGTGGTTGAAAACAATTGTGGAGCCGCTGTTAAAAACAAACAAACAAACTACTTAAAATGGAAAGCAACTAAAGCTGCACCAAATTGGCATATTCATTGCATTTTCTGTGCGGAGGGAGTACGGTCTTCTAGTGCAGTAACTGCCTGTGGGGCCCCAGGAGTCTATTCTTGGAGTGAATACAGAATAATGCAGCACTGGTTTTTTTTAGCGGCCTCTCCTAAACGACAGCATGTTGTGTTACAGTTGTTTGCTCAGGTTTACAGCCCGACGAATGACACATGAACACGATTTATTTGGAAACCAATACAGTAACACACCTTCCCTGAAGTCACAACAGAATTCTTTTGTTGATTATTTTAATGCAATGTTAAAAAGCTGCACACAGTGAGATTGTCCTGAGCAGGAGAATGTATTCGGTGGGAATTCTAAGGATCAGTGATCATGCTAGCAGCGAAGCTCTCAGTATGGAAATGTTGGTCTGTCAGCTCCATCACACCTGTAGAAGACTGTAATGTCTCAACAGCTATTGGACTGCAATGAAGATGCACACATTCTTGTTTCCCTCAGGATGAACTGTAATAACATGATCCTCTGACATTTCCCATTGTGCCATCATCTGGTCCAAATTTGAATATTCCAATGCTTTGGTTTATTTGGCTTTTGTCCTCAGTGGGTCCCAGGTCAAATGATTCTGCAGTGGTCACAGGTATTAATCGGCTCCAGCTCCAATCGGAAGTGATGGAACATGAAACCTGGGCAGACACGCCAAGACTTTAGTAGAAGATATTAAAAAGTGACCACTGTAATATGGTCACTGGCCTCCTTTTTTTTTTTTTCATTTTTACTGACCCAGAAACAGGCAACAAGTAGCTGATCACCTTTTTAGCAGGTTTATGTGCGTTTAAAAAACCCTGCGTTTTTAGCAGAAATTTTCATGTAAAAGGCGTAAGGCCATTGTTGGGGAGACATTCACTGTAGACTGTTGGCTTGGCTCTACACATGGCATTTGTTGACAAGAAAAGCAGAGGAAACTGATTTTTTTTAAAGTTTTCTTTTAATTCTGAAGAAAGTGTTATTTTACACAAGTGAAATTTCATGCAGCAGTGTGTTCTGGATCTCTAACACTACTTCATTAATGTGGTTACAAAGTTTTAAAATCCAGTGAAACCCATAGAAACCTCAGCACCTCATTTAAAAAAAAATGTTTAGGCCCTAATAACAACAGTTTTTTAAATCAAGCAGAAATAAAGTTTTCTGCTTTCCACAAATTGTACAAATGAATCAGTATTAAAAACATCAAGCTGCTGAAACTTGAACATGTATTTGGTGGAAGTGCCTGGTCAGGACAAAGAAGGTCTGCTGTGTCAGTGGCACATAAACATCGTAGAAATGGAACAACAACAACATGGCACAGTTAACTGGAGGATTACAGCATTTTTTTATCCACTCAAAAACAAAACAAAACAAAACAAAACAAAACAAAACAAAACAAACAAAACAAAACAACACACCAGAAATCAAAGAAAAACACAGACTAAAGCCCCATTCAGTCAGTAGCGGAGCAGATTTTAATCCCATCATGTATGGGTCACCACTCATCCCCACTACAGTACTAACTACAGCCACAGTGGCCTCCTGACTCTCTGTGAACTGGCTGCTGTTCCTGTATTTAAATCCAGTCTGGAACCACGTCCTCGTATTTTAAAATGGATCTGGAGCTGCCTGAACTTGCTTCTTGCTTTTAATTACATTTTTAGTCTGCTCAGCGTAAAACCTCACTTCAGAGTGAAAATAAAGGAAGAGAGAAATGTTTTTGCTAATCTGATCTGAAACATGCCAACACCAGCATATGGGTCTGCTTGAACCAGTATGACCACAGAGAAAATAAAATCATCAGGAGATGGTGTGTTGCTATGTAGCTGGGGGGAGGTACTGCAGTTCTGCTTTCAGACCATTTTTTTTAGTTTCTATCTGTTCACATTCAGTAACACTATCTCAACAGCTGCTCAGTCAACCCATAGATATACAGACAACTCTCACTGGGTTACTGTCATACTGAAGGAAACTTAAAAACAGGAGGTTTCTGAATACAGTTCTGCAGGGTGGACATCAGAGATAATCATATCCTGTGTTCAGATCTGACTCCACTTCATATATTATCTTTGACTCCCACCCCTCCAGCTCTGTGGTGACCTGGGGAGGTTGTAGTCTTTGTCTTTGTCCTGCTGAAGGGTTCAGAATGGGGCTTTAAAGAACTACAGCAGGAAAAGCACAGGTGGAGTCGATAACATTAGTAACAGCTGCGTACCATTAAGATCAGACAGTTCCAGCACTCTGCTGATGTGCATGCTGGTCACTGCCATGGTTTACTGGGACACTTAATGGAAGAGGGCCATTGTTACTGTTATTCATTCCACAGCAGACATTTTCACTGCTGTGGAATGAATAACAGTAACAATGGTCTATAGGCAAATTATTTCCATTGGCAAATGGTGGATAAACACTGCTCTGGACCATCCCAGTGGTTTTGCATGACTGCATGTAAGTTACTACAAATCACTCACACTTTACATCACAGCTGACCATTTTCCAAACCATGCAACTCTGTTGTAGAAATTCTGATTTCATGTTCTGACTGTTCCATCATGAGGTGATTGATGGCACAGGTTTCACATCAATCTGCACTTGAGCTGATTTAATACAGTGACCATGTAGAGGTGATATTTGCTGTAACAGAGTCTGATTTTTGCTTCAGGAAGAAGTGGGGGAAAAGCATTCATTCAAAAAAAAGGTCAGCGAAACATGGAGTGTATGTGATTTGCAGTTAAGGAGCTGTGAGATGAAAACACAGTGGTGTGGTTCTGTAAAGACAAAAAGCCATTTCAGCTGAAAAAGCCCTGCACTGAGTCAAACTGGAGTTGGACTTTTATCATCCATGAAAGAAGCTCACTGGCTGCAGTGAGAGAACATCCACAGAGACACCACATTGCAGACATTCAGAGAGACTCAGCCTACTCTCTCTTTGTCTCCACACCGGCTGCCACTGTGCAAGCAGAGACTCACTGAGTTTGTTGTGGAAAAGTTTCTCTTCCTTTTCGAGTTCACTTCCTTAATGACCAGCAGAGAACAACACAGAGAGCAACATACTGAGCTGATGTCCCACTGTCAGTCTGTCAGCTAAGATCATCTTAGCCTTCAGATGCTTTGGGAGAGATGTTTCAGCTTATTAACTTATGATAATTAAACACTGTTGAAGTTTAGAATATTTAAAGCAGCACAGTCCTGATGCTTTCATTCACCATTATTCAGTGTGGAGTTTAGACGCCTGACAGGCTTGTGTCAAACTCATCTCATGAACCACTAGTTTCAGAGTCACTGTGCAGTCACCTGGCCTCCCCCACTGTCTGTGTTGGTTTACTTGTACACTGCTAATGATATTTCATCCTTGAGAAGAACTAAGGTTTTATAGCCATGTACCATAGAATCACAATGGGTTCAGCAAGTTCTTACTGACAGTGAGCTAAAAGAAGAAAAGAGAAGTTCAGCCACAAACAGAGTATTTTGAATGAAGTGCAGATGGTGACAGTGCAGGTAGAGTGGGAGTCGGTCCAGAGAACAGTGAGGCTGATGTCAGTCTGATCAAATGACATGCTGCACTGCTTCCTGGCAATCGCTTGTGTGTAGGCTCTGTGTGGGAACAATAGACTCTCTGCTGTATAAAGTAATTACTGATTGTATATAAATTGAGTGGTTATTTCAGAATCACAACCATAAATCTGATCAAACTGAATTCTGAACATTTGAAGGATTAGAAATGTTTCCAATTCCAAATCTACTTTAATCAGTACGCTCTGCTTTGATCACGTACTGTGCGGATCTTCTGTTCTGTAGTAACTGCACAACACTGAGTCGAGAATATTATGGGGAATGTCTGTGTGTCCTCTCAGGATTTTCTCCAGGTAAGAGAGAAAGGTGAAATATTCATGACACAGCCACATCACCTTGCTGGTGTGGACCAGAGAACCGGTGAGGACCACAGGGTTATTGTCCGTTACTACCAGCTTACCAGGGTGAAAGTAGAGGCCTGATTGTTCTTTTGACAACCACATACTGGCAGGAACTTTCCACAACAGGTCTGATACTGCTACAGTTTCAGTCGCTCTGTTACACACCACTCCCTCTGCAGAAGCAGAAAATGTGACTGTGCTCAGCTGACCTTATCTCAGGAGAAGACACATGTCTCAGCAGAAGACACCTTCATTGCCATACTCAAAGCTGACGCCTCTGGTCTGTGGACAGGCTAGTTCTGGTGCTGTTACTGGGAGGGAAGGGCTTCAGACCTGCCACGGCTAGTGCAGGTTGGGATACTTCAGGCAGAACCTGTTGAATGCATCGTATATGGCCTGTCTGGAAATAAAACAGATACAACAGCATAGCAATGGGTGGCATGACAGGAAATGATCATGCCCAAAATGAATTTGTCAAAAACAGTCTGGACTTTGACCATGAGTCATTCATGTAAATGAAGGTAGACAGGAGCTGCTGTACAAAGGAGCTGCTGTACAAAGTACACTGTTCAATGTAGTCCCAAGTCAAGTCAGCTACTGTGCGTTAAGACAAAACCAAATCTACAAAAAGAGTGCTATTTTAAATAAACTTTAGAAGCTTTAACACAAAATGATCAGATGTGAAATGTTGTTCAAAAGGGAAACTGAGACATTGAAATAATAGATTTGCGCACCATATTTTTCACAGATTACTGTAAATACTGCAGGTCTCCACTGAGAACTATGCAGCTGATCAGATTCAAATACTGATACGATCTGAAGAAACGTGAAGAAGATTCTAACTTCTTCACGCTTCACTTCTTCACGCTCTGCTTTGTGTCAGCAATTTACCTGAAGACGTTCTGTTTAAACAGGTATGCACTGACATGTCCTCCATTCAGATATCTGACTTCACATCCTGGCCAGATCTCCTGCAGACTGAGGACCCCTGTCCGAGGGATGTAGGCGTCCTCTTTAGCCTGGACCACGATGATGAGGCTAGTGTCAACAGGGACTAAGACAGAGGGAAGAACAGATACCATTTATTTGAATATACATGCGCCAAAGGGACATATCATTACATAAACACAATATTAAGTTGAGGATGACATGCAAATTTATGTTCCATTGAAGCAGGCAGCTTTCAACAGTTACTATGTCATCAGTCAGAAACAAAGTGCTGGTTGTCCCAACATGAAAAACATATGTGAAACTCTTCCAAAGTCCATCCCAGTTTTACAAACCCTCTTGGCTCCCTGTCTACAAATGTAAAGCCTGGAGCTAGAGGCCTGGGTTGGTTCACTGTGAGCTGTCATTTGAAAAACATTAAGTCCTGTTTTTAAGGGTTAGCGTTAAAAATGTGGCATTTTCTCTCGACCTGATCAGAAGAAGGTAAGATATGCTGTAATATAGGTTATGCAGGTTAGATAATTCTAATTTATTGTATTAAGTGTTTAAAGAAAAAAAAAACTACACATGCCTTCAGCTGGTACAGAAGACAAGATCATATCACTCCTATTTTAGCCTCTCTTCACTGGTAACCAATTAGTATGTCTTCAGTGTAGTTACCACCAGTCACCAGGGGTAGCACTGAGCACAAAGATGCAGAGCAGACCCCCAGTCACCTGACTGGTTCCGTTTTAGGTGCTTGCTCTGGGGTCAGGCTCTGGGTCTCTGTAAAGCGCTTTGAGACAATTTTGATTGTGGAAGGCGCTATATAAATAAAACTGAATTGAATTGAATTTTGGCAGCAGAATGAGTCATTATGGTGGTGTTGTAGTGCTGTGTGTATAGCCCGCTACTTCTAATGCCTGTCATTGTTTACCTGATAAAGCTTTCCGTGTGATGGAAACATTGCTTTTGTAAATCTATGTAGATTTATTTGGAGATTTGTAACACTATATCTGTATATTTGCTTTCATCTGCCTACTTCTGTTATCAAACTAATCAGAACATTGCCTGTAAATCTGTCTGTTTGCACCACAAAACGTACCAGAGAAGTTGGCCATGTGTGTACATTCATCCATCACTCCCTTCATAAAGCTTATAGACTCTCTATGCAAAGATGGTCGAAAGCATTTAGCCGAATCTGTCTTCTTCCCATGTAGTGTGGTGTTTGCATTAAGGTTTCTAAGAGAAGAAAAAAATTAAGATTGTAGATGAGACCTAAATGATGAAGCAGTGTCACTGGTGCAACATGTAACAGAAGGATCCAGTTAAATAAACAAGCAAACAGAAGAGTAGAGTGGGAGCTCTCTTTTCTCTTTTCAATCTGTGTGTCATCTGACAGGTACTGGGTCCAGCGCTGACTGGCTGTCCTCCAGTAACTTGGCTGAAGTGGACTGGCTGGTGCAGAGGCTGGTATACTTAGCGTTCAGGCTCTCCATGAAGCCATGGAAGGTTGACGCTGACAAAAGAGCCTTATGCTAATACATCTTTGTGCAGCATGTAAATAACTCTCACTGCCATTGTAAACATTGTCCACGGTGTGTAGCAATAATTTGCTGACTTTTGCACCCATAATCACAATAGTTGCATACTGTGCCCATACAGGCAAGGGAAAATCACTTCGCAGTCAGGTTTTAGACCAGGACTTAGAACAATTTCTGCCTCTACAGTTGTACTGAATAATATTGTGCTGCACTGTTTGTGGGTCTTTGTAAGGCTTTTGACACTGCAGACCCTGACTCTAACCATTTTACCTACACTGTCTCGGTTAATGGGGTACCACAAAGGTCTGTTCTCAGGAGCTACATGTTGAGAGTCTAATAACAACAATAATAATAATAATAATAATGATAACAAATGCAACAAAAATTGGTGTGCCAGCAATTACCTTAACACTGACTTCTTATTTACCTTGGTAAGGAGTCCAAGCTCGTCCCACTGCTGTTCACCGATGAAAATAAATGGTCTACTCTGTCTCTAGCACTGCCCCTTTCAGGGCATCCACCAATCAACAGGCCTTGTCTAGCCTCTGATTTCCCTCCTCTCTCACCTCCAGACAGACCCAGTAGATGCTCTATAGAGTCCACATTCTTCACAAGTTCTGGACCCATCTTAAAGGAATCAGCCTGAAACACGAGGACACACAGAACAAAAAACAGATACAATGTACTCACTGATGTTCATGTGTGTTAGGATTAGGGTTGCATCTAACTGTATGACCACTTGTTATCAATGGACATCTCCTTGAACATGATGTTATGTTACTGGAAACCTATAGAGCTTAAAGATTTAGGGTGTATTCTGATTACCTAATAAAATTAACCATGAAAGGAAACAGCTAAAAAAAACAGTAATTTCATAGTGACATGAAAGAAGAAAAGCATGCTTTCACTTTTCTTTTGAATTGTCAACTTATTAGTCAACTGACTGACTGTGTACTTATCGCTCACAAATCTTTCTCAAACCAAAACTGTGATCTTATAAGCAGTTGTACCACTCTGGTTGTGGAGAGTACGGGTCAGTGATCTTCAAAGAAAGCTGAAGGATAACATACCCCACAATACTCCAACAGGTTAATGATCTCCTCTTCATACACTGAATTAATAGCATACTGCTTCTCCAGCTCTTTCCAGTTCACTGCTTTACTCAGAACACCCTACACACACACACACACACACACACACACACACACACACACACACACACACACACACACACACACACACACACACAGGGCCATACAATAAGGGATGGAAAACACACACAAAGGGCCACTGGGCTCCAAGATTAGTCATAAAGAAAAAAAAAAAAAACAAGTTAAAGTTTAAATCTTTCTTCAGAATGTATTCCACTACAGAAGGGGGATGTTCTTTGTCTGAAGTCATTCTGTAGCAGATTTACTTTCTCCTTTAGATTTATTTATATAAACATGGTCTGAGGGCAGACACCAGGGAGAAGCGAGAGTAGACATATAAAGAATGACACAACGACTGCACAAAGCAACTTGAATGAACATGACCATGAATGATAATCCTCATCCTTTCACACAAGCCAAACAGCGTTTGCATGTTGTAATCATCAGATTTTTATTTTGTTTTTAGGGGCTTGAACCCCAGCTCAAGTAACCATATAGGCCATGCCCATGTCCGCCTTGAAATTCTTGCAGCATACCTACTGAATTGTGACAAGTCCACAAGTCCTCTTTCAAATGCTACAAAAGCTGACACAGACATTCTCTTGATGGTAGATATCAAGTGTTTCAAATGGCATTTGGCTCAGTCAAACAGTGAGCCTGCAGTGATATTCACCCTAATGCTGTAATTTGTACTGTATGCACATTTTATATATGCAGTGTGCAGAGTTGGATTAAAAGTCCCCAAAATATTTTGACTCTTGGAAGATTTCTTAAGTTGAAAAAAAGACAAAAATACCCCTGTTTTGCTCTTAGTGTAGAATTTGACTCCAATCGCCCATTAGGTTGCAAATTGATGAAATGTGCCTTAATTGCTTTTCCAGACTACCCTTAGGCTGTATGTGTGATCTGCATAGAAATTTGCATGCATCATCTATTTACTCACATGATTATAAATTATTCAAAGAGCTTTTATACTACAAAAAAAACACAAGTAATATAGGAAAGACTGTATTGTATTGACTGTATTGTACTCAGAAAAGGGAAGTGATCTGTTCTATTAACATGAAACTTGGGCCAGTAGTTTGCTGTTGTGCCACACTGATGTACAATGTACAAAATCTGGTGTATATCTCCAACTAGGTGGCACTTTTACACGTTAAAAAACAAAAAAACTAATTCTAGAGTTTATCCCAGGCTAGGTTAACCACACGTACAGCACCGCTTCAACAACATTTCCTTATAATGTCAACTTTAATGCTGCTCTGACAACTGAATGTCTCCTTAATGATGCGTGTATGTCAGGTAGAAAGAGTGTGTTACCGTGGTAAAGACACTAGAGGCAGTGGACCAGGACAAACAGGGAATCAGAGGAATGGGCTTCGGCCAGTTAGTCACGGCCAGTGACGCCATCTGGACAAAAAGGCAACAAAGAAGCTGTATGAAAAATATGATCTTTGGGTAGGATTAGTTATTATATTGGAGCCACTTGTATTTGTATGCAGGCTTGCATGCAACATTCACATTTCACGTACGGTGCTGGTGACCATGGGTCTGGATGACAAGCATGTTGGCTAGTTATTTAGAGAAATACTACAGGGTTTGATTAAAGGCAATCAAAATGCTTTAACAAGAAAAACGACAGAATGCGTGCTGTTCTGGTTACTCACATATCCTCCCATGGAGATGCCAGTCATTCCCAGGGGCCAGTATCCTTCTCTATCCAGCCAACGGAGAAGTACAGTTGACTCCAAGATTAAAGCCCCTCCCATGACAAACAGGTCTGACACATTCTTTAGACAGGATCGCCTAAAATACTCACAAATAATTTCCCCATTTACTTTACACAGAATCAATCACAGCTTTAAAACAACAGTCCTATATATAGGATCATAAATTAATACTAGATATTTTTTTAATTCTCAGCTTCAAAATCCATGATCTTTTAGGCTGTACCACATTTATACGCATTTAAACGCTTATATGCTGCATGTTATTTCTGTCTGTATTTTAACCACAAAAAACACTGTTACAGACAGAGCAGATGTTTGCTCTTCTAAAGACATGGTCCATCTGTCAGCTACATAGTCAGCTACATAACAAAGAGCAGAATCCTTCACAACCTGACAAGCTGAAGACTGTACACATTTCTTCTGTTCAAATTTTTATCCATGGCAGATCATCACTTACAGTGCTGAGATAGCAAACTGAAGATAATTTGTGATGTTTCTGGCTTTCAACAAAGCTTGTCATTTTTAAAACTGAAATATTGATTTGATCTACTTTTTACTTAAATAAAAAAAAACAACCAATTGTCAAAATGCTAATCAATCAATCAAGTCACAAACATGTGAAAGGGAGTTCACTTACAGTTGGTCTTTGGGTTTACGATAGCCATGTAAAAGATCAGTCAAGGAATAAAACAAGATGTTCAGAGTGAGCATACATCAGATAAAGATAACACAAATATATGTCCAGAGAAGGGTATGCAGGCCCACATGTGAGTGCTGCAGGCAAGAGCATATTCTTTTATATGTTCTGATTAATGGACTTGTTTCATCAAGACACACTCTTATTGTCTTCATCAATATTATTGTATTTTGTAATGCTGCGGCTACACTGTAATTTCCCAGCTTGGGATCAATAAAGTCTATCTATCTATCTATCTATCTATCTATCTATCTATCTATCTATCTATCTATCTATCTATCTATCTATCTCTCTATCTATCTCTCTATCTATCTATCTATCTATTATGTTTCCAAAGCATCAGCACTGCTACTGTTAGCCCAGCATGTATTTAAGATACTGTGTTAGCACTGAACATACACACTTAAAGGGGCACTACACTGACTTTACACTTTCAGCCACTAGACAGTCTGTGCCCTAAGAACTACCACTTGAGATTAAAATAGGGCCTTAAGTGTTTGTGCAGTTTGACTCACACTGTCCAAAAAGTCTACGTATCTTGGCCTATGCTGCTTTCTACTGCTATTTTTTTTTGACAATTCTTTTTGTCCGTTGTGAGTCTCACAAGCTGATGGAAGTGCAACACTGTATCACTGGAGATAAAGTCTATCATGGGGTGTCCAGAAGAATTATTTTAAATGAGATGTGAGAAGCCAACAGAAGGATATAATAAGGGTTCTCCAGAAGCAGTGACGCCATTCCTGCCTCTTTGATCATGGGTCTGGCCATCAGGGTCCGCCGACGCCAGAAAAACTACACACACACACACACACACACACACACACACGTCATAAATACTTAAGAGTATTTTCTGCTTGGTGGGGGCTGGACTGGCTGCACTCTGATGTTCAAGTTATGTTAAAGTTAACATATTAAGAGCCTTACATGGTCTCCAGTCCCAGCCAAGTGGATACATACTGGTCTGTTCTTCTGCCACCTCTTAGGAACTATAAACTGGAACCTGAAACAACATCCACACTGTGTGAACTCATTTGGATGCAACAGCACAAAAACACATCATGAGCAATCCATTGTACCTTATTTGGCTGAAACTCAAAAGACAAAGCTAGATGTAGCTACAGTTAGTGATTTATGCTCTCATTGCTCACGTAACAGGAACGATGCGCAGTGCATGTACAGAAACAGATTGATAGTGTTATGTCGTATGGTCACATAAATGACAACTGGCAGACAAACACAGAGGGGTAAAAGCAACATTATGAAATGAAATGGTCATCCATTACAGACTGGAAAAAAAAGAGTATTGGGATGAAACAAATTCTTCTGTGGACAGAGGCGGGAAAGAAAACTTTCATTCTAATGAGCTGTGTTTTTTGGATGTCAAATGCTCTGAAGACCTGACGTTCAGTTTATTCATCAACCTGTTTCCTTGCAATACATGCTTGAACTTCTTTTTAATGGATTCACTACATCTGTATTGTGCTTGATAAAATCAAAATGGGTGGAATTGGTTGGTTGGTTGGTTGTTTTGTTGTTAATATGTATTTTAGTGATTGTTACAACTTTCTGTTTGGGTTTTGTAATCTCTGTTTTACGAAGCTCGTATTTCACCAGAAAGAGAGCTATCCCCTTACAGCTTCCAGTGATCACAGCACTCATATCAGCTTTTGTCACACCCTCACATTAGCAGTAGAAATAGAGTAGACATCATATAGTGTACCTGGCTTTGACAGCCTCTGGTGGTAGGATTCCAGGAACCAAGTGCTCCAGAGGAGAGATGAAGAAACCTTCGTGGATCTGACAGTCAGAGTGTTCCTCTGTCTGAATACACAGGCACAAGCCAACACACATATCTGTGAGAATACAAAAAATACTTACTGCATTATGATGAACAATAACACGGGAACACATGGAGTACCTTATTTATGTAAACCGGATAGTCCTCAGGAACCAGAGACTTGCACTTCTCTCTGTCCCCAATGATCTTACGGAACTCAAAGATTCTGTAAAACACAAACAAGGGAGAGCATGAGTTCAACATCAGTACAGGCCGATAGGTTTCATCTGTGTCCACAATCTGAACTGGATAGACTGCCTCACCTCAAACCTTTATCATGATAAACTTTCACAATTAGTTTGATACTGACCAATGTAACATATCATTTCTCATGCTTTCATCACTTGATTAATACAGCAGGAGTATTTACAGATTGTTTTCTCATCAACAGCTTACAGTGTCAATAACTGTTTGTTCCTCTTCTAATGCATCATTTTAAAACACATTCTTTAAGAAAATATTAGGTCTTCTAGGCTGTTTAGATTCACACTCAGATCCACTGTGAATAATGTGCGAGAAAACTGAAACTACAGGCTTCAGTAAGTCTGTAACAGTGTGTAAACCTAGCATCACAAAACGTATGCAATCATTTTTTCCAGAAACACAACAAGTCAGTACTAACATGAAACGGTATTTTATTAGGTCACTCAAAACAGAATGTGATGATCATCTAAAACACAGCTGCTAATAAATAATCAAACAATTTGAAACTTTCATCCTTTTAATTCTATCTGATGCACTTTTCTCCAGCTTCCACTGAGGCAGTGCAGTTGGCTGACTCCAGAACAGCTACTGACAATCCTCATCAGAGCTCTCTGAGGAAAACAGAGGCTCTAAATAACCAAACTTATCATCACCACAAGCATTATAGAACATACAAGCTAAAAGCAAACGCCTAAAACAAACATACCCAGAAGCGTTACTGTTTCTGCATCATTTCTGTCCTTTGTGCTTGTTTCATAAACTCACCAGGTGCAATTCTGCACATCTGCAGCTCTCATCATCATTTCAGAGAGCTAAGCATATTCCTGCGAGGCGGAATAGTGCGACTCTCATATCATACAATATGGTAAATGGACTGCATTTATATAGCACTTTTCTAGTCTTTACGACCACTCAAAGCGCTTTTAACTACCACACACACACATTCACACTCTCAGATTTATTATTCACATCTGTTATTAACCCAGATAAAGCTTGCATCCTTGTAAAATGGCTACAAACTCAATATTATAAAATATTTCTAAAACTAACCAAATACAATTTAAAAAAAAAAAAGTTACCATGTGTACCATGGGCCTAAATAAAAAATACAGAAATATGAGGTAGTGTCAGCCTGGATGCGTTGTCCTCATGGAGACGATGTCTTTGAGGGACGTCTGCTCAGGGCCCTACAGTGCGCTCATTTAACTTACATATGCCAGTGAAAATTGTGTCATGCTGTGAAAAAATATTTGGGCATGCTGGTGTGAGTAACTCTGATGCTGCATCTAAACCAGCATCAAATTTCTAACATTTTATTGTAGTTAAAATATAAATAAATTGCAATCTGGTTCTGAATTTCTTTGCATAATGCTTTTGTTTAATATGTATTTCTAGTAATAAGCTCAGACCTGGTATTAACATGCATCTCAGGTGATTCCATCACAGGTAGACAGCAGTTCAGGTGTGAATGAACCTAAGTCATATTGAGGGTGCATTTGAGATCCGATCACTCAGACCACATTTGGAGGTGGCGAATGATCCTGTGTGAGCGGATGTACGTACTCATTGTAAAGAAGTATAAGTTGTGCAAATTGATTGTGTAATTGCCTGAAACACAACAAAGGCACAGACCCAGTCTTTTCACAGGAACGATACTCTGATTCTGAGGGAAACACTGTACTTTGTTTCAGATCCAAAGAAACATAATAAGCAGCTTTTATTCTTGAGTTTCTGAGCAGGAGAAAAAGTAAGAACTGATACTTTTATCTTTCAGTTAAGTCCACATTTTTAACAGTCTGATAAACACTGGCCTTGGCAGAGTCCACAGACCAGACACAGGACATGCTGAAGTGATTACATCGAGCTGCACAAGGAGCACTTTGAGATCCTACAGGAAGAGCTGGAAGAGGTTGCTGTTTCCTTCCTTCTTATTATGTTTTTCTGTATATAATGACATGCTTCTCTACACTCCTGATAAGTCTAGCTGTATTCTGATGTGTTCTCTGTCATCCATACCTCTTGAGGTCTTCAGGCTTCCCCCATCCCCCTATGAAGAGTTTAGTGAGGAGTAGCCTTCTGTAAAAAACATCCAATCGGCTCACACCCATGGACCAGCACGTGGCATCTACACAGAGACACACATTGCATTCAGAATGTGCAGAAAATACTTTCCCTGGCATCATCAGCTAGCAAAAAGCTCTGAGTGTCCAGCAGCTGTACTTTAGTCGGCTTTAGTCAAGGTTCATGGACCAAACCACGGCTAGAAAGATAATAAACACTCCTCTTATCTTCTGGGCAGAAACCATTTTGCTTTTCTTTATTTATTGATGTTTATAGATGTTTGAACACACACCACTATATACTATGTGTGATCTTCAGGCTGTTGTCTTTCTACCTCAGTAATAATTACACCCACAATGACCTGCTGTTTCTCAGTTAACTCCAATAGTGTAAGTCCCACCCAAAGAGACACCTTAGATTTTTAAAATTTATCTCTAACTTTTGGTGCACAATGAGAGGCATGATGGCTTACAGTTTCATCAGCTCTGCACACGTTTGAATTCTTTCTGAAAGTGGAGCTAGGGATGGACCCTGATATCTGGTCCTAAGCTGAAGCCGGTTCTAATGGATCAGTTCTTTTATTTGTACTTGAGGAAGCCAGCGAGTGAGTTTAGCAAAGTGAAAAATATGGTTTTAATATAATCTAAGTTTGAGAGTGCAGCGTGACTGCCAGTATATCCTCTGCTCTCTGTGTCAGCGTTTGCTTGAATTTGGGGCTAAGCTCCTCACCCACACAACGCCCCACACATCCACACAGCAGGCAGCGGAGCAGCGAGGCTGTGGAGAACAGAAGCAAATTGGGTGAAGTGTTAGGTACATTTTACTTAAGTTGACTACAGCTATGCTCGTTACTGTATATGCAATAAAGCCTTTGAGGTTACAAACCCTCAAACCTCAGACCAATGTGACTTTTACTAATTCAGAGGTCTCTGGTAACACATGTTCACATTTCAAATAACAGGTCAGTGACTGACTCCGTTTTGCTGTAATGTCAACCTTCACTTGTTGCACCCAGAATATATACCATATACCGATCTACTCACCAGTTCACCTTAACGCCCTCATTGTGTTTACTCTCCCACTCTTGTAAACTTTTACTAACTTTCTGAGAGGAAAGGCTTTCACACAGGAGGCTAGTGTGCTAAATCAAATTATCCCGTTGGAGGCTTAGCTAATCAAAAAAGTAGTGTTCATTTTTCAATTTTTGCTTGTCATTGAACTTATTTTCTTAAATAATCAAAAACCCAGTGGAAAGGACCTCTTCGCTTTTAGTAGAGGGGTGTTGTATTGCAAGGATGACATAGTTTTGCCGGAAGTTAGCATGACCCCGTTTCCCTCGACCAAAAGTCAATGCGACTTTTATGATTTCTGAGGCCGAGATACAATCGCAATGCGTAAAAAGCTAGTGTTAGACTATAAACGAACTACCACGGTCGCATGACTTCGACGTCACCATCATTTAGCTTCCAATTTGTAATTTAATTTAGAGCGCTTACCTCTTTTACGTGATGACGTTTAATGTCCCCGACCAACTCGGTGGTTTCATTTAGCCACCTGTAAGCAACCGTCTTTTTAAGAAACCTAGAAATTAAAAAAAAAAAAAATCACGGGTGGGGTATTTACTGACGTATTTTATATTGGATAATCAAATATGAATATGTCTTAATTTCGGGACGTAAGAAGTGGAAAACCGCAACCTTATTCCGTGTTTTAAGACTCACTCCTGCGGCACTCTATACCGGTTTTTGAAAAAAGAAAAAAGAAATTCAATGATCATAAGATACACGGACCCGTAATGACAGGAGTAGCTGCGTCGCGGCTGGACGTGTTTTAGCGCACAATACCGCCCGAATGACGAGCAGAACAGAGCACAGACAATATTATCCCGACAGGATGGAGATGTAGCTTTGTGGTAGCATTCAGACACAATGAAGACAATATGAGGACTGACATTCGTTGAGCCTGTAGCTGCTCAGGAGGAGTGTACACAGCTGTTAATAATGTCAGTGTTAGACTCTGCCAAATGACAAAGCGTGACCTTTGAAACAGTAAGTATCGTTATATTCTGTGGTCCAAAGTTCAACGTCAGCTAGCGTTCAGTTAGCTAACTTAGCCTTGTTGTTTCATTACGCGTGGTTTCACACGACAGACACACAAACAGGTGGAGGTGACACAGACAGACAGTAAGGTTACTTTACCTCACACAGTACACTGACGGCTCTGGGGTTCACTGTGGATTTGACTGCACGGTTAACTGCCAACTGCTGTCCTCAGAGGTCGTTAGTCAAATTGCTGCAATACCGCGTGTACGACTTCCGGTACAACGTTCAAAAATAAAACTCTTCATAAATCCTATTGGTTTCTGCCATGATGGTGGACCCTGACTGATTACAGAGCTACAAGAACCCCACAGCTGCTTGACCAGCTATCCTCTGGGTGGATCAAACATCATCTATTAACTATGGCATTGGTGGCATTATTTTATTTTATTTGTCTAGCATTGGATGCAATCCTTATTTCAAGAATAATAAAAGAAAAAATGTAAAAATACATGTGTGTGTGTATGTATATGTATATAATTGCATGTTCTCCCTGTGTAGAGGGTTGTGTCAGGAAGAGCATCCGGCGTGCCAAATTTGAAACATGCGAATCGTCGGATTTCAGATGATCATTAGTAACAGAAGATGTTTTTGTGTAGTTTGTTGTTTCTTTAAGAACAGGGGTCTCGGACCTGTTAAAGAACTTAAACTTAATATACATTCACTACAGCTGAGGATCATGTTAAGGTTACTTTATTGTCTTCCATGGGAGAAAACTGTTTTGGGGTAAGGGAAGTGCTGCATCACACAGATATTACAAACATTACAGTAAAAACATATTACATACACTTTAGATAGGCACACATTTGCAAACATTACTCTGACAGTAATACATCTCTCACTTTACATGCATGTGGGAACAATGTGGATAAGTGTTATCTATGGTGTTAAGTTACCAGCAGCTGGTTCCTGTGGACCAGCTAAACTTTCTGTTCTCCTATTACAGGGCTATGATCATTCAGTCAAACCAAACTGTCAGGTATTAGCTGTAAGATGGTTAATGCTATGGATAAGGTTACATAAAGAAGTCACATTAGACCCCTTTCACCTCTTCTCATTAGCAGACCCAGATTAACCTCATGTGGGGCCCCTGCTGGCCCCCACCATATATGGCACTTATTTTCACAGACACCCAGAAACCAGTCAGAACTCTAGAGGTGAAAAGACTACATGATTGATTGACAGAAAGTTAATTTGCTAATATTTTGATGAAGTGGTTGTCATTTGTGTTGAGCAAAGATGCCAAATATTCACTGGTAAGTGAATATGTGCTGGTTTCCCCGTTATCTCTGACAGTGAAGTCCACATCTTTGTGTTTGTGACTGCTGGTCAAACAGCAGATGTCTACCTATTTTATTCACTGAACAATCAGCTGATAACTACAGAAAATATTTGTCAGATGTATTGAGAATTAATTGTTGGTTGTGGCCTTGTATCTCTCCTACGATGGAATAACACAATTTACCAGAGATTTTCTGTCTGTTCATCACTTTAAACAACAAAAAACAAAAAATGAAACCAATTGATAAAACACAACTTTATAAGAAATACAAACTAAACAGTTCAGTCTACAAGACAAGAACCACAAAATTGAGGATGGAGGATTCATATAGCACAAATTAATCAAATTATGTAAACACTGACATGGGGTAAACCTGAAGACAGAGGCCATCTGACTCCTCTGAGACACTGGTAAGACTCACAAACCATCATGAAAAGTTTTATATCTCAGAGCAAAAGCAAAGATTAATGGAGAATTTCAACCTTAATACAACGCTTGCAGAGAAGTTCATGCAAACGAATATTTCTAAATAACAGATTGAGTGTACTCATGATTTTAAGTGATAAATAATTTTGCCGCCTTCTCCAACTAAAGACCAAAAGTTAACAGGGCCTTCTCTCTTCATTATGAATCACTGATTAAGAAGTTAGCAGAGGCCTGTACCACGAAGCAGGATGTGTGGTTAGCAAGCTAACTTCAGGTTTAACCCTGGGTTTTCAGGGTTACCAGCTTCTCAACAGGAGTGTGCCCTGATGATGGAGCACTGATATTATCAGCCCATTAACCTACATATTCTGTCCTTCCTGCATTTTGCAGCTGCAGCTGTTGCTTTTATCCTGGATTATGTGTTTAACCTCTTTGTATGTGTCTAATATTAAAGTTTGCTCTGCTGCCAGTAGACTGGTCATATGCTGCAAACACTGCTCCTTTAATGTGAACGCTCTGGGAAACCTGGGTTGACTTACCAAGCTGAGAAACTCCGTCATGCAAGCGCTTAGTGTGATTGTAGCTGTTGAGCTCAGTGAGGTCAGATAAGGCCTAGATATCGTGGTTATGCTGAACTTTGTAGTACAGGCCCCAGGACTCAGACTTGGTCAAAAATGAGGCCAGCTTGATTTGTTGGCACAGTTTAAATGCTGATCATTTAGGTTCTAAAGAAGTTGGTGTTTAGACAGTACACATGGTTTGATCAGTCTTTATTCTCCAGTGACAGTGTAAGGGGAATACATACACACTACAGAGCAGAGAGATGGGCATCATGGCTGGGCTCCATTCAGTCCAGCGAACTCTAGATTTTTACAGCGGAACACAAATCTAACATAAGAAAAACAGCTGAAGTGTCTCACTGCACATAAACCAATCAGTGAAGTCAGTGAGTCAGGCTGCTCAGGTGATGCTGTGGTGTTTGCTTCTCATACCCACGGCTTTAGGGATCAGAACTGTGAACAGTGAAGACTGTCAGTCTGATAGACACACTGTGCTGGGATCACTTAGCCCATGTTCTGGCGGTTTCCATAGCCTCTGCGATGACTGTCTTTCCAGTCATCCCAGTTTCTGGCTTTCAGCAGAGACTCCTCATCATCCTGTTCAGCCTTTTTCTCTTTTTCTTCTTCTTCCCTCTCCTTTGCATCAGTGTCGTCATCCACAGCTTCCGTCCTGGGTATCCCCTGGTCAGGCAGGGCTCCATGTTTCCTGTGCTGCTCATACCAGTCATCTACTGTCATGGTGGGAAGGCTGGGGTAACCAGCCCCAAAAACCCGAGCCTATGGACAAAACAGATGCACATGTCACTGTCTGCCACATCTGACAGTTTAAATAAACCGACCAATCATTCCCCCTGTCCACAGGTCTCCTGTTGTACCAATCCATCAGTCCCCTGTCCCAAGATTTAAAGCTTTGCAACAGAGTGAGCTACTCTTTGTTCTGTTAGGTCCTGTGTTCTAGGGTGCAGTTTTCAGTGGAGTGGGGGCTGCATGCTCCCCTCACTTTTCAAAATCTTATTTTGTATATCTCTTCCACTTTACTAAAATGTAAAACAGGTCCACACACTGTGAGCAGTAGAGGTGTTCTATCTGTGTCACACAGGTACATATTAAGGTGTAGGTCACCTGCGTTTTGGTATGTGTTCTGTCAGACAAGTGTGGCAGACAACTGAAAAATGCAGCTACGCTTTTCTGTGTAAATATGATGTTAGGACCCGCAGTGAGAGTATGTGATAAAGTTGACGCACTAGGTTTTGCCTGTTAGGCTCCATGCAGTCTCCCATATCCTCTGAGAGTCTGAGTTCTGGAAACTTTTTAGTGCTGACAAAACCCCTGCATTCTCTTCAGGTGAAAAACAGAAATGAGGTATCTTAACCTAACTTCCACGTAACCATTTTCTAAAAAGATGCTAAAACTGACCGTCAAAGATAAGGGTGTAAAGGAGAGCACCTTTGTAGTTAAGATGCAATCATAGCATTATCTATCAAAGTATCTGGTCTCTATGGTTTTTATTATAGAGAGCATGAAAACCAGTTTGAACTGGCTGACCAATGTGTTGCTGGCTAGACTGATGTAAATGTAATTTATCAGTTGTTCTTTTTGTCAGTGAAGTGAAAACCTGGTGCTGAGTGGTGCTTGTTTGTGCCCTTCATGTTTCCATGGACACGCACTGGACACTGGTTGCAGTAGCTAGACTGCCAGGTGCTACCTTTACAGTGGACTAGCTATAGCTCACAGTCACTTCTGCCCATGTTAAAGAAGACAGAGAAAAGGCACACTGACTGCTTTAATCAAATCTTTCTCATGTTACAACTGTATGGATGGGTTAAATCTGAGACCTCTCAAACACAGCTCTGATTTTTAATACTGAAGTTGACTGACAAGTACATCCCACATCCGTAGATTTGTGGGTTTTGCTGTGACCTCGGCACATACTGAGCGATACGCTGTATCATTGTATGACAAAAAAACATGCTCTCTGGTGGACAAACTCTGTGATGGACACAGTCTTTCTAACTGATGTCAAACCCAGTCTGGGTTTGGTAAATTGGCAAAAAGGGCAATGCAAAAAGTGAAGGGGTCTGATTACTTTCTAAGCCAACGTTTCTGCAATTAAGATGATGTGAACCAATATGTATAATCTTGGCCGATTTATTAGTCCAGATCTAATCTACATGTTATGTCTGCAATCAGCAGTAGCTCTCTTCATTTGGCTGGTTCAGGAGCAGCTAGCCCCTACACTGCCTCCTACACACAGGCTCACCTGTACAGCGTCCTTGGTGAGGATGAATGGTTTCATGGGAGGCCTGACTGGCTGAGCTGGCGGTGGGGCAGCACTCTGCTTCAGAACATCCATCTTCTTGAGTATCTCCACCTCCTGATCGATGCTCTCTATTTCCTCCAGACCCACGGTGACCCACCTCCGGACGTTCAGAAGGTAAAAGTCTCTGCTTACTTCATCGTCGGCCTGTCCGCTGTCTACAGCTCTCCGTACGTCTGACAGTTTGGCTTCCAGCTCCTTCTTCTGACGGAATCGCCCAATCTTAGCTTGTCTCTGTGCTGCCATAGCAACCAGGTCTGACGGGTGGGGGACAGACTGGAACAAGAAGCACACATCACAGCTCAGTGACACCTTAATAGACTTGCGTATTTAAAAGTCACAGTGCTCCTTTCTTTGTATGTGTGTATGTGTGTGTGTGTGTGTGTGTGTGTGTGTGTGTAGTATCAGCTTATTTATCAGCAGCAGTCATTCTGACACTTAGACAGCTCTGTCCCAAAAGGAGCGCCTGTACTTTGTTCTGCTCTGTTCATAGTCAGCTCATGTTGACATGTAACATTACTGCTGATACTGAGTCAAACTTCCTGCACCTTCTTCCCAGAATAAAAGTGTTTTCATTTCAAGGCAGTGACTGTTCATAATATCAAAACATCACATGCAAAAAGATGATGAAGAGACCGACTGGGACACGCCCAGGACTTTTTTTTAACTAAATCTTCAATGCAGCACAGTAACGTGAGAGCAAAAACCAGGGCTGATCCTTGGCCTGTTCACTATCTTTCAGCCTACCACCTGTCAGTCACCTGCCTATACAGCAGCTGTCTATACTCATGTAGCCCAGTGTACATTCACTTGCCAATTTATTACGTACATCTAGCTAAATTTAACCCATCAGCACTGCAATAGATGCTACCTTCAGAGAGGTGATGATTGACTGTATGATCAGTATGGTGGCTGTAGTTTGTGGTGATCTGTAAAGGTACTGCACTGTATTGAGAAGCATGTCAACTATTTTGTCCATGTTTATATCAGTGGTCAGGCAGATTAAATAAAAGAAACACCTCTCTGTATGACACAGCACAGTTCAAGCACAAACCCTATCCTCCAAAGTGAGCATCTGGTTGTATAAACGCCTCTTTCTGTCACAGTTTCAACAAAATGTGAGCATTAGAACCTTCATCAGAACGTCTAACTTCATCCAGTGTTCGACACTGGTTCCCACTCAGACAGTTTTTATTGTGTTCTGTTTACTGACCAATGTCTCTGCCTTTGGCTCCATTTTTAGGCTATCACTGTCTTCTCTTTACTGTTATCTGAACAACAGCACTGCCATTGTTAGCATGTTAGCATGCTGACATTAGCATTTCACTTGAAACCCCACTGTGTGCAAGTACAGTCTCACAGAGCTGCAAGATGGCTGAAGACTCTTGTTACCCAACTTGGTTCATCTACTTCAGATGTGATGAGGCGTCTGGTCTCAAATCAGAAAGGAAAACCTTCTGCGTACCATTGCTGACATGGGATAACTTCAGTTTCATTGCAACAGGGATGTCACTGCCTGATCCACAATAAAAAAATTAACATGTTTTTCACAAATAAATATCAATGATAATTATCCCTGCTGTTCTCTGCTTAGGAGCAGGGCAACAATATCTAATGAGCACAGTATCCCGTAACTCAAGCCAAAGGCAAACTGACAGTCCAGATTCAAAGAACACTGGAGCACTGAAGATGACCTGAAGATGATGTCACCTGAGATGTGACAACAAAAGCACTACATGGTGATCATGTCTCCCAGTAGGGATTACACAGGAATCTGTTTATGATGCATATTACACAAATGTTTCCTTCTGGGTTCTTAACTTCAACATATTTTTCTCCATCACAGGAATACTGAAGGCCAGGTCAATCCAATCATCAACACTAGGTATTTTAACTTTCCAGCCACACATCTGCTAGGGATTTCTCACGAGCCACCGATGGCATTCCCATCAGATTTTTTCTTCCTTTGTCCTTCACTCAGCTTCCTCCTGTTTAATCAGGTTCATCCGTTCAAAAGTCAAGACAGTTTCCAGAATACCACATCCAAAGGGGGACAACTCCAAATTAGAGCCTCTGTTCCCACAGAGCAGCCTCCAGCAGTCAGTCTGACAGATCTTCTCCCAGATGGAGAGCTTGTTGTTTTCCACGTGTGTCTAAACGTGGTGTGTGATTACCCTGTTTACCATTTTGTTTTAAAACTCAATGTGTTTTCTTTGTTGAGTTACTGAATATATAACAATAGATATAATAAATACAGTGGAAAGAGAAAGTAAGTGAACCCTTTGGATTTACCTGCATCTATGAATACATTTGTCTTAAAATGTGTTCAGATCTTCATCAAAGTTACAATCATGAAATGAACACAATCTATTTGAAGAAACGACACACAAATCATTGTGTTGTTCTTGCCCATGTTGAAAACATCATTCAGACATTCACAGTGTAGGTTGGAAAAAGTCTGTGAACCCTGAGGCTAATGACATCAACAAAAGCTAACTGGAGTCAAGATTTAGTCACACTGGAGTCCAGTCAGTGAAACCAGACTGGAGGTGTGTGTTAGAGCTACTCTGACTTATAAAACACACTCAGACATTTTGGGTTTGTTACTCACAAGAAGAATCAGCTGATGTGAACCAGGCCTCACTAGAAAAAAAGTCATCAATGATGACGATAACAACAGAATGACTTCACACAAAGAAAATCCCCCTTCTGGAATGGTCCAGTCAGACCCCAGACCTGAATCCAACAATGATGCTGTGGAATGAGCTCAGAGAGACATTCACACCGGACATACTAAGACTACGTCTGAGCTGAAAGCAGCTCTGCAGGAAGAACCAGGCCTCAGCAGGTCCAAAACTCCTGATCTCTGATCTGCAGCTACTGGAAGAGCTGGTTTGAGGTTATTGCTGCCAAAGGAAGTTCCACGAGTTATTAAATCCAAGGGTTCTCCAGCAGCACTGTGGATGTTTAATGGCTGTGTTCCATAAAGACATGGAAGATTATAATAGATTGTGTGTTATTAGCTTAAGCACATTGTGTTTGTCTGTACTTGTGACTTAGATGAAGATCAGATCACATTTTTTTGACCAATTAATGCAGAAAACCAGTTCATTCCAAAGCCTTCACACACTTTTTCTTGCCACTGTACCTGGAGTAGCTAAATTTCTACCACCATGTTTGTCTGAAATGTTTTGGCCAATACAATCTCTAATTTGTAAGTATTTAAAATGGTCTTGAGTCTTTGTCCTTAAACTCCTAGAAATAGCTTTACGACAGTGTAATATGCTGCAAACCCACCGGGGGTCCAACCTTAAACCTTCTGTCATGCTTACTTGTAAATCCTGCATCATATTCAACTGGATCTGGATTGGAGCTGCTTAAGTGTTTTGGGTTCACATCTGTAGCAAACAAATGACCCTTGGCTTACTGTTTTAGCTGGCTAAACAGCAGTGGAGATTATCCCTCTCTTCCAACTTAATCCAAACACATGTGGGTGCTAACAAGTTGCATTTACTCCATTACATGTACTGAAATATCTTAATTAAAATAATCTTTTACAGAAGCCGATGTTTACCTCTGTGACATGACATGAAAGCATGTTAGAGGCACAAACTGGGGCTAAAACCCACAGTGACATAACGTTACCACTCAGAATGGATATAAGGAGACCATCAGCATCGTCGTCAACCACTCTGCTGCTGCTGGTGACGGTCAACTAAATACTAACTACTACTAACAACAACTGATGCAATGTCATATTCATATCACATATTCAATGTCATACTGTCATATTCATATATCCACTGCTGCGCTGACACCGACTGTATCACTGCATCAGTGTTGGGGCACAGGGTTGGCACATGATGGATTGGTTCCAGACTGAAGCCTGTCTGTCGTGTATGCTGAGTCACCCTCAAAACACTCACCTTGGCCGCAGAGAGTCCATTTTCTGAGGCTTCGTCGGAACCACTTGTGTCTTCATTAGTCGAAGTTGGCAGCTCAAACTGTGATATGTTATACTCTTTACATCTCCTGAGGAAGTCCATGAAGTAAGCCCGGGCTGTCTGGACTATGTCTAGTCGTTTGTCTCTGTTGGTCTGCTTCATGGTCAGAGCTCCTAAAAGAGCGGGCAGCAGTAGGTACTTCAGGTCCGCCGTGGCGACCTCCTCCAGCTCCTCGTTACGACTGAACAGGTCCAGCTGAGCCGCCATTCTGGACGCTTCTTCTAACATTCCGATACCGCGTTTCACTTTCACTTGGATGCTGTTAGAGCCCAGTGCTTCAGTTGTAGTGTCAACCTCTTCAAATATCTTCCACCCACGGTCTAGCAGGTCAGGTAACTTTAGAGGTTCTGTGTCTGAAGCTGACGACTGCCTGACAACGTTACTGTTTTCACATTCCGCCATCTTGTCATATTTTCCGGGTTACGTCTTCTTCGTCTTCTATTTTTCTGCGGCTCACTCCCGAAAGAATTAATACTGCCTCCTGCTGGCCAAACATTAATACACTTGATTATCGCACTCAGTTACAGCTTTCTTTCCTAAACGATTATTTCACTAATTCCACTCTTCTTCTAAGAATAACGAGCTTACAGGTTAAACGAGGAGAACAGAGGAGAGAGGAGATGGAGTTCTGTTTACTCCGGTGTTACCTTTTATCGACTTACTCTTATACTTTTTTCACAGGATTTCCTTTAAAGAGTCCTAACTCCCCACACGCCTGCTTCTCCAGTGATCAAACCCAAGTGAGCTCCAAGTAGTCTGCTTATCAAGTTACTCTGAAATAATGGTTCAGTCAACCCTTAGGACTCTTCTTCAGTCTACTAACTAATTTGGTTCTGCATTTCATTGCAAAATGGCCAACTTTATGGCATTTGTTATGTTCTGTGTTCTTTGTTTATTATATGCAGTTCAATTCTAGACCCAAAATGCAGGACACAGACTAGAGAGACAAGTAGTAGTTTTAAAGACCACTTTATTGCAAATGTGGAGGAGTTGGATGAATGGGCACAGGCAGGATCCCCGGGGGGCCTTAAATTGGCCCCCAGGGACAAATAAAGTTTTCTGAAGGATTCTCAGGGATGCGGAGCAGGTTGAAGTTGCTGGTGCGGTTCCAAACTGTGACAACGGACAAAGACTGAGCTGGACATGGCAGGTGGCAGGTGGCAGGTGGAACAGGAAGCAGAACAGGCACACAGAGTTCACACAGAAAAAGTAACCACAAAAGAATATACTGCCTTGAACAAGGAAGTTGCTCAGAATGCCGGGCCATGTCAGCTGCCTCTTTTAAAGTTAGGTCACTGATCATCTGTGTTGCATATTTCCTCCTCCTTTTCCTAAAATTCGCAAAGCAGCAAGTTCATACAGGTGTCTTTTATATTACTCAAAGGTCTGCTACACCTCTTAAGTACTTGAGTGAAATGGTGCCCACTTGAAAATGTTAGAGTTCTCTGCTGTGGCCAAGAACAGAAGGGGTGAGGACTTAAATGCAGAAACCCCCAAGGCGGACGGCTGAGTGAAAAAATGTCCTTTCTTAAAAAGGGAACACTGGAACACTGAAAACAAAACACTGGAATAAGTCCAGGGCCAGGAAACCAAAACTTACGAAAACCAAAAATCATCTTTGATGGAGAAAAACTCTGAAACACAAACATTAATGCTTACAAATTAAACAAAAGTACGAAAGTAAATCCAAAGGGAACACAGGCAACACAGACAGGAGAAACAGGTAACACAAAGGGCAGGGCAGCAGATTAAACTTCAGACACTACAACTGGGTGACAAATGTCAGAGCATTATTATTCTGGCATTCAAACAGCTGGATGACATGATATCCGCACCACACTTGGAGAAAATTCAGTACAACAGAAGTGGCTTTGGTGAAAAGTTTGGTTATGAGAACTATTTCTAAATGACCTGGACATGGCCTTGGATTCAGCAAAAACACCTTTTTACCATATAAAATGATCAGTATAGTACACACACATTATGGATGCGCTTGACCATAATTAGATATGAGCATACATTTGTGATTTCTGCACAAATCATGAGAGTCCACCCACTCCCTCAGTACTTGCTCTGTGCTGGCAAAGGAGACAGTGCTGTGGGTAGGTTATGATGAGGAGGACCACTGGTGCATGTATGAAGAGGGGGACCCAGCCAATGTCTCTCAGGAGGAGCCCTGGCTCACCCCAACCCTCTTGGCAATTTGGCCAGACTTTTCAAATAAGCCACCACACGAATGGGCACTGGCCTCCCCGTACTCCGGCTGTTGAAGATTGTCACGGACATCTCACTCATTAGTAGGCCAAGCTGGCAAAAGAAGAAATTGTGGAGGTCCAGACCACCTACCATAACCTTCCTGTGAATGTCCCAGGCTTTTGCCATCAAAGGAGGCTGCTCAGGTTGAGCATAGGCACCTTTTGATGGGCCTGTTCACATAGGTCTGCTGCACATGGGTAATCTTCAGCAGTGGTTTGTGCAGCTGTGCAACTGCAGCGAAACTGCCACAAACAACGCAGGCTCCCGATTCCTGCTCTAACCTGGAGCAATGCCACCTTTTGGGGCTCACCTAGTCACCTCCCTGCGTAGGTGCATGTTGGAGTTCCCCACCATGTTCAGGTTTTCACTGACTGGTTGGGATGTTTGGCCAGTTCAGCATAGGGCGGACACTGTCAGAGCTCATCACAGTTTAGAAGATACTACTTAATTTTGCTCCACAGGTGGTAGCCTACCTGGAGAGTGGATGAACAGGCAGCCACCTTGATGTAACTCCAGTTCTGTGACTATGTGCTCTCCTACTACAGGGCCACATGCGGTTTCCATTTGCTGAGCTAAGGTGCACTGGTGCTTTACAGCAAGTTTGCAACCCCCTGACTGGGCAGTAAGTACAAAGATATGTCTCAGGTTGCAGAGGGGGAATCTCAACTGGGAAAACCAGTAGTGAAGACCATCAACTACTATTTTCTTATGTCAGCTGAGTCTGTGTCCTGTCCAAAGGCCTTCCATATAAATGTGAAGACTTTTGCTCTCCAGCTGGCCGTCACAGGTGGCGAAGCCTTCCATCAGCAGAATATTCACAGCACACTTACACTCACAGATAGGGTTCAGTACAACACAGTATAATGAGCCATTTTGTTGTCACCAGACTGCATGAACTGTATGCCTATATACTGACTACACTGAGAGGAAGCTATCAAATCAGTCAGCATTTTTAACCTTAATGCTCAAATGTTTGTCTAAATTTAGGTCATACAGATCTAGCCAAACTGAAAGGAAGAGGAAAACAAACACTGAGTGGTAGTTAAGGCACTTTAATATCAGAAACAATCACTTCTGATCAAATATTTCTTCTGTTACAAACTGATAAGGCAACATTTAACAACACAAACATTTAAAGCACTTAAACGTTTACACAACATACAAAAAGTATTCTATTGTTGAATGACATCTCGCCCTGCTCTGGGGTTAAGGCCACTGTTCTTATGACAATGGGACAAAAAAAATGTTCCTTAACAACAGTGAATGTGAACTTGCCATCTGCTCCTATTGCATTTTAACATAACTGCTTCACTGCAGATCTACCAAACATGGACAGAACAAAGGTATATTTTACCAAACACGTGAGAACTGACACACTGTCAAGTCACCTGATAAGTACAAGTACAACTTTATCATAGTAGAGGTGATCTGATTAAAAGTAACCAGATGATACTTTTTTTTTTTTTTTACAAATTTCTCATCTGGCCAGTTGAAAATGAATGGGGGAGGGAGGGAGGTATGGTCATACTGTCCTCATTATAGAAAAAAAAAACACTTTAAAACCTCCATCCCTTCATCTGCGAGCACTTCATCCTGTTCAACTTCAAACAGGTTCATAGCAAACCCTGAGTGTCTGACGGTGCGATGCTGAGAAAAAAAAAGATCTGTTTATTTGAATGATGTAATGTGCTACTCTGTTATACCCTAAGTAGTAACACTATTATATTCAGTTATCATATTAGCAGTCATGTCATCAGACTCTGCAGTGGCTCAGCAGTGTATGGCCCATAGCTTCCAGAGCAGCACAGTGGGTGACGATATCACAGAAGATGGAGAAGGTGTCGCTACTCTATAAATATCACATCGTACTTCAAGTTCAGCCCCAGACACACGCACAAACAACAGCTAACAAACAAAACTGAGCCCAGAACCTCACTATGGTCCAAACAATTTAAAAGAAAGACACTGGAATTTGTGTCTGAAATTATTACCAATCAATCAATTTAAGAAATACAGATTTTCATCTAGGTCCTTGTGTAGAAAACAGCTTTTGGCACAAGACCGTTTAGGATGCACTCCGGAGATGAGGGTTCTATTGTTGTAAAGGCACAGTGTGCGTCTGTGTGTGCTGACACACACACTTTTGACTCGACAGATCAGAAGACAAATCATGGCTTAGCAAACAGTAAAGGCATCTTTGCCGTGGACAGCACCCTGCAGGTTGACAGAACTTCCTGTTCTCAAGTGGTCGGATCTAACTCATCAGGAAGCTGCAACACAGACAACAAGACTATTAGCCAATAGGAAATAAGGCATTGTATCAGCCAATCACAGCAGGTAAAATAACATAAACAGACACAAATGTGTATATCTCTACCTGTATGGGTATCCATGGTACTTAGCTCTGAAAATAGACAACAGCCAGCTGAAGAACAGCATCACCAAACCAATACCTGCTACACACATAACTGACAGACAACACAGACAACAAAGACACACACACACACACACGCACACGCACACGCGCACGCGCACGCACACGCACACGCACACGTATTTCATGATATCAAAAATAGGGCATGGCATGTCGGCCCTATAGCGGCCCTCATGAATTTTTTGAACTTTTGAAGTGCTAGGGGTCAGAAGTGGCATAACTTGATAGTTGATATGAGTCTTGGCAGAGGCTTAAGGCCCTTAGTGTCTATCTGTGCATGTGTCTGCCTTCACACATGATACGAATTTGCAACTGGTAGACAAAGTAAGTTATGTTTAACTCACTGGTTCTGTATCAGACAGTCACACAAATTCAGAGCCATGTCATACAACCTGCATTAACACTGTGGCTGCCACTAAGCACACTGCTAGAGACTGCACATATTTTAATCATGTCATTTCCCTGGAGTGGTGTGAGCAAAGTTGGCTTGAAAGAAATGCATGTAAAATCAAAGAACTTTTGTCACACTCCTGATAAACTGTGTCTGTGTGAGCAACCAATTTTACTTATCAGTAAAACTCATGACTTTCTATATACAGTCCAGACCCTAAGTATTTGAGAAAGTTAGACATCTTTTGTTCTTCAGGCTCTGAGCTTCAGCACATTCAAGTAAATGGATACTAGTAAAGAAGACAATAATGAGCCTCAAAGAACGCAACAATCTATCAGAGAGATATGAAAGGTCTACAGAAGCAGGTGTGCACAGGAAAACTAGAAAATGGAAAACAAGCTGGTAGACAGAGGAGCACAAGTCTACCAACCCCTTTATGACTTCACAGTAAATCAAGAATGTTCTCCAGGATGTAGGTGGACATGTTTCCTAGTCAGCGATCAAGAGAAGATTTCGTGACCAGAACCTCAGAGGATCCAGCACAATGTAAACCTCAGTAACAGAAAGGCCAGGCTACAGTTAACAAACACATAAAAAAAAAAAAAAAAACATGGTGCTGGTTCTGTTCTAGCCTTGACATGTATAGCTGCCAATGGAACTGGCACACTGACATTTGTTAATGATTTCACTGCCGACAGAAACAGCAAGATGACTGCAGAGGTGAACAGGAGAATGAGTACAAGGATGGAAAGAGATCCCTTACTCACTCCGATGTAAGCCAAAGCTAACTGTATGGATAATAACATACAGACGGAATTTTGAATAGCAAAGGAATTAACTTGGGAACATCCAAGTGATCTGACTAACACTCTGCTGAAGCCTCAGTTTACTTCAGCTGAAGACTGCAGATTCTGTCTCCACCAGTTACAGTGGAATCACAATAGGAAGAGGTCTCTTTAGGCAGGAGATGAAAAAGGTCGATTACACTCTTATTGAGCAGCAACATTTATAAAAGATCTGGAGCGTATACTTAAAGGTCAAGGAAAATAGGATGTTTGGAATATATGTGTGCATGTACACATACTCTTTCTCTTTCCAATATCTATGTCAGAGGTGGCAGCCTCACACAGCAGCACAATTCCCATGGTAACAGCAGCATCTGACAGCGAGGTTAAGGTTTAGACAAGAAAAGCATGTGATGCATGTGATGATATGATTTAAAAATAACTACACAACAAAGCTAAAGGAGGAGCAAAGCTGACACTCTGGGTCTGATCCACTCCACAACCTGGCTGACTGTTGTCAATTAAAAAAAAAAAAAAAAAAAAAAAAAAAAAAAAAGAATCCCGTTGCCCCCTTTCAAAATCCCCCCCATCCCCCCACTCCAAAAACCTGAAAA
>JBBMJY010000002.1:175755-186629 GCA_037833715.1 Toxotes lorentzi | reverse complement strand
GCACAGGACTACAGGAGAGAGAGGACACAGAGTTAATGACATGGAATAAAGGTTAATAAATGTGAGAGCGGGTCTGAGGAGAGAGAGAGAGAGAAGAGGATCATGGGAAGTCCCCCATGAGCCTAGGCCTAAAGCAGCATAACTAAGGGATGGTTGCGGAAGTACTGACAGTGGTACCCATGAATGAGTTGTACTGATGGGAGTTACCAGATCAAGCCCACAAAATGAACCATTCAAACTCTGCTCTCTAACAAGTGAAACTTTTTACATTTTCCACACAATCGATGAGCACGTGCGAGGCCGGATGTTAATCTGAACATGATCTGTGACTGTGAGCCATAAACTGCTGTCTTTGTCTCTCTCTCTCTCTTTCAGAGAGTTAATCAAGTATGAGTTCTTCCCAGAGGCCACCAGGACAGAAGAGGATGTCCAGAAGTATCCCAGATACCCCTGGGGCAGGGACATCTATACATTGGAGGGTAAAACAGTCACACCTACACTAACCTTTATGCCTTTGTAGTTTACCATTGAAGACAGACATGCACATACACATCAGCCACACATTGATCTGCTTTTTAGCCACTGACTGACATTCTGTAAGAAACAGGACAGTGTTGTTGCATATGAACTGAAACAGTGACTCTGATTTGAGACTCTCTCTTTCTTTCTCTCTCTTTCTCTGTCTCTGTCTCTCTGACTCTGTGTCTCTTTCTGTCTCTGGCCCTCTCTCCTTGTTAAAAGCAGTCTTTCCTCTTCTCCCTTTCTCTCCTGCTCATCAGGTGAATGTTGTGTGTCTGTGTAAATACCTTTAGAAAGAGTGTGGTCTTGAGCTGCTCTGTGTTCTTTGAGATGAGGTATATATGTGTTCGTGTGTAGTAGAAACAGTAGTGGTCAAAGCTTGGTCCTTAAAGCTAAGCATCTTGTGTCATGTGACTCTTCAGGAGTGGTGGATGGGGCTCCCTACAGCATGATAACAGACTTCCCCTGGCTCAGGACTCTGAGAGCAGCTGATCCCAATAGCTATGCCCGCTATGACTTTGAGGACGATGAAAGCAGTGAGTGCAGTCAGTACATCTGTCTATCTGTTAGCAGTGGCTCCACGTGGTGGTTCTCTACATGTACTCACCATTCGCCCGATTGCTGAAGCCCCTGAAATGTTTTCACCTGTGTTGTGTTGTGTTTTGTTGCATTGTATGATAGCTACCATCTACGCACCGCGGCGTAAAGGCCAGCTGTCAGCTGACATCTGCATGGAGACCATCGGGGAGGAGATCTCAGAGCGACGACAGAGGAAAAGAGGAGTATTTCAGAGAGTGGTGGTCCTCTTCCTTCATCACTGTGATACACCGGGAGAACCTGTGGATGATGACTACATCTAGACAGCACAAAACAATGTGCCTGTCGCATCTAGAAGGAGCCCAGCACACGCAGTCTGTGAAACGCTGTCAGAGATATATGACAGTCTGCTTGTTTAGCTGTGGGATCTGCAGGTCACAGCTGTGTCCTTACACACTGCCATGCACATGATAACTCCTAGATGAGACTAGCTCCATGGAGAAAGAATCAGTACAGTGGAAAGCCACTGGGGGGCGCTGCTAAACTTGAATTGGACAACAGAAGTTGCCAAAACTCATCATGTTGAAGGCACTTTGCAAAAACTCTTCCAAAGAATGTACACTGGCTTCAGTTCGTTTTCAGGTTGTTCATTTTGGCAGGGAAAGAGAAGGGGATGATCTGTGGATAAAGATTTGTTGACTGGGATGAGGTTCCTGACTCATGTGATGTTGATTTTCTCCTTATTTGAGTAAAAGAAAGAAAATGTTGAGGTGGTGGAAATGACAACTAATGTCCATTTTCATTTGCTAAATCAGAACACGAGCCTGTGTTTAGAGCCTGGCTGTCTGCACAGCTCCTGTGTTCAGCAGCCTTTCTTCTTTTTTCATGCTACCACTGACAATACTTGATCTGATCTCTCACCTGTCCACTCCCACTGCTGCCTACCTCTGCTCCACACATGACCGCTCACTGACACGCAAACTAAGAAAGCTTTTTAATTCACTTTTAAGTTTTCCTTTGGAGTTTATTTTTTATCTTTCAATATACAGAAGTGTCTGTGGTTCTGCATGCACTAAAAAGTAATGAGACAATGAGATGTTCGGTCCAGATGGAGCTGAGGAAATGGAGGAGTTGTGGATGAACTCTCCAGCTGCTGCTTTTCTTGAAGTATGAGTTGATCAGGGCTCTAATATCTACATCTAACTGTAGAACCAACTCCTGTCCATTTAGTCTGATGGATCAGATCAGCTCCACCATGCAGTTCACTTAGCTGTGTAAATACAGGGTGTCCTGTTTGGCTTTGTCTTGCTGACATGCTGCAGTCACTGACTCAGCAGCATTAAAGGAAGCTTACAGAACAGCTGCAAGACTAAGAATGAACAGATCAACACATCTGACTGCACCTAGCTGCTCTGTTCTCTACTTTGTCATCATCATCTCCATCTTCATCATCATTGTCAGCATCGCTGTCATCATCTTGATTGTCGGCATTGTTAGTTAAAGTGGGAGCTGTGTAACACTGCTGTGTTTCCTGCTGTCACGGTAACACTACATGTATGGTGCTTGTGCTGCTTGTGCACATAATCAGCTTTATTTAGTCCTGATGATTTTTGTTTTTGATCAGTGACGAGGAGCAGGGACCATGTGGAGAATCACATGAGTCTGGGTTTTGAGGTGATTTCTAGGAGAATGCATTTGGAATTGTGACTTTTTCTTTATTCAGAGCTTTTTTTCACCATGGAGAGAAATCAGACAGCTTGATAGAACGTGTGTTTATTTCCACAGATGGAGATGCTCCCGTTTCGAAAACTTTATGACTCATGTCTAAAAGGAACTGAACCATCAAACTGTTTAAAGCCTTTTTTAAGGATTACTAGTCCAAAAGAGCAAGATGAAGTTTTCCTCTGGCGTCCTGAGGGAACCAGAGAACTGGCTGTCTGATGCAGGATCTCACTGCTCATGTATTTGGACAGCTCTGTCCTGCAGTGGATCCTGTTGACTTTTAGTATCAGGATGTGGGTCTCATCAGATATGGAAAAGAGTTTGTGTTGAGAAAGATAAACAAACTAACAGTGAATGTTCACTATCAAATGATTCAGTGTGCAGGTTGAATGGACTCAATATGATGTGAGTCCATCCTTCTGTTTGTGTATTAATAACTGTACAGGTGTCATGGATGATGACAGGCTTCCATGGTGTTCATATGTTTATAAAGAAAAAAAAAGACTATTTCACATACTGAAAAATAAAATAACAGAAAAATAACATCCTCAGTTCTGAGTGTGAATTTATTATTAGATTCTAATGTTGGAATAAAAATGGCCTTTTATAGGGAGGGTTAGGGTTAACAGTTCATATCACAGCCAAAATGCACCAATGCAACAAAACACTTGATCCACATCTCAGGATCTCCCAGAGTCTCCCAAAGAGAAACACACTGATCTACAACACACTAACCATAGGCAGCGTTACAATGTGGATCACTACTGTCTTTGAAGCAGCTTTGATTCATTCTATTTCATTATAGCAGGAACCAAAATTCCATTAGAACCAGAAGAGCACTTCTTTGCTGCATGAACTGTTCTACCTTCAAGTATTTTTTCCAGAAACGAATCAGAAATGCTGCGACATGCTTCAGTGGGTTTAAGTATTTGCAGTAATACAACACAAACCTATACATACTGCCTTTACATACATGTATAGGACAGAAATACAGCTAGTCAACCCTGTCTTCTGCATTTGGCCACATGTTCTCACCTTCACCACACCTTCTGTCCTCTGTCCTCTCTTCAGTCCACCTGGGAAAGAAGCTTTTTGCTGCCTGGTTCATCCACATTCACGTCCACATTCACTCCAGCATTCACTGTGTCCCAGAGGGACACCTGATCATAACCTCCATGAAGAGAAGAATTCCTCTGTGGAGCTCCATGAAGTCTCTCTGTGTCTGTCTGGGTCCATGTTACCGAGAAGAACTCATTCCAAAGATTTTCCCTTTTACAGTAAACACATGGCATAAGTCTGAAAAGCATCATCACCTGGGTTGGTGCTCTGTTCAAATGGGAATCAGCTGTGGTTGGTCTCTCTAGACTCTTCTGTTTTGTAAATGTAAGTGCTTTTACAGCAGCACTTAAATATGTAAACTGGAGTGTAAATCCACAGAGGTTTGCTGGTGGCTGAGTCTGAATTTTGAAAGATGAGGTCTCTGAATGCATTTTGTGGCAGAGCAAAGAAAGTGATCTGCAGTTTAGTCCACAGTGATGGCTGCTGTGCTGACCGTGTGAAGAGTTCTGAAAAAGTGAGCTCCCCTCTGAGAAGTGGGTCTTAGAGGGTTAGGGTCTTGGAGTTCCTGGAGTGTTCCTGGAGTGTGCTGGATCTTCTGCCAGTAGATGACAACAATAAAGCACATTGACATGTTTCCAAAGCCAGCAACAGTTAGTATGGACAGTGGTGATTATCTACTGTGTAGTTTAGAACTACATGAAGCTTTTAGCTCTCAGCTATTCTCCAGTCATCTCAATGAGATCTGCTGTCGGCTGACCAGCTTCTATTTATAGTATCATTTACATTGTAATATAATGTATTTATAAATCCTAAATACAGGATACAACCACACGACAGGCCTTCATGTGACCCACTTCACTTTGTGGTTCTGAATAAAGAAATAAGAAAAAGGCTTTTAACACAGATTTGAGTTTTGGTTCTCAGTCCTGTACCTGTAGGTACCCAGCATTTACCAAAATACTTTTACTATCATTCATTTCTCCCAATTGTTCCTCTCTTGTTCCCTATAGTCTTGTTTTCTTCCACTGAACCTGCACTGAGGGATTTTATTGCTCCTTGATTCAGTAAGTGAAATGAAACTGAACCACAGGCTGCATGTCAAAGTGCTTTCTGGGATTCTTTCCCTAGAAATCCATCTCACTAACTCTTTTCAAATGAAGCACCTGCATACTTGTTCTCTTGTGATGTCTTTCCTGACTAAAGTGTTATTGTGGAGTGTTTGGATGACAGACTGTTTTAACCTGTGTAGCATGCTGCTCATGATGAAGTCAATGCAGCTGACACAAAGCAGATAAAAGCAGCTGTAGAGACAGAGCAGCTCTACCTGGACACACTGTTCTAAATCTGGCTCCACTAATCTTTGCTCTTCCTGCTTTGACAAGTTGGAGTACAGCAAGATGGAGTCGCACTCTCAGTCCGTGTGTCACGCACATTGTTCCAGTGAATCTGCCTGCTCTGCCTCTGTCAGTGAGTGGAAACAGCAGCCTCCTGCTGCTCCTCTGGACTTCCTGTGACACTGGACAGCTTCTGTTAGGTCCTCTATTTTATCAAGTGCAAGGACTGATATTTCAGTATGTCTCTGATACACAGTCTCTGTTTATTATGAATGTTGCCTTTATGCCATCAAGCACCTTCTCAACCACCTTCTTCTCTCTTTGGCTGAACTGGTTCCATTATGTTCCAAAGATTTTCTGCACAAAGAGGGAACATCACTGCCCTTCACTCACCTGCCTTCATGTGGGTCACTTTTTACTTCAGAATTTTTCATTTCAGACCATTTCTCTTCTTCTCTGTGTCATTACTCATTACTTACTGTGTCAAGTTATGTATGTAAGAGATGAGGACAGATGATACACTGTGTTCTTCATTGTGCTCTGAAGGTTTTAACTGTGCAATAAATGATGACATACAATCTGAGCTTTGTTCTCTCCTTTATTTCATTTTACTGACCAAGATAAAGCAGGCAGTCTCCCTCCTCTTCCTCTAACATAGTTGAACACATAGTCATCTGCACAGGACTGAACTGACAGCAGAGAGTTTCAACTGACTGACTGACTGGAAATGGAAGCATGGAAACTGGTTTCCAGGGTCTTGGCAGACAGGAAAGGCCTGATCTTGATCATGTTTCTGAGATGCAACACACAAGTGAAGCACTGATTTTATTTTCTAAGCTGAGGCTTCAGTCAGAAATGACACCTATACTCCTGCAATGCTGTTACTGACAGGGACACTGGTTTGAAGGTCCAGGACTGTTTGCATGTTGATGCAGGTGTGGTTCCATGTGTGGATGTCTACATAGTTTCATATTGAAGTAACAGATTTAGAGGACTGCACAGAGAGGAGCCAGAGAGGACAGCCTCCCTGGAAACCTCAGCCCAGGGCCCCCATTAACAGTGTCTGACTGTATTAAAAATAATATTAAATATTAATATCTCAAATGATGATATCTGCTTTCCCCATCACTCAAACACTGTAGAAATCCTTCAAAAGAGTTTTAGTCTTTCAGTTCGTAGATGAGATGTGCACTCGTAGGACTTTTCTCCATATGAGGGAACAGACTGCGAAAACACAGTCTGGGAGATTTATACAGGATTTACTCCTCATGTGGACTCATTGTACATTTAGTAAAGGGTAATGTAAGTGAGTGAGCAAGTGTGTGTGTGTGTGTGTGTGTGTCCATGCTTGGTTGCCATCACTAATAGCCCAGTCTTGTCAGCTGCTGTAAACAGTGAACCATCTCCAAACATTACCTTATTAAGACACAAGAGACAGAACAGACATCGAGTCTGGTCACACATTACACTTCAGAGGGAACTGGAGGAAAAGCTTTGAAGAGCTCAAGCTCCACTTTTATTTATCACACTGCTCATGTTTGGGCTCCAATGAAAGCCATGAACATACCGCTCGGGGAAATTCAAGTCCAGTTTACTGCAGGTCTTGTGTGGCTAACTTGTCAGACACTGTCCCACAATCTCTGTTGTGGCCTCTCAGATCAACTTCAGCTCACGTCAGTAAAGACGGATCAGTTCGAGGATTCAGAATGTTTCAGAGCACACCCAGACTTTGACAGTAGTTTCAGTGTAGTGGGGTAGTCCCTCATTGGCACAGTTTTCCAGAACTCCAGGTCCCTGTGCTCAGACTGAACCTCTGAGACACTGTCAGAAGTTATCAGGTCCATGATGGTCCTTTAGATCTGTTTTCCAAACTCCAGTGAAGATTTTCTCTGCACTGGATTCATCAGTAATTACTTGTTATGTATTACTCATTGTAAAAGTCATTTGATTACTTCTCTAATTTGTCAGCAGTAACATTTATACGTTAAATTACTCATTACTTTTGAAAGAGAAACTCATTGTGAAACTGTGAGGTCTGGCACTAAACCCTTGTAAAGTGAAAAACCTAGGAGTTATCTTTGTTTCAGATCTCAGTTTGGAGCCTCACATTGTGATCATCTGAAGAACAATGCCAGAGAGAAACCATTTCCCTCTCAAGCCATTGCAGAGACATTACTGCACGTTTTATCAGCTGCAGGACTCAGGTACAGCTGCTTCAAAACTGAGCTGCACATGTAATGACTGAGACCAGAAAGAGAGCACACATACACTGATTTTAAAGTCTCTGCACGGCTATCTGGTAGTGGCCTTTTAATTAAACCTAAAGTCAGAACAAAAACCTTCGGTGAGGCCTCCTTTTCTTGCAGTGCCCCACTCCCCCTTAGTGTTTGCCCTGTTTTGCTGCATAAGGGGGGCACTATAAGACAAAAAAAAAAAAAGAAAGAAATCGTCAGAGCGCATAAATCCCCACAGCATGATGCTGCCACCACCATGCTTCACTGTGGGGATGGTGTTCTCAGGTTGATGGGAACTGTTAGGTTTGCACCACACATAGCCAAAAAGCTCAAGTTTAGTCTCATCTGACCACAGAACCTTCTTCCATGTGCTCGGGGATTTGGCCACACACTGTCTGTCAAACTCCAAAAAAAGTTGCTCCGTGGGATGTTTAAAGTTTGGGATATTTTTTTATAACCCAGTCCTGATTTGTACTTCTCCACAACTTTGTCTCTGACTTGTCTGGAGAGCTCCTTGGTATGTTGCAGGCATAGTAGTGCGGCATTTTTATTGTTATGTATTTATTGATTGATTTAATATTATTTTGCTATTCTGAATTTAGAATTTTTATCCTACCTCTGGTGTTTCCTCATTGCAAATTGTAAGGTGTGTGTGTTTGTGTGTGCGTGTGAATGTGGGCGGAGGGATTATTGGGGGGGGTTCTGTAAAGTGCTTTGTGCTACAGTGTATTTGTATGAAAAGTGCTACACAAATAAAGTCTGATTGATTGATTTTATTACTCAGCTGATCGCTGATTTCATTACACAAGAGCCTTTAAACTACTCTAAACAGAAACAGAAAAGTAGACACTGCAGATAGCTTAGCATTAGCCCAAGTGACTGCAGACAGCTCTCCAGAAGCTCTGATATCTCTGGTTTCTAGTTTCAATTTATTTTCATTTAGCTGACAAAAGTTCAGAGGTGGAGAGAGGAACAAAGAGGAGGGAGGAGAGGGAAAAAAGAAGAGGGATGTTCATTCCGATGAATCAGCTCAAAGAAAGTTGTTGGTATTTTAGCTGAAAATGTGTACTGAGAAAAGATGTCTCAGATCCACATACTGTATGTTTCTGCACCAACGTCCAGACTTAGCTGCAACTTAGCTGCCTCTACGATGATTTTATTAAGAACAAACAAAAGTCAGTCAGATATACTCAGGTCAAGAGACTATCCATTTATAGCACATCCTTCTACAGTTAGACTGGGTGGAAAAGGCTCTGCTGTTCCCCATTAATCCAAGCAGAAATGTGGATTCTGCTAGGAGAGCTAATCCCCCAAAGCAAAATTATTGCTCACTACTTAATAAGCATCAGCAGGGACAAGCATTCATTTTCCCTTGAATGCTAGAGAAGCACCTTCTCACCCAAGAGGCAGGTAACACTACTATCCTGGCTGTAGCAGGATACTGATTCAGAGGAAATTTCCCTTTGAATGCAAGCAAACTCTTCTTATGTGAGCTTCATTATTGATTACTCTCATATAAACATACAGGAAGATGATAAAACTTGATACAAGGGACATATCCTACAACTAAAATGAACAACCATAATTAAGAGTGAAGTCTTAGTCTTCTAATGATCAGCTAAATAATGTGCACAAACTAGAAGAAACCCCCCCAAACCACTTCAAACCACAAGAAGATTTGCCCAAGACTGATTCTGCCCATACAATAATATCCCCATAATCACCTGACAGATCAGCAACAAGCATGCGCCAGACAACATAATAATATTAGCTCAACTGCTTCATGAACTTCATTTGAATAATACTAATGCAGATGAATACACTTAAACTGCAAATGATGTGATATGCTGCTCTGGGTTTTTTTTTTTTTTGGTGTCGACAGTCTGATGCTGCAGTCACACCAAAATCTGCCTGGTTGAATTTATTTGCATGGTGTGAAAAAGCAGCATGGGACAGGAAATAGTGTGGGGAAAGGTTGTAAACCTAAACTGGAGGAGTTAGCGTGACCAGCAGGCTAACAGCAGCAGTCCACACAGTTGTAAATTCTACTGTGTGTTTTCCAACAGTTCCTCTGTCAGTGTAGTCAAACAGCATCTCTCTGCTGCTTGGATTTTTTCATTTTGCACTTACAAAACAAGAATAGAAACAAGCAGTATTTCCTGAAAGAAAGATCAGCCCCTCTCTGTTTCTGATTGACTGGACATTGTGCGTTCAGTTCAATCTGTGTGAAGCAAAGGAGGCGGGTCAATTTATGTGGAAGCGATTTTGTCTCATCCCGTTCCACACAGACACGAATGAGAGTGAATTTTGATCTGACTGCACCATGACTCTCTGAGAACAGACATCTCTCTCTATGCTCTGAGAACAGACATCTCACAACTACACGTTTCTGTGGCAGTGTCACTTTGAGCCAAATTCGATATTCGATTGGGGCAAACACAGTAATAAAAAGAAAATCAACTATTTTAAACAGTAGATGAGGTTAAATCAGCATCATGAATCAAAGTTTTTCCTCTAGTTCGAATTAAATATATGCAGCATCTGAAGGCAGCAGGACACAGTGTTGATTAATCTGCAGCCTCAGATGGAAGACGTCCCACATCAGAGAGCAGTGACATTACACACCACGTCCACTGTGTTTACTTTGATTAGATCACATGCAAATGACTCCAGGCTTCGACAGAATAACCAGGCACAGCTCTATACTCATCAGACTGGTTGGTTATAACCCAGTATTTTGCTGTTTATGGCCTTACTATGACATCATCAGGGCTATTTTCTCAACATGACAAAGGTCCTCCAGATGCACTGAAGATATTACACGGCTATCTTTACAAGCTGAGTGCTTTTGCTCATGATGAGTAAAGTGACCCATGTAAAAAAATGAGTGATGTTTTCCTGTCAGCTGTCAATTACAGGCAAAATGCCCAGAATATGATAATGTGGTGCTGAAAAATTCCTTTTTGGAATATCACTGTAGTTTCTTTATTAAAATGACACTGACTCCACTTAAAGACCCAAAGCTACAGTGTTACTCTCGTCAGTAAAAATTTCTTCTCTGTCACTGTGATTCCCAGGCTGTGTGTGTGTGTGTGTGTGTATGTGTACTAAATTTGTGGGGGCCCAAAAACCGGAAGCTCAATGTACTTGTGGGGTCTGACAGCTTTGTGGGGACCAAACTGCTAAAAACAAACTAAAAACAGCCGATTGAGGGTTCAGACCTGATTTTAGGGTTCAGGTTAGAATCGGGTTTAGGTTTGAGTTAGGGTAAGTCTTGGGGTTAGGCCTGAAGTTGTGATGGTTAAGGTTAGGGTAAGGGGCTAGGAAATACATTATGTCAGTGACAGGTCCCCATAAAGATTGTAAGACAAGAATGTTTGAGTGTGTGTGTCTGTGTGTGTGTGTGTGTGTGTGTGTGTGTGTGTGTGTGTGTGTGTGTGTGTGTGTGTGCGAGAGAGAGAGAGAGAGA
>JBBMJY010000002.1:163670-175655 GCA_037833715.1 Toxotes lorentzi | reverse complement strand
TGTGTGTGTGTGTGTGTGTGTGTGTGTGTGTGTGTGTGTGTGTGAGAGAGAGAGAGAGAGAGAGAGAGAGAGAGAAAGCAGTCAAATCTTACTCTAAATAATTACCCTCTTCCTCTCTCCCTCTTGCTTTCTATCCCCCTCTTTCCCTTCCTCTCTGTCCCCATCTCTCTCTTTCCCTCTCTCCCCTTCTCTTCCCCACCCCACCTCAGCAGAGTAATAGCTTCCACATGGTGTTTCAGCTGCCCGATAAAGAAAAAGCCCAAATTTAGAAGAAATATGAAAATTATCGAAAGCTTTTTTTGTTCCAATGAGGAAAATATACCACCCGACACACACACAGAGACACGCGCACACTCCTCCTTTTTTCCCTTTCTCTGTGCACCCCCCTCCCTTCTCTTCTCCTCTTCCACTCCTAACTCTTGCCCCTTCTTCCCCTTTTTCTCTCGCTCTGGTTTCTCATACCCTCCTCTTCTCTGTTTATCCCTCTGTCTCTCCTGTCCCTCCATCTTTCCCAGACACACTCCACAGGTCACTGGTTGAGGCTTCTTGGTTCCTCTGACATCAGCCAATCGGTCATGTCTGGAGGGAGCATTCCCTGGTGTAAGGCCCTCCCCTCAGTGACCATACAAGGTAACAGTGGAATGCATGGCTTGGCAGTCCATCTGCTTCATAAGAGAGACGCACAAAGAGAGCAGAGGGTGTCCCATACTGATTTGAACTTCAGCTGACTGTGAAAATGGTTTGAAAGCTGTCAAAGAAAGTTTTAGAGAACTTTAGGATGCCCGTGACCACACCTGCTCCCCCTCTCATCACCAGCAGCACTGATGTAAAAGCAGTTTTAAGGTGGACAGACAAGTCAAAGAGCAGCCGAGTCATTTCACCCAGGAAAGGCAGCCAGTGGAGGTGACAACTTCAGCAGAGGACTCAGCAGCAGAGGACTCAGTAAGGTATGATCACAGAGATTACTCTTAAAGGAATGTACCACTGTTTTGACCCTTTCTGTGGTTCGACTATAAATCATGTGACCATTGTTACTGTTCAAATCTTACTACAGTTTCTTCCATTTTAAATGAGTTTTTCATATTCATTCGAATCAGAAAAAAATGCCAAGCGGTGATGTTTGACAACACTGACAGCAGACTCAATGTCCACTGAAAGCTCTCTACACTGAGTGATTTAGTCCAAACGAGTGGTCCCAGAGCACTTTGTGAGACATGTCCAATGATGGCTGAAGAAGACTCTCACACTGTATAAACCATCCAACTGCAATACAGCATGAAACAATGCAGAGATGTACTGGTCAGTGCTGACATTATAAGAGCCCACAGACACGTACATGTGAGCATCTCACTGATGGCTAGTGAGGTTAGTTAGTGGTTAGTTACTGTCTCAGCTTGGCTGTTTTATTTCAGTTTTTTTTTTTTTTTGATAGTGCCACAATTCAGCTGACCTTCATCGCAATGTCTGTCATGCTTCAAAACTGATATCTGAACTGATATAAGTTTTTTTCAAACCCATCTCACTGTGTGTGACCTGCAGTGAACCTATGAGACTGCCGTTATCACATAGTGTGTAGGGACCTTGAAGTGGCTGTTTTTTTTAGTCCATCGTGGACTCAGTGTAAGACACACATAGACGCACAATCATACTGTCTTTCATAGATATTTAGGACAGTGGTTCAGTGGTGGGTTGCAAAACTAGCCTTAGGGATAATGAGATAATTGACACGATGTAGTAAAGAAAGTGTTTTCTGTTTGTTCTAAGCTTTGCATTTTTGCCAGTGAATAATGTAAATCTCAGCCTACAGTAAAAAACAGCAGACACACGGGGCCCCGGCAGACTGCAGTTTTAAGGTGTCACAGGTCAAAAAGAGTGGCTGTTGATTTACAGCTTTCAAAACAAATCTCATACTTGCATCTTGGGGGCGGGTGGGGGGTGGTGCTGTCCTTAAATGGTAAAAACAGAGCGACAATATGACATGAAGCCTGCTCTAGAATGTCTCAGCACAGTAGTCCAGCGTCAATGACTGGGACTAAATCTGCACCAAGTACAACATGTACTATATGCAGCAGGTGTTCAAAGAGGAGGAAAATACTGCTACTTTGAAACATACACATACACTTAACCCACGTCTATTCCCTCAGAGCTTGCCTGTGTGCTTTCATGCTCCGGGACAGATGCAGGAGAATCAGGAAGTGTGGAAGGAACAGAAAGGGTAAGAGCAACACACATAAGCACGTCATGTTCATATTGTAACACTTGAGAGGACCTTTGCTGACACAATGCTTTCCCTAGCCCCTAACACTTACAGCCTGATTCCAACCTCGAGATCAAGGTGTCCTCACCTCGCAGACATGTCCTCACCATGATGGTCAACAAGTGTTTCTCTGAACAGCACAACAAGCTTGGCTTTCCTCTAAACGAGACCTTTCATCCATAGGAGCTTGGTTTCTGTTCATAGCTGAACGGCACCATGTGACTGTTGCTTGTTGTGCTTTTAGATCTTAATTTCCTCCTTAGTTCTTGGCTGCTTGTCCTGACAGCCTGCCTGGTGAGTTAATGGTCAGTGGTAACCTATCAAAGTGACAGACTGAGGTCCCTGCTCACAGAATCCAGCCAATAAAATGTGTGTTGTGATCCCCTAGCAGTCATGAGCTGAAGTCCTGCTGATGACCGGGATGGACATGAGAAAGTGCACAGAGGGAGGAGAGGAGGAAATGCTGTATTTATTTACTGAGCAGTCAGAAGTCTTAAGGGCACTGGGTTAGGAGGACTTTCACATAACCCCCTACACACACACACACTCACACCAGTCCCCCTCTGGGACCAAGAGACCATGATTCCCAGGGTAAATTTCACATGGGAGAAGGAGGGGGAGGGAGAAGGGGACCTCATGACAACACCTCTGACTCTGATGATGTTGAGAGACCTGCCTGGTGTTTCATTTCCTCTGGATTGGATTTGTGTAGAAATAGCTGTGTTGGCATCTGGCAACCTCATTTTGGTTGAGATAACAAAAAAGTAATTCTGTAGCAAATGTTGTTATACAGTGCAGACTGTATTCTCTTGTATTTCAGCATGTCTGGGCTTTTCTCTTGTCAACAGCAGCCACAGTGACAGCAGCTCTAACACCCAGAAGGCCTTTTTCAGCACCCTGAGCCCCTTATAAAACTCCCAGCTAGTGGTTCAGCCTTTGTGGGTCATGTAAAATGAAGTGATATCTACTTGTGACGCTTCGTTATCGTTTATTGTCGTTGAGCAGGAGCTAATTGTGAGCAGGCAGTGTAAACCAGAGAGTGTTTGCTCCCTTTCCTGCTTAAATTTTGTCGACAGACTCTTATCATTGTATTTTATAATTCTTGTGACCTCGACCTCCAGGTTGGGAGCCATTGCCCTTTGCCAATCACAGCACTCATAGGCTCCCATCATCCCCAAACTCCTGGGTTCCCAGCAGGAAGCCTCCCTAAGTTCCCTGACCGTACCCTAAATTCTTTTCAACACCAACAGGCTCCTGCTGTAGCTGCTCTGACCGGGCTCCAGTGTTTGACTCACTGCTCAGTTCAGCATTTCCATTTTTGGTAACTGATTCTAGGACCCAGTTTTACAGTGACTTTTATGTGTTGTACTTGGTCTGTTTCTGTTCAGACCATTTCCTTGCTCTCATGTGGACTGTACCATGACACCACCACCTCTTAACTCACTGCACCAGTAAATCTGACTGCATTTCACTTTTCTGTGATTTGTACATATGTGAGTTTGTCCTGGAGCTTTTCTTGAAAAAAAAAAACAAAACAAAACAGGCAAAACAATAGATTTGACATTACACAGGTGTTACTTATTTCTGTGTGTGTGCGTGTGTGTGTGAGAGAGAGAGAGAGAGAGAGAAAGAGAGAGAGAGAGAATACTAGAGAGACATTTAGTGTGACAGACAGATGGGGTAAAATGGAGAGAGGGCTTCCTGTGTGTGATTTACAGAGCCAAGGGGAAAGAGAAAGAAGACCATATTAGGCAATGTTTGGCTCAAGAGGAGAGATGGCTCTGACTGTTATCACAGCCTGTCTAAACACACACACGCTCACACACACACACACACACACACACACACACACACACACACACACACACGTTCCCACTCAGGGCTGGTAGTCTGTAGATAGACTGTGACTGTGAAGTTGGTCTGCACTGTGACAAATCCCTCCATCACTGAGAGTTCATGTTCAGATTTAAACCGGCTTTATTGGACTGAACATTGTGTGACAGTGTGTATACAGTAGCTGTGCTGACTCCCATCATGTTGCATTCTTTCCCTCCTGTGCTATCGATTCTGTGTACAGATCACAGTTTGACTCTACAACTTGGAGTTACTAAAGTCTGTAACACACAGGGGCTTTGCAGATTTTTACAACTGGCGACCCACATTTCTCTGTCCTGAGTTCCCTTTTTAAAACACCTCACACACTTCTCTTTACCAACATGCAGATCAGCACAACAGTTCATCTCACACCCAAAATGCACCAATGCAGTTTGCAAACTCTTGATCCACATCTCGGGATCAACTGGGACTAGAGTCTCCCAGAGAGACTGATCTAAAACACAAAAACCACAGGCAGTGTTACAATGTGGATCACTACTGTCTTTGAAGTAGTAATAGAAAAGAAATCTACATTTTACCAGCAGCTGTCAGATATTTTGTGCCCCTACAGTAGCTCACCAGCTGCTCTCTGACATGATAAATCCACTGTTTATTCAAGGACCAGTCTCTGCTCAGGAGCCCCTGAGCAATTCAGGCTTTTGTCTCTAGTGACCAGCAGAAAAGGATTTAGTTAGTGAACGTTTTCCCTATTGAGACATATGAAAATTAGAGATTTACCACTGACAGAAACTAAAAGTTCTATGGCAAATGATTGAGCGCTAACAGCTCTACTGGCTCATTTTTTTACTAAGTGTAGAGTGTACGTACTGATTCCTCCCAGTGTCATAATGCGTTTCTGTGGTCAGTCTGCGGGTCCCTAATATGAAAATCCCCACATTTCCTCAGAGAAGCGACAGATTTCCACTTTGAGTCTGCCCATTGATTCAGCATAGAATATAATACCACTCGTTACCCCAGCATGTCACATGTTTTAATTCAGTGAATTGTCTTGAGTGAACAGGACCAAAACACAGTACTCCTCAAAGAAAGATTTAAATGAAGGAATTCCAACTTTTTGCTTTCTTTCCTACAGTGAGATGAAAACAGCTGGAGATGCACTGAGAACCTGCACGAGCAGTGAGCCTTACACCTGTTGGTAGGTGCACGTTTGAATCCCGCCCATATGCTGACTGCAGCTCAGTACTTCACACACAGACACACATCAGTCTTCACTCATAAACATCTTTGCACATTAGAGGCCAGGTTTAATCTAACACAGCCGGCACACAACATGATAATGATGATTGTAATGAAGAAGAAATGAGTGATATTGCCTGTGGTGTGACTCTCAGGAAGAGGAAGCAGGCTTGAAGCTTGATGTCATGAACTGCACACACACACACACACACACACACACACACACACACACACACACACACACACACACACACAGTCAGGCTGGGAGAGGGCAGATTTGTTTGTTGGTTTGGTTTACATGAGGGCAACACATCCTTTGAGACCTGACCTACTGTGGGACTGTGTGTGTGTGTGTGTGTGTGAAAGAGAGAGAGAGAGAGAGGGAGAGAGAGAGAGAGAGAGAGCGAGAGAGAGACAGAGAGTAGGTCTTTCTTCTTAATATGGACTTATTGAGCCCAGAGCAGAGGGAGAGGGACTGTGTGAGATAAAGGCGTCCTCTCCCTCTGCTGCCTTTTAAGAGAGTCTCTCCTCACTGTGACTAGAAAAGGGAATGTATGTAGCCAGCTGGAAGGGGGGGGGGGGGGGGTTGGTAGGGGTGACAGACTATCAGGAGCAATCGCAGACTGGAAGAGGGAATGTTTATCCAAAGCAGCGATCTCATTTTCCATGATCCCCAAAATTAAAGGCTGGCTCAGACCTTATATGGTCAGACTGGGTGTTTCCAGCTGAGCGGAGTTTGAACATTCCTGGAAAACACCCGGCTTCTCTCTCTGCCCCCGTCTTCATATGTCTCTCTCTCTCTCTCCAGAGTGGTAGTGCTGGTGCTCAGAGGACATTAATGGCCCATGGTCCTTCAAGTAATTATTCAGTGTATTTTTGCATAAAATACAAACCTTGCTCACTGTGTCCTTGTATCAGGTGTTGCTGCTGAGATGAGATGGTGAAGAGAAAAGATGACGCTTCAGCAGTCTGCACCAGGGGTAAGAGACTCTACAGAGTGCTGTCTGTTTTTACTCTTAAGCGTTTCAGAGAAAGAAACACTCATAAGGAGTTAAACAACAATATCTGCACATTTTAAATGAAGCCAGCAAACAGAGGCCTCTTATCTTCCAGAACAGCAACTCATCTACTGAGATCACAGGAAGCTTTTGTCCACCACTGCCACCGCTCAGTTCACTTATTCTGGCTCATTTAGTTACAGATTCAATATTAATAATAAATAATAAATACAAAGAACTGACAAAGCAGATCGAATGTGTTAGTGTGGCTCAGGATGTAGAACGTGTCAGTGCGACTGTGGCTCAGGAGGTAGAGCAGGTCGTCCACTAATCAGAAGGTTGGTGGTTTGATCCCTGGCTCTTCTGGTCCACCTGTAACCACAGCCAAAAGTTGGCTGTGGTTACCTGGTCCTGTACTTTGCCAGGTGAGACGTTAAACCCCTGCAAGTCAGCAAAAGCAAGACTTTCCTGGGAGGTCAAGTTACTTTTCAAAAGCATCAGTAAAACAAACCTCAGACTCCTGAGACTTTGACCCAGAACTGTCACACCAAAATACTACCATCTGTCTAACAAATGCATTTCAGTCACCCTCAAACCTCAAAGGTGAGAGCTGTGTCTTAGTGGGCCTCCAACAGCAACAGGATGATGGACTAAAGCTGGAACTGTGCCTCCCCAACACACAATACCAGCCTTGTGTGTTCCCAAATACGTGGAGTGCATGGACTCAGTGTTTATCAGGTGGCTTTGAGCCTGAAGCTTCATGTTGGCTCATCCTTCAGTAACTCCTGTTGTTGAGTCTGTGAACCTGTCCATGCACTAGCTCTGCCACCATCATTTGTCTGACACGACAGTGAGCAGATACATTCTCACATCTGGATCTAGAGAGACCAAGCTGCTTTGAAGCAGCTTTGATTGGTGAAATAGATCATGCATTGATCAGGACTTTGTTTTGTGCTCAGTCAGATTAGGTTTGGTTTCTTGCCTTCTTTTAGAAAGTCTTGGTATCATGTAGCTGGACGAAGGCTGTTTTTAAAATGTTGGCATTTTGGAGCTCCAAGCTTTGTACCAAACAAAAGCAATATTTATCTCAAATGTTCTCATACTCACTTTGAGATTGAGTTTGGAATTTGTCCAGGAACAAATAATGTTCAGGTTACTCACCCCCACTGAGAACGCATTCATTAGAACTATCCTCTACTGAAGAAATAGCTCATATTTAGGATTTTCTTCTCATTTCTGACCCACCTGCATGTATTCTTTTAAATGTCTCTGTTAACTAACTGTTCAGGAAACCCTCATGGTTAAAGGATCCAATAGTAACTGTTGGTACAAGCCTCCTGTGTCAACTTCAGATGTTGTTCCCTCTTGTAATCTAATCAAAGTAACCAGTGACTCCAGCTGTCAGACAAACATAGTGGAACAAGAAGGCTTCTACTATTCTACTGATCATGCACTCAGGAACAGTAGAACAGAACAGAAACCTTCTTGTTCTATTCCTCCTCAGTGGAGGAACAGTAGAATGTCTCTTGACATGGAAACAGCTACATAAAGCAACAGAAACGGTGTGGAGTAAATGATTGCTGTTGGTTCCCTCCTCAACTTAAAGGAAGGACAGGACGCGTGTGTGTGTGTGTGTGTGTGTGTGTGTGTGTGTGTGTGTGCGTAGGGTGTCAGATATCTGTTGCTGTCTTGTCTCTTTTAACAAAGTATGTGTGTTATGTTTCAGATGTCAGGGATGAGTATGTAGAAGAGAGGTGAGTGCACATAAACACACACACACACACACACACACAGAGAGAGACAGAGAAAGAGCTTTATTTCTGTATGCGTGTGAAATGTGACATGGAGTAGCAGCAGGACAGGAAGCTGGTATGATGTGGGTCTGTTGGGGGTTAAAGTCATTTCCTGTTTACCCTGCCCCTTCCACATGCTGCCCCACCCCCCTATAGAAGCCATCAGTGAAAGTTTCAGCTTATGCCAATCACATTGCCCAGAACAGGAGATGAATAAAGTTACATTTGAAATAATAAAGTATTGTAAAATTATTATAATTGTCATAAAATACTGATCTGAAAAGATCAGGCCCCTCAGAAGGACCAGCAGAACATCTCAGCTAGGGAACTAAAATGTCCAGACATAGCAGCACATGGAACCAACATGCCGTCTAACCTGACTGTCTGTGCACCGTCTGCTACGTCTATGATGTTTTCTCCAGTCGACGTCTTGTTCTTCCCTGCGGCCCACGGTGCAGTGCTGCATCTCTGGTCAGTTGGTAGTCTGAGATGAAGCACTGTAGCTCGGGATGGAGGACAGAAATGCCAATCTGCAGCCAGCAGCAGATCTCCAAGGATCTGGTTTGCCTCAGTCAGGCAGAATGACATGAAACAAAGGGTGATGGGGACAGGAGGAAGCTTGGAAACCCCCTGTAGAGACACAGGACCATTCCACAAATTCTGCCCACTTCTCCATCCATTCATCAAAAAAATGAGGATTGATACTGTTTTAAAAGTAAGACTTAAGAAATGAAGAAATTACTATCAAAGTGAGCATCAAACATTTTGGTACCATTTTTGCAGGTTGTGGGAAATGCTTACCACATGATTTGTACAGGATTAGTAAATTTCAGATAAATTAGATTTACCACATGTAATCAGTTGTGACCTCTGTCTGCTTCAGCCCATGTTAGTCATAGCACCACTAAGAGAAGGAAGAATGGAGCTGACCAGCACAGCTGGTCTGTTGCATGTGAGGAATGGATCCTCTGGTGTTGGTGTGATGATGATGATGAAATACATCAGAAGAGGAAGATTTCACTGACCTCTTGTTTTTCTTCTCCTCTCTCCTGGGGTCCAGTTTTCCCAGGAATCCCTTGACCTATCAGAAAGGGGGATTCCTGGAAATACTGTTCTTGGGGGCGGGGCTTATCACCACTTCCATGTACAGTATGTTATACCGTGATCCTGTGGGGTGTGTGTAATACTGCACGTGGTTTGACTAGATTTAGTCTTTAAGCTCGAGAGAAACACAAGTAACTGTTGTTTCAGTTATCATGCTCCTGTTCTTGTCGCTACTGAGGGGCTGTGATGTGAAGATGTCCTCCTTCTTTAATAAACCTTCAAAACAAAGACATGTTTGAATTTATTGTCATTTACTATAAGTGTATGCTGCAGTTTGAGATTAGTGTGCAGGAGAAAAAAATGTCCTGCTTTTAAAATAAAATATTCATCGTTTTAAATTCATAAGACCCACTTCTCAGAGGTGAGCTCATTTTTTCAGAACTCTTCACACAAAATGCATTCAGAGACCTCATCTTTCAAAATTCAGACTCAGCCATCAGCAGACCTCTGTGGATTTACACTCCAGTTTACACATTTACATGCTGTTGTAAAAACAGTTACACTTACATCCTAAACCTAAAAACAGAACAGGACTGTAACCTAGTCTGACACCTGCAACATTCTGCTGCATCTGCATCTAAAAAGGAAGAAATGAGAACAGAGACCAACCACAGCTGATTCCCATTTGAACAGAGCACCAACCCAGATGATGATGCTTTTCAGACTCATGCTATGTGTTTACTGTAAAAGGGAAAATCTTTGGAATGAGTTCTTCTCGGTAACATGGACCCAGACAGACACAGAGAGACTTCATAGAGCTCCACAGAGGAATTCTTCTCTTCATGGAGGTGGAGAGTTTATGATCAGGTGGCCCTCTGGGACACAGTGAAAATCAAAGCTGCTTCAAAGACAGTAGTGATCCACATTGTAACACTGCCTGTGGTTTGTTTTAGATCAGTGTATTTCTCTTTGGGAGACTCTGGTCCCAGAGTTGATCCTGAGATGTGGATCAAGTGTTCTGTTGCATTGGTGTGAGATGAACTGTTGTGCTGAGCTGCATGTTGGTAAAGAGAAGTGTGTGAAGAGTTTTAAAAAGGGAAGTCACCAAAAAAAAAAAAAAAAAAAGTTATATCATGTAGTTAAATTATTACAGTAAAAAGAACTTCCTGTAGCTAAAGTAAAGGTAAAGACATCTTTGTTTATTGTGCAATATTGGAACACTTTACTTCTTTGGGTCTGAAACAGTTACTGAGATGAAACCACATGAGAAGTTTAGAGGGTAAATATCTCTGGTGGAACTGACAACTGACAACTCACAGACAGAAACATGACAAGGAGACACAACTACATACTGATTTTAGCCAACAGCTCACGAGTCAAAATTGTTGGAAACCGCTGATTTAAAGTTTTACAATATTTTGTATTTTATAGTCTTATAGTGTATTAACTAGTAACCATAGTAGCTGTCAGAGGAATCTAGTGCAGTAAACCATACAATATTTCTCTCTCACATGAAGTGGAGTAGGAATATAAAACAACATAAAATACAAACAAGTACCTCAAATTGTACTGAAGTACAGCATTTGAGTAAGTGTACTTACTTCCACCACTGCAGATAAATTCTTTGTTTTTGGCCTCAGGTCAGGTAAAATAAAAAATACAGAACCAGAACTGAACTATGTAAAAGTGCACGCATCTAACATCATGTCACAGCAGAACAAAGGAACATGTCAAACTTCAGTTATGAGTGCAATGGTGTGGAGATCCTGACTGAAGTATCTGATTACACACACTTGGATAAAGTGCTGCATTTTCATGTAACAGTTTAAGCACCTCTAACATCTTATTGTAGAAGAGAAGGAAAAGAAGAGAAGTGAATAAACAAGGACAAAATGTCATGATCTGTCCCTTTGAGTAACACATTGCCGAGACTCCTATTTCCTGTTTCATGCACTCTCTGTCACAGCCAATAGACATCCAGAGTGCTGGTGGAGATAGTTAGTGAACCCTTGGATTTAATAATTGGTGGAACTTTCTTTGGCAGCAAAAACCTCAAACCAGCTCTTCCAGTAGCTGCAGATCAGACCTCCACAATGTTCAAGAGGAGTTTTGGATCAGGTAAGGCCTGGTTCTTCCTGCAGAGCTGCTTTCAGCTCTGACAAAAAAAATGTGATAGGATTTTTTACATAATTATTTAGAGTGACTTTAAGGTGCCTGTTCTTTCAACAACAACAACAACAACAACAACAACAACAACAACAAAAAAGATCTTTTTGGTGTATACGTTTTGTTGTTTAAGATGTGAGAAGCTTAATGTGTCAAAGCCACTCAGAATTCAGAGAGCCTCTGTGATCATGAAGTGGCTCAATTCTTCTCTCGCACTCCTCTCTCTGCTCTGAGCTTCACATATCTGAGCAACGACAGCTGTAAGAAACATCCTGAGACTAACAAAGACAACAGATCATGTAAAGAAAGATGGAGACAGTTTGAGTCACCATCTTCCACCACATACTGTACACTACTCACTACACTCATGAGAGTAACACAAATCTTTTTTTTATTTACTGTAGTCACTGATAATAATGAAAAAAATGATCTGTAAAACAGTCATATCCAGACTGGAATCACTGACCTGTGTGAATCGTGGCATGAGGCCACAAGGTGGCGCAGTGGTAGCATGTAGCTGCACACAGGCCTCTGTATAAGCTGTTGTCAGTTGTCAGCCTGCTGGTTGTATCCCACGTTTTCTCCACACACACACACACACACACACACACACACACACACACACACACACACACACACACACACACACACACAC
>JBBMJY010000002.1:125796-160758 GCA_037833715.1 Toxotes lorentzi | reverse complement strand
TCCAATACTGAACAGAATGCAGTCTTAAGGCTGTCATTGTCAGTATCTACATGAATATTAAAGTCACCCACTATAATAGCTTTATCCGTACTAAGCACTAAATCAGATAAAAATTCATATCTGTCCACATTCACTCCAGCATTCACTGTGTCCCAGAGGGACACCTGATCATAAACTCTCCACCTCCATGAGAAGAACACAACAGCACCTACCACCCCTTGACCATAACTCAGTGCAACCACCTCCACACGGGAAGCTTTGAATGCGGTTCAGTTCATTAGGCTTCCATGTCCCCAGCCTATCCTAGGATGCATGAGAAACTCCCATAGAATTTATCAGTTAAAACTTGTGGACAGGAGTCTCATCCAGGTGTTCCCAGTTCAACCTCACATGTTTGAGTTTACCAGCAGTCAGTCACTTAACAACTCTGCCCCTTTCCTCACCTCAGTGTCCAATACAATGATATGACCACTAAGTTGATCACAAATCCTTGGTCTTCATATGTTTTTAATTATTTTTTACCTGCACTTTTGGACATTGATTTTAGCCAACCAGACATGAGGGTGTGGCCATAGGAGCCCACAATGAGGCTGGAAGAAGGGACCAGACCTCCAGAAACCGCAAACAAAAATGGAGACAGGAAACTTAAGCAGGCACAACCAAGGAAGGCGGCAGCAGACTGGCCAAAATATTCCTCTTGTTTTGGGCTTGGTGGCTCTGGTTCACATATTATTTTGAAAAGGGGAAAAACATCATTTCACGACAATTCCTTAAAAATAATTAAAACCACACGAACAGCTGTCAGCTGTCATTCACAATCAATTTTTTGTTTCCTGTTGTTGATAGCCGAGATGATGTCTGATTCTGATCATGATCCTCTCCCGGAAGATTCTAACCCCAGCAGTGATGTTCTACTGGAGACCAAATCCACCTCCTCAGGCAGTTGGTGCAGGGGCACTCATGTAGCTCTGCATGTGGGTGCCCTCCAGGTGAGTCAGATTGCTACTGACCCAGATGCATCTGCTCCAGCAGCTGGTCCTCCCACCATGCCCTCTGATGGCCTCAAAAGGACCAATCAGCATGTTACCTCGTGTGTGACATTACAGAGCCACAGAGTCCGCAAGAGGAGGAGGGACAATGAAACACTGGTCAACACTGGTTTCTTTTAACAACGACCAGGATCGAACAAACCTTACCAAAGTGTTTATTCCCAGAACGGTGATGATGAAGGCCCCCTAACCTTCACAAAGCTGTAACTTTAACTCAAACTAGTATGAACCAAACCTTAACCACAGCATTTATTCACTGACAGATAATGATCCTCTTGAAAGTGGTGTCACATAACACTTGAACATGTCCCTCTAGAGGACATGGACAAACACTATATTTTATGGTTGGACTTGTTGTACCCTGCTGTGCTATGACTGGCTCAATCCATCCAGTGCATGGTGAAAGTAGTGGAATGTGTTTGCCCAACAGTAAATATGTGAGTCACCCAGCAGGTTTGGAAATGCCTGCAAACCTTGGCGTGTTGTGAACACATCATTCCACAGAGAGACAGTCAGTAAGTACGGTTAAAACCATGGAAGGACGAAGTGTGGACTGCAGTCCAATGTATATATCTTCACTCCACCTCAGTATGGTATACAGATATACAGGTGCTGAGCACTATGTGAGTATGAGCCTGTTTTTGTAAATTGATATTTCACTTGTTATCTACTAGTCTACACTGTGTCCCATCACTTATCCAAAACAATGTTTGGATCAAATCAGATGGATCTGTGCATGTGTATTATAGTCACGGCTAATCTGTGATATGCTGCATGTTTTACATGCTGCAATGCTGCTATGTCCTTCTCCTCCTCTCCTCCATTCCCAGCTGTCCTATCTTCCTCCTTTTCTTCCTTTCACCCAGCCCGGCCTTTGGCAGGAGGGTCCCTGGGGTCAGGCTCTGGGTCTCTGTAAAGCACTTTGAGACAATTTTGATTGTGGAAGGAGCTATATAAATAAAACTGAATTTAATTGAATTGAATTGAATTAATCCTACAGAAACAATAAAAGAAACTGTTCTGCAAATTCTATTTTTTACAATTATCAGATGGTGAATATGGACCTGTCTGAAGCAGGCAGCCAATCAGCTACCAGTACACAAGTGAAAGATTTGAGTTCTTCACACAACCTTCATAGTTTGAAAGAAGCTGGTCTGGAGGCTTGTGGTGGCTCAACACCTGATACTTAATGTTATTTTTGTTCTTGTCATTTGTTTTGTAGTCCACAGTTTCACAGGTACCATCACCAAACAATGGAGGTTTATAAACGCAGAACATACAGACATACAGTTGCTCCATTAACAGCTGTAGACGGACATTGATACCAGGATAAAACCAGTTAAAGTAGACCAGACATCTTGTTGATAATGCTGCCGTCATGGAGCTGCAATCATAGAGGAATGACAGAAAGAGACCTCAGGTCATGTAAAAGAAAGTCCACGAAAGGACTAAAAACAACACGTTAGTCTGTCTCTCAGTGCAAACAGCCCAGGGACCAAGAGAAAGAAAAACCTCATAAATACGTAGTTATATTAAAAAAAGGCTCAGTCTACTCACCATAGTTTTTTAACAAACAGGAGGAAATAGCGACTTTGTTGGGGACTATTTTCAGCAGCAGAGTAATCCACGTTTAGGGCTATAGTGAGTGTTTGTGGCAGCAGGACAGTGTGTGTGTTAATGGTGATGAAGGAGCATGTGACCCACTGCAACAGTAGATCACCGATGTGTTTAAGAGTATTTGGAGCTCTGTGCCTCATAGGGAAGAGAGTCCTGTTGGTTTGATTCTGAACATGGAATTAACAAAACTTGCATATGACTTGAACAAAAATGTGTAGAATTTGTTGTCCACGATACTTACTGGATGACCAGGCTCTTGATCAGTTTGTTAATGATTCACTGACAAGTTAATCAGTTTTAACAGCAATGTAACTGTGTGGTGTTGGTGTTGTGGTGTTACCATAACAGGTTTCAGTTCCAGAAATGAACTTCTTCTAACCACTTCACTGTGGCTGCTTCCACTTGTGCTACACCTCCCAAAACTACTCCCCACATTTCTACGACTCAGCAGTGACCACATGGACCATTTCATGTCCTTAAAAAAGACACTATGTGAGACTATGTGTCCTGCATGTTTAATCTTATCTATCTACTCTCTGCTCTCCAGAAAACTCAAAGCAGGAAAAGAGCAGGAAGCATTTTTATTTCATTTTTATTTATTGACTTAATACTATGCAAATCATCCATTTCAAATGGACGATGTGTACATCTGGGGAACCACACAGAGGGCATGGTGAGAACGTCTGCAGAGATACAAGTTCTTGGGGCTAGTCATCAAGGCATAGGGTGTCTGCGCATGTCCCCATAAGGTGAGCACTGTAAAAGCCACGATGGAGCCTAGAGCGGTGAGACGCTTTCTGGGGATGACAAATCACCTTCAGAAATTCCTGCCTCACCTGGGCGAGAAAGCACATCCTCTCAGAGGCCTACTGAAAAAGGAAAACATGGGCCTGAGGGTCACAACAGCAGGCCTTTGACAGAACCAAAAAAATCACTACAAACACCGCCAGGGGTAGCACATTATAACTCAAATGCTCAAATACTTGTCTCTGCTGATTCGTCGCATGGGTACTGTGTTTCTCCAGTAGCAAGCCGATGCAGAATAAAAATTGGTGGCACATGCTTTGAGAGCTCTCAAAAGCACCAAAATGCAATATGCATAGGTTGAGAAAGAGGCACTGGCCTCCACATGGGCCTGTGACAGAATTGCAGAATTCCTCATTAGGAAGCTTAACATGCAGCTGTCTGTCAGGTTCTTGTGTTGAGCCCCCAGATAATGTTTCTGATGTACCTATAGATAATAGAACAGCAGCTTCTTACTTTGGCAAGAATAATGAAGCATACTGTTTTACTTCCACTTGATACTGGCATATCATGTTAGTGTGTCCTACACATACTATATACATTTAGAAGTCCAGACCTAGGTCAGAGGATAAAACACTCAGACATCCCGAATATACTCGTTCATGATGAGCTCGTTCATGGGGCTCATGGGAAATTGTATTTGTTAAAAGCCACTTTTAAAAAGAAATAGAGAAAGCTGATATCAGTGTATTAACCTTTTGTAGTTTATGCACATTTCACTTCATATTGATGGTGCCTTAATAATAGCAGCAGCATAAAGAAGGCAGGAAGAGCTTAGGGCTGTGTGAATTCATTCTATAGATGATCCACTCTTTTCTCTTTGTCATTCAGACAGAACAACCGACCACCTTGGGTACAACACCGCTAACTATAAATGCTTCCGTTATTCTTAAACTTGAATTAAGAAGATTAGTTTGGGTGTTTATTTACTCTGTGTAAAGTTCAATGCTGCTTGTGTAACAGTTTGTGTGATGGTGGCAGATTAAAAAAAAAAAAAACATTACCAGTGGTAAAGGAGAAAGTCATTTGGAAAAGTTTAAAGTATGTATAAGTTTTAAACACTGTCAGCATTTTAACAAAATGCTCATGTTACGGGGATTTGTTATGAACAAATGCCATTTGAATCACATGAAGAGTTCAATCACCTGGGCCTGTTGAGACAGAAATCAGACAACTGTTCATTCACATTTTCCTCCCAGTTCTCATGCAGGTAGTTGATAATGACTTGTGCTTGAAAGTCTGAGTAATGTAATGTTTTTATTGGTATTTTTGGAGAAGACCATAGGTTTTACAACAGATTTAATAATAATTCAGAGCTCTAAGAAAGAGGGAGAGAGCCAGAGTATCATTCTACCATTGACTGTTGCCATCAGCTGCTTATATTGTCAACAGGCAAACTCCTAATCACCATAGGAAAACAAAAAGAAAACAGGAAAAAAAAAATTTTTGATTTTTTTTTTAGTAAATAACATCCAGGGTTGCATCATTCAATTATTTCAGAAAGAAAAAGGGAGAACAGTTCTCAGGTTTACATGTTTAAACATTTGCTTGGTAAGAGGGGGGAGTGAAATAATTAAGGAGTGAAGAGGGGAAGAGATGCTGAGATGTTTCCACTGGGAGAGAAAAAAAAAAGAGGGTCAGCTGACTATCTTCTTAACTTCAGTTTCCAAAGAAACCTTACAAAAAGTCAACACTGAAAGGAGGACAGACAGAGGGATGGATGGATGGGTGGGGGAGGGGTGAGTGTGTCTAGGATGGGGCAGGGGGCTACAGCCTCCACATCCAAAAAACCTGCTTTTTCTTTTGGAGTGGAGAGTTTTATTATATATACATATGAATATATAGATAACACAGCTGACAAACGCATGTGTAAATCTATACATTTCCATTACATAGATAGTTATTATGGAAGGAGAGACACAGACTTTCTGTTTGTCGTTTGTCCAGGAAGAGAGACTTGTTGGTCCTGGTCACCAACGCTCCTGCAGCTCTGCTCTGGGCAGAGAGCACTCAGAAACCTACAGACACACAAAAACAGAGGCAGCATCATTACCACAAGGTTCACACATATACCCATGAGACTGACAGCGATGCTGGCCACACCGCAACAGAAGCAGTGTCTGAAAGCAGGAAGTCAGCAGGGAAGACCAGCAAGCAGGGAGGGAAGAATGGTACATCAGTTCAGGACATGGTGAACATGCGCTGTTAAAACATAATTTTGTTAACCTTCTGTGTAGAACAATATTATTAATGTGCACAAAACTAAAGAAAGTAGATGCATGTTAACTAGCCACATCAACTGTCAGTGATGTGTAAGTACAGCATTTTACCACCTTGCACACAGGTTTCAATATGACTTGTTTCAATATGACTTGAGTGACTGATCCTTTCAACACAGCAGTATCTGCTGACTGCATCTCATCTGATGTGATGTGCACAGAGACATCACCATCTGCAGACACTGCTCTAGTGACAAAGCACCAACATACAGCGTTTGCATTCATGAGTCACATGGAAATATAGCACGGACAATATTACTAAAATGATTCAAGAACTGTTATGCAATGCAAATGGCCAACACGATGAGAGGAAACATTTTTCAGTATCCACATTTTTCCTCCTCAGGCGAGGTTCTCCCTTTTAATTAAATCTACAACAGGATGGATTCAGACTAACAACTGAGCAGTAATGGCATTACCATAGCAACATGACTGCAAAGTCCTGTTTGACAATGAGAGGAAACAGTATTTCAGCTTAGTGTTGGTTCACATTTCTGTGAACAGGGCTGAGGTCAGGAAAAGCTGCTGCTTACAGTATCAGTTAAATGCCAGGCGTGATGGTAGCACATAGTCACAATGCTATGAAAGCAAGTATGGCTGAAAATAAACACCACTTCAACACACACTGTGGTTGATGTGGTGTTTATTGACGAAGGTGTATTCAGATAAGAATGGGTGATGTTCAGCCCACATTCAACCCTAGCTGGGAGGAGAAGTGGGATGTACAGATGTGAGTCAATTGCATGTCACTGTGTGGTCTTAAAACATGCACATTAAGACTACAATTAATACCCTTATACATCAGCTTTTGGCACCAATACTATTTAACTTTGAAGTAACCAAGTCTGACTGAGACAGGCAGGTATTGTGGATGATACTGTCAGGCTTTCAGAGCAGGAGCTACAGTTCATGATAATCAAAAAGTGAAGTTTTCGGTTTTAAAATTAGGATTTGTCTAAACTGAAAGAACTGCTATCATAAAAGGTCTTTATTTCCATTTGGAAATGAGACTGCACATAGCGTTCCCAGAAAAGTGGCTTGTAGGTCAACGTACTTATGACCACGAAACAGGAAAACACACGACTGTCCACACTGGACCTGTTGAAGCCTAAACCGGACAGCTGAACACCAGTCATAGAACTACTTGTCAAACCACTACTTGTCCAAAGCTCCCATATCATTCATCCCATATCATTTATTAAACAAACAGACATAATTATGTTGGCCCTGAGGTACAAAACACAGCAACATAAAAAAAAGCACTTCAACATTTCACAATACAGAAAAGGTAGGGATTCTTGTTTGTGGTTGGACAGAATAAGCATGAATGTATTGTGGGATGCTGCTGGGCTTATGCATTATGCACAAAGACAATGTCCCCCCCCCCTTTTTTTTTTTTTACTTTTTTTTTTTAAATTTAAATACTCATTTATGGTAATAAAAATCCAAGCACTAAGCTCCTGGTCCAGCTCCTGCATGTCGTCAGGCGCACAATGCACACAAGTGAATTTTCAGCTTGCTGGCTGCAAGAGTCTTGCTTGAAAGTTGTAGTTTCCCTAGAAACTTTTCTGTACACATGGTGTACCTTAGACCAAAGAACCAGATATTTTCTAAGACAGTTAATTTTATGCACTGATAATTCAACATGAAGAGCTAACGTTGCTCAAAGTTGATCTGTCTTGTATGTAGGGGAGGCGGGTCATTGTATTTAAACACTTTTAAACAGTTTTTCCACCTCTTGCACCACCTCTTCGGTTTAAAACAAAATGTTAATTTGCCATTTCTTTCCTTTCCTGAGCTTTCTCATTCACGATTGATTCACAACAACTGGCCACATCGAGATGGAATTTCCACTGTGGTATCAAGTGTAGTTGAAGAACTCCAGTTGAAGACTGGCTGAAGATGTCAGGAGGAAAATGTAATTCGCCTGCCTGCACTGGCACAATAGATGGAAAATGTCATAATTCAAGCATCAGCTTCAGCTGATCCCAGTCTTAAAATCATATAGCTACTTTTTCTGTTGTGTTACTGCCAGTGGTAGACGCTGTAACACGCCTAAGGGTGTAAAGAGATGATGACACAAGTGCACTTTCTGCTTTTGGAAAGGAATGGCAAAATGGGAAAACTTTTACATTGGATGAAACCTTTCTGAAGAGAAGCAGATATTTAATTACAGCCTATCTCATGCACACTGTATACAGGAAAAGACATTTAGCATTTTATCATTCCAGTGGTGCACTTTTGGTGAGTACAACGGAGGAACTGGAGCCGATAACTAGGCTGAACACAACTCAGCGAAAGAGGCAGCGAGTCTGAACTCAGAGAGGGTGAAAGTATGAGTCTCACTAACACTGGTGATTAGTTGTCACATTTTCTAACATTTACATTTCAACAACGCACTCAGGTCAGGTTGCTTATAATAAATCTAACTACTGAAATACAAGTTGTCTATCTAGTCTATTTAAACCACTTTGATAGTTTGAGAATAGTTATTTGTATTTATTTTGGTTATGTCCGTGCCAGTGTGTCACGATCAGTTTTATTTGAAATTTTTTATTTCATTGGTGTTCCTTGTTTCAGTTCAATCTGTTATTTTAACTGCCCCACGGGCATAGGTCATTGTACAATTGCACACTGTAGACATAATACATACACAAATATTAAGTAAACATTCTTTGACCGTTGTTGACAATTTTCTACAATTATTAGAAAATTAAAACTTAACGGGACCATCTCCTGTTTTTACTGCGACAATTTTATCTTACTGATATCCTTGTACACAAAGGAGATGTCATTAATTCAGGATAGCTGGACAAAAGTGTAATTGGCTCCTCAATCGTTTCCTCATCTGCAAAAGTATTCGTGTTGAAGAGAGCAGCAGCCCCAATACATGTAAACCTGAGTTTTGATTGTTTACAAGAAAACTCTACAGAGCACCTTTAATGTATTTTCAAATTTAATGTATTTTCAAATACATTAAATTACAATTAATGGTAAGTACTCTGTCTATAATATTTAACCAATTCCCAGTGAAATTCTTATGCTTTATGTTTGTGAGCTTTTAGGAAGAAGAGAACAGGGAAGAAAAATCTGAGCTTCAGAAACGCTGAAATTCAGTCATTTGGGTGCTTGTCGCACATGTATAAGGCCCCAAGTAAGGCATATTAACTGAAATTATATTTGGTAGGCTGACAAGGCTAGTTAAATGCTGGTTACAGAATGACCTGATTACAGAGTGACTGAAATCAAAAACGTAGGACAAAACGTGTTGTGTGACCTGGCCTTGGAAGAGTCAAATTGTGAGGTCAAACAGTAATAACAAACTTACGAGATCTTCGAATCTTGGTTTATTCATTACGAGTCTGGTTTTGTGTATGGAATGCAGTTCATTGCTTTTCACTTTATGATTTTGCTTTCAGTTGCCATAGCATGACATTTATCAATATCAATATCCTTATTAATATCATGGCAATCAATTTCAATAATGCCTGGAAACCCTTGTCAACAAAAGAAAAAGACAAGCTGGCAGTAGCAGCTTTTATGCTGATGTAACTGACAGTAGCAAATTCAGTGGTTGCCTTGTATCAGCAAAAGGATTTCAGTACTTACACTCACGCATTCAAAAATTAAAACACCAGCAACGTTATTTTCAAGCCTTTAAAGTGCATCTTGAAGGACCTGGCCCTTAATTCACATTTCTCTTTTTACTGTCAAAAACTGATGAAATGAAGATACCTGGCTGCATTTCCAAATCAAAACCACACTGACCTCAAAGGATATTCCTGTTCATCTGTCATTCAGGAAAATACCTGCCTGGTTAGTTCATGATACATGGCCTCTTGAAAACTCACTTCACGTCGCCTCTCTTCAGTTTAGCTGTCAGAATCTGTGTGTGAATTCTTTCTTAACTGTTAAGCCAATTATATAACAGCTCTTTACCATTTTAGCAGCATTTTCCATGTGAACAACTTCATATTTGCCACTCACAAGAGCATAAAGTCACATCACATGCCTTTATTCCACACCTGAGGGACCAATATTCCTCAGGTGGCCATTCCTAATGATCCACACCTGGTCTCAATCAGCTTGACACCAGGTGCAGATCATTAATGTCACAGTCAAACAGCACAAAAACAAGTGTTAAGTAAGGAGGGGAAAACAAACATTATCCAGTTTGGAGAGGGAATGTTAATAAAGACAGACTGCAGAAGAACCAGAGGTGTGTGATGAGAGCGAGTTAATCAGCACAGCGTCACAGCGGAGAGAGCCCGTTGTTCAGCCAGAGGAACAGAATAGTGTGGCAGCAAAGTTAGTAGTCAAATTCCCCAAGGACGTCTTTGCTTCTGCAAGACAGACCAATTGTATCAAATACTTCTTTTAGATTTTGAATTTTTTGTTCTTTTAGGGTGCCTCCTCAAACTTATAATGCTGTTTGGCTTCATCATTCCAACAAGGAATAATATGTTGTTTTTTTTCCAATTTGGTGTTTTTATTCTTTTTAAAAAGGAGCATTGGGGTGTGGGATAGGGAATAAAACAATATCTAATAGTCCTAAATACAATACTGAATGAATATATAAGAGCAATTGGTGTCTGTAAAAAACGTCGCTTGGCTGTTTGCTACTAACCTTTCATGTTAGGCTTGGGTTTGTCAGTTTGCTTGCCTGTGGGGGTTTGTGCCTGCTGGCCCTGGCCCCCGGAGGAGGCCCCCTGCTGGGCTGCTTTCTGTTTCAGCATGGTCCAGTCAAATGTGTAGTCATACTGGTGGTTCAGAGTCCTAAAACACACACAAACATGTTATCAGCATATTTCAAACAATCAGCTGTTTGAAACAAGGTCATGGAAGGTCAGGACAACTGAAGCAGCACAGAAAAGATAGAAAAGAATGAAGCAATGAAAACAACAACAGAAGGAAAGCAGCAAGGTATGGAGGGAGGGCAAAGTCAGCTCGAAGGAAGAGGAGGGAAGGAAGGAAGGAAGAAATAAATAGTGGTAGGAAGAGTAGAAGATATTTCTATATGGCTGTGCTCTGGCTGGTAAATTAACTTGGTAGTTATTATATAAAAACTGATAGTGAAAGTCATCATTTTAGCCAATACAAGTGATGACTGTTCCACTTTACAAACTTGTCCTCAGGTTCATTTTCATTGTCATAATGAGTACAGAAAAAAGACCTGAATCAACAGTGCATCTATGGCCTTTGTCATTATGTGTATGTGTGTTTACCTGAAGAGGATGCGGAACAGTTGGCGCAGGTACATGTAGTCTGGAGCCTCCTCAAAGCGCAAGCCACGGCAGTAGTTCAGATACATGGCAAATTCTGCTGGGAAACCCTGGAAACATGCATTCATACAAGTGAGTTGAGTGGAAGTGGAGTGAGATAAGCAGCACCACTGGTCCTGTTTTACTGTGTTCTTACCTTACAGAGGACCTCAACAGGGGTGGACATCTTCTTTTCTGAGATTTTCTCATATTTCTGCTTCTTCGTGGCAGCCTTACAAACACACAATTACCGAACAATTATCACCAACACTGGTAATTTGCATCTGTCTACCAACATACCACCAATGAAACATCTTTGTAGACCCTCTGTCACACTGATGTAAGCTTTTGTAATATAAAAACATTATCAAAGTTAGTTTTAACAGCTGGCATTTCCCCTTGTGCTCAATGGCACACTTAAGAGTCAACAAAATGAACAAAAATAAAACTGTCAATACCTGAAGCCCCCCTATTAAGCATTTATAAGCATCATATAGGCTTGTAATATCAGGTTTCCAACTATATGTAGTTAGACTATAATGTAGCTGTAAGCAGATCTAAGTGATCTAACTCCTCCTGGGGACAATCATAAGCGGAAGCTTCAACACTTATACTAACACTAGTTATAACTCATTAAATATTTATGTCTTGCTTATAAATGCTAAGGGGACTGAAACGGTTACTAACAAACTAACAAAATGTAACATGCAAAAAGACAACAAAAAGCAGCTTGAGAATTGAGATGCATGAAGACCATACACTGGCTCAGTCACTTATATTTTCATACCTTTAATCCCTGCCAAGGCAGACTAGTTCTGTTGAAGTACATCAGCACATAGCCTAGTGACTCCATGTCATCACGGCGACTGCAGACAACAATAATGTCATTTGAGAACAGCAAATGGGCAACTAAACATGGCAGTATTTTCCTTGAAAATTGTCTTTGAGAACCAAATACAAAATATGTGCACACACCTCTGTTCAATACCCAGGTGTGCATTGATGGAGGCATAGCGTGCTGTGCCAGTCAGGTTCTTGTCTTCTCTGTAGGGGATGTGCTGTCGTGTTCGGTTGTCTCGGTACTTCTTCGCCAAACCAAAGTCAATAAGGAACAACTGACAGAGAGGGAGAGAAAACATAGTGGTTATCTGTCAGCAACACCCAAAAACAGGGATAACAACCCAAAAGTTCATCAGTAAGGAAGATAAATAATATAAAAGTACTTCAACACATTCTTTTCATTTTAAACAGAAAATTAGCTGAATCCTGCTGTAAAACATATGTCAAAAAGGTCCTTCTGACGACATTAACATGTACAGGAGAACAGCTCTTACACCATGGTAAAACTAACCCACTTCCAGATGTGACTGAAAGCTGCATCAGACAGGTTTTTAAACTTAATGTACAATATGATTGTGGAATGTTGTCTCTGAATTGATTAAGAACATTTTAAAGATGTTGTAAACACAAAGGAATACAAATTCAAGCTATTGTCATCATTCTATTACAACACTGTCACTGGGCTGTGAAACCACTGAGTCAAATGCCCTTCTTAAATGAAAATAAACTGTCTAGTGCAGGGGCTACAGAGGATGGTTATTAATACATGATTTCTGCATGAAAGAGATTCAGCAGTGGAATAAAGCACTGTGTTGATCCACTGTATGACTAATCATGAGATGGCAAAGTTTCACTCTCAACATCAACATCTGCCCATTTTCAATCCCCTATAACACATTGGGTGGCTTACTTGTTTAGTTAGACAGCTGCTCTCCTAAAGCTATGCTGTTCAGTCAGCCCTTTTGTTGGACCCTCTGACAATTATGCCACTTAGCTAGCCTCTAATTTGACAGGCTGTGTTATGTGGATGACTGTGTTGCAGAGTGACCCCCCCCCCCCTCTTTTTTTGGGCACAGTAAACATCCAAGGTACACTCAATGATAATGATAGCAGGAATATCTGTTTCAGCATGAGTTCAACAGGGTACAAAATGACAGGCTTAAGGGCTCTGCCCTCATGTTGTCCAGCGTCAGCTTATCCATCCAACCATGTATACAAGACAAGCCCTATTGGCCCATGGCCCATACCCAGTCAATGTTTGTCAAAGTAGTCAGTGTAAAAAGCGATGTTTTCTTAGTGTAAATCAAGTCCATAGAACACAACTCTACAATGAGAGTCTGTTCAGCCGGTTCAATCTCATTTTAAGATTAATGTCACATACCACCTTCCAGGTGTTCAGGCTGCTACTGTAAAAAACAGCACTTCTTGGTCAATTTAAGGTCTACAGGAGCTCTACCATTCAACCAATATGAAGGTACAATCTCACAGAAGTGTTTTATTTTATTAATGTCATACTAATGTACTAAAAATCAAAAAAGTCTGTGCCATTTTGTTTGGAATATGTGTACACATTAAGGTCTTCATACAAACTATGACACCAGAGCACCTGTTGTCATTAAGTTAAAGAACAACAGAATAAATACTGATGCGACACTCTGCGCTGAAGCAGAAAGGTGTGAAATCCAACTTCCAGACAACAACCAATTTACAGCTCTAACAGGCAGTGTCAAAGGGAACACAACCAGAAGTGAAAAAGAAGTTAAAGACTCCCCTCTACCCAAACTCAATGCACTACTTCTGAACAAGGGTTTCACACATTGAGGCACACATTATACTGCCACATTCCACACCCATACACACATGTTATGACCAAATGTGACCATACCAGACAGTCTGGAATAGCAGCTTACACATATTATGTCTTGATTTTCTAGTAAATTCAGGCCAACTACAGGGATGGGTATGCTGAATTTCTTAGATTTTAGGTGCACCTCCTCCCCAGTACACCTGAATTACATTGCCGTACTGACCAACTCATGTGTCTAATAACTCATTACTTACAACGCAGGCTACTTCAGGGACCTGTTTACCTATACTCCTTTTAAAAATACATTTAGTTAGTTAGTTCTGTTAGTTTAAAATTGAATGGAGTTAAGCTTTCTAGTCTGTTTAAATTAGGTTTGCTAAGATGGATTTACACTGCTGTCCATCAGTACATTCACTTGCACAATTTCACCAACTCATCATGCACCACACCAATACAATCTAAAAACAAAAACCCTGAAAATCCAGTTAATTAACAGATTGAAACAAACAGAATTTAATTAAAGAGGACCTAATGAAACCATGTTTGGACATTAGAAGCAGAGGCAGCCAATGTGAGAGGTTAATTACTGGTAAAGCATGTGACATTTGCATTGGCCTGAGATTAGTCTTAGGAGCCTTCATGATGAAAACACTGTGGCTAAGTTTATCGCGCAAGTATCACCAAACTTTAGAAGCACAGGACGAGGGGGTTGCAGCGCTTACTGCTCACCAGCTGCCTGATGAAAGCCCTGTGGGGCTAATGCAAAGTGAGTTACATGCCTGCACATCAAGTTAAGCGAAGCTGGCCAAAGACATTTAATTTTTGAAAAATATGATCCTTAAAATTCTAGCAGTAATCAGTAACCACTCTTAAATCATATAAATCTAACTTTTATTAAAAATTAATAAACTGTCCATTCTACGCATTTTCACACTAAGCACCTAAAATGGTGTTTAGGTGGGCTGGTAGTGCATCGCACGAAAGAGGTCAGCTGATTTTTTTTGTTTATTTTTACAAGGTAAAGTGACACTTCAAACAGACTGATGAAGTGGCTTATCTTTGTATCTTGGTGAGTAACTTTATCCTTCATTTAAGTGGTAGCTTGGCTGTGATTCACCTTGTTAAAAATAATTTAAATTTGAAGAGCAATATCCACAAGCTGCACACACATTTTACATAGTTTAAGAGAAGATTATTACTAACCTGATCCTTTTGGTTGTTTGTATAGTTTAAATAACCTAGCCCTTTCTTAATCAGATTGTTTTATGTTGTTTTAAGGTGTTCCTATGGACCCCACATGCATACAGGTGAAGCGTTCTGATTTATAGCTCTTAAGTGTGAAATACCACTGGATATTTGAATACGAGCTATCTGCCTTTAAGCAACTCGTGACAGGCTCGCTTGGCCTTTTTAAAATTAAGCGTTTCAGAGTTACTCTATTGGCTCTGTACTGTCTGTACTACTTCTGATCTACTATGCAGCTTTCAGCTTAGAAACATATTTAAAAATTACCATATTTCATAAAATAATGATGTACTGACTCACCACAACATCCTCATCATTAGAGAGCTTTTCCATCCATCCTTATTGATCAATGGGACACATTAAACTTAATAAACATGATTTCTGGGGGCCACATTCTAGTCAGTTAGACAGCTATCTAACAATAAAAGGTCATTTGATTTTGGTTTAGTATGAATTACTATAGTATGAATCATTGCATTTTACTTGGATAGATGCTTTCACTGCTCTCAGGCCAAACATTACACTAAAGAGACAGGAACTGGCTTTTAATTCAGGAAAAGAAGCCATTTGATTAGGGGGACTGGGACCCCTTTTTACAACAAATAGGAACAACAGCTGCTCCCTTGGCAATCTACCACTATTATGAAGCGCACATTGGGTGGAGGAGAACATACTTTGGGATTTGTGAGTGCAAGATGGGTGCTGGTGGTCTGATTCACTTTAAACCAGTGTAGTTAGGTATGATTGCAAAGCGACAACTGCTGTTGTGAGGCAGCTGGTGTTGTGGTAAAGGTCACACCTGGTTTAATCCTGAGAAAGATGGGTCCTGAGAAGAGCTAACAGCCAAGCTTCTTTTCCTCTTCCCCACTGACGAGTCTAAACACTAGGGCAGACAGTAGAGGGGCAGGGGTCAAAATCACACAGCCTCTATCCACCTTCAGTCACAGTTAGCATGAGTACAACAGGCACTTCTGGTTGCACCCACAGGGTTTGCTCCCTTTGATACAACTAACAGTGTCCTGTACTGCTAGGATAGACACCTCCTCCTGTACATCCAAGACTGGACCTACACAGACAAAGAAATCCACTTTAAATCTTTGTGGTACAGATATGATCATTCTGGCCATCAGTCAAGAAGAAACCACATGACTGTGATTTTCTTCCGTCAGGACAACCATGGAAAGATCAATCCTGTACAACAAGAAGCCAAAAGTGTCTCTGGAAATGTGGAGATGTTGAAACTTATCTCTGATCTGAGACAATAAAGGCCAGTGCAGACAGGCAACACCATGGCTCAGAAAGGACCTGGGGGATAGGGTGGACAGGGGCAGCAGAAGGTAAGGAGCCCATGGTTGTCCATTCTCCACCAGCAAAACACAGAATACATATAAAATATCTGCTAACTAAGACGGTAAGAGGTCTCTGAAGTGTGAATTATTTAAGCACTAATAGGGAGAGTTCCTGTCTCTTCCTGACATGAAAAACTTAAAGTCGTATGCAACTAAACAAACTCAAATAATGGATTAAACCTATAGAGTTGGGTTAGTATTGGAGAAAAGTTGATGATAGGCCAGCTGTAAACTGTATAATTGACTGTCTTACACTAGCAACCACCTGTATAACATTAACATGTCCTCTGATTTGCTTGTAGCCTTATCAAAGTTTAACAAACTCTCTCTCTTTTCTGTCACTGATGGACAACAGTTCCATACATATGTTAAGCTGTGAAATAATGGGGTGTGTTTTTGCAGAGCTCATTAGTATTTCAGAAACCAACAAATTAAAAATGTACACATACTCACGTAAATTACCACTACACATAGACTGGGGTACAAATTTAATCAGACTTTATCTGTATAAATCTTTTCATCCAGACGCATTGTAAAACACACATGCACACAATAATCAAGTGTAAGAACGAATAAATAAATTAAAAAAAAAAAAAAAGTCTGATGTTTGGATCCTGTACTTGTCCAGTTACACATTCTACATGATAGGTTACCCAAACAACAGCAGTCCCAGCTTTAGGACACAGAACTTCTACAAAGACAAGCTTATGCTCTGCACTTTACTTTTTATGGCCAAACTAAAATCTGTAGGTCCTTGCACTGATCCCACAACAATGTTTACAAAGTTCTGTTGTTAACTGTGCTATGTAAAAGACGGCCCTCACAAACTTGAACTGATAAACTCAGACTAGGGCTGGGTGATATAGACCAAAAATAATCTGTTTTTTACTCTTCCGTTTCTAAGTCAAAGCCACATGTGGCATGTCACCAGCAATTTTATAAATAAAACAGACTAGTCCAAATAAAATGCAAAGACAGGGTTTCCTTCGCTGTTTTCAAATATACAGATGCAAAACATGTAAACGGAAATTTTTTTTATATAATATAACTAGACTATATTAAATTAAAAAATAAATACTCCTTGAATTGTTTTCTGCAACAGCAAAATGATGACAATAGAGCCCAATTACAGGTTTTCCTCTCCTGCTTGAAACACAGAGCTGTGCAAATAACAATAAAAACAAACAGAACTGCTCATCTGATCTTTAAAAGCTGAATCATCTCCAAATAACCATTATTTTTCCATTTTACAAACCAATGTTTCCCCACAAGTAAGGAATTTACTTGTGGTAAATCCAGAGACTCACGCAGTTTAGAGAGGGAGAGTAACCAAGGTTATTTTCCAGAGCTACAATTTATGGATATTCCCAAAATACCTCACATGCAGACTATCAGTTGATGCTACAATTTACTGATATTCCCCTGAATGCCTCACTTGCAGGCTATATAGGTAGACACTAGCTACGCAGCTGCACACAGAGAAGCCTTTAGTCCCCACTCAGTTACAGTGTGGAGTGTGGCCAAAAATTAGTCTAAAAAGAGTGAAACAAAGTGATAGGTTGGCATGAAGTTATCTAACTGGGCCACAGTAGAGCCCATGCATGGAAAACAATAGGTCTTCCTTATCAGTGTGAATTGTCTCTCCTCCCATGTTGCAGCGGAACTAGTGAGGAAGTGGGACCACATCGGTACGGAAAGCGTCAGAGAGGAGAGATGCAAATACTGGCATGACTTTACAGAAGAAACGAGTAATGTAACGCTACATCAAAATATATTGATGCATAAATATCGCAGTTACGAATGCTTTCCAAAGTAATGTTTTCCAACTTGCTGTAATCTGTCTGCAAACTTCTACACTGTTCAGTCCTCTCTGTCTCGCTGTTAATACAGACATACAAACTAACCACAGGCGCTTGACTGTCCCACTGTTCGTATGAACATGTATGAGCTAACCCTCAGCTTGCTCGCGGACTCACCTCTTCTGTCAAGCTATGATGCGTATCCTGTGATGTATGGGAAAATGCTGGTGAGTGAAAAAACTTTTTAGCACCCTTTATGTGAGTAAGGAGAAATAAAGAAAAGTTCTACTGGAGTCTATAGTTTTCTACTGCAGTCTAAAATTATGGTGTCCATCACTTTGTGAGCCCTGTTAATCAAACTAAACCTTGAGCTGACTGTACCATTTCATCCTCAGTACCAGTAAAGCACCAGTTCTCTGCTTATTCCTGCTCAGCAAAATAATTCATCACACTGAATAATATGCTTCAGGAGAGGCATATGGTCATATTCTGCCTTCTTCAAAGAACATTCATTAACTTCATACACAGCCACACCATACTTAATATTCTGCTCCCTCTTCATTTAGTATTGCATGTCTACACAGACAAAATATTTCTGAAACAGACATCACATTTGACTTCAATTCCTACAATATGCATAAACAGAACTAATGCCATTGAACACACCAGGGCCTGCAACTTTTGAAACTGTCAGGTTACTGCTGGACACACATTCTCTCCTCATGGCTGCAGTAGAAGTGGTTTCAATATGTTTATTTCTTGTTTGAAGAAACTACAATGTCTAATGCTACAACTATGCACAAATTCAGTCATCTGCATAGGTGTTAATAAATATGGCAGAAATTTTATTTTTTGAGAATGCACAGACTCAAGCCACAACCGGTCCTCATCCAATGATGGCCTATTCCAGTTGAGATTGAATACAACCTTATGGTATGTCAGATTTCTGTGACATAAAAGTTAAAAACTACCATCAACAAGACCTGATAAATCAAATGCTTTCCATTGCCTCAGCTCTTCTGTTCACAGCGTCACCTGAAAACACTGAAAAGACCCCAGCTAACGGTGAGCTGATGGCCAACCAGCCTGTACACACTGCTCAGTATTCTAAGACCAAGAATTATGGCTCGCGTTTAAATTTCCAAATTCACACCATAATCTCTGATCTGCTTTAAAACTGAGAAATTCGAGTACACAGTGACTCAACAGGTCGAAAAAGGTACTAAAAAACTTTTTAAAAAAGTAATTTGACCTATTCTGCTGTATAAAAGTGACCTGTTTGTCAAATATAACACTTCGTCTTAGATTTTGGAATCAAATAATCCTCTTAAAAACAATTCAGTTTAGACTTACTGTTTACTGTTAATTAATGGATGTTTATCGGCAACAAACAAAGCAAGCCTGCAGTGTCAGGGATGGAAGGCTGGCTACAGCAAGGCTGTCACATCTAAAATCAATAAGCAGGATGCATCATTGGAGACTGGGCTGTGGTAGCACACCACGCAGCAGAGTACACATTATTTTGGAGGTTGGTAAAATACACACCCCGTGCTTTAACTTAACCAAACGTTGCCTGTCTGCAAGGGCTCAAAATAATGGGCACAAAATATTCAATTTTGATGTCAGGCAACTTGATCATATACACCTCTGACCAGATGCAAACAAATGTCATCACATGGGATGTATTGTGTAAGCATTTTTGTTGTGTGGGTAGCAGGGAAACCATTAACCATCATGCAGAATCAGTTTTTCAGCAAGAATCCAGCATGAAGAAACTGGACTACACTCCCCCTGCAACCTTCAGGTTACATCCAAACTATTGCCTTTATAATGAAGGAGGAATTAAAGAACGTAAGGAAAATTTGTTTGCGTAACTAGGGATCTCTGTGACCCACTATAATGAATATCAAACACAAGAAGTGAATTAGATTAGATATTCTGCAGATACCTGTTTGAAAACAAGTGTTTACATTTACATATATATTATTGTGGACAGAATTAAAGGTCAGCTTTACACAATTACACAAAAATATTTTCTCAGTTGACTCAAAGCAGCATCACACCAATACTTGCTCTTTTCAAGCCTAAAAACATTTATATAGCGCCTTCCACAATCAAAACTGTCTCAAAGCGCTTTACAGAGACCCAGAGTCTGACCCCAGAGCAAGCACTTAAGGTGACAGTCGCAAGAAAAAAAACTTCCTTTTAACAGGAAGAAACCTTGAGCAGAACTTGGCATATCTTTTTCTACAAGATTTACCAGCCATGAATTCACACTTGGTGTTATCAATTTTAGAGATTATAAAATTGATAGTGTAATGAAACGTGAAGGAAAAATCTATGGTATCCTTACTTTTACTTACTAATGACACAGAAAGTGATAATGTAGATTTTAGTTTTAAATAAAACCTACACAAGTTAAAAGATCAATAGGTATTTATTTGTTCTCGTATTTAACTCTACTCACTTAAAATGCACTTTAGTTTTTCAGAATAACTCCATAGATATCACATCTTTCAGGAAACGAAGAGCAGTTTATTGTATAATTATACTAGTTATACCCTCTCTCCTTTTTAGACTATTTTTCACATATGGTTATAACCATTATTGTTTGTCATTGTCAGGGCTCCAAACTAATCATATCTCCTCCCATCATATAGGGGACGACAGAATACGCGTTCAGAATGGACAGAAACCTTCCTCAGGATGAAAGGGATTTTGTATATAATTTTTCATTTATTTATTTATAGAAAACGACAAACTGAACCAAGCACCGACATGACTACAACAGAGCTTCTCGTGGTGTTACTACAGTTAATATCACTTAGCGCAAGGCCAGAAATGTTCCGGTGAAAAACATGGCATCTGTTCCATCAGTGGACCTTGCGAAAGTATTGTGATGGTTTTTAAAAACAAAAAACAAAAAAAAAAACACAGAGCCCACCAAGAGGGCACTGGACTAGCTTCAGTGAACCCAAGCAGGCCCACAAACCACCCACGGTAACTTAAGGACAAATTTAAATGGATGTATTTTCTTATTCTCTGCTTGATAATGTTACTTGCTTGCTTACTTTACAGGTGCTACCCTGGCTGTGTGTGAGTAAAGTGGTTAAAGCAGACATTTAGACAATTTCAATATATTATTGTGATCTTTTTTGTCATCGTCTAAGCCTTAAACATTTTGTTAACATTGCTTGGACGTGGACAGTGATGGCAGTTATGTCAATCATATCAGGACCATGGTTAAATCTGCGGATTGGATGAGTTGGGTCATAAAACTTAAGACTGATTAATAGCAGATGGGTCGCAGGTGGTGAAATGATATATCATTAATGAGGAAAATATTAATTACATTCTCTAAAATGTGAATAAAGCAGAGCTGTGAATTACTAATTCACAACTAATAACACATAATACTTGAAATTGCAAGGATAAGAGACAGGACTGCATCTGCATTTAGCTCATCTCATCTAGCTATAAAGTAAGAATTTGTCTCTGTCAGTCGGTTCTTCGCATATCCAAAGGAATGTTAAACCTGTTGACTTCACACTTGGTGGGTGTTTTCCTGAGGACCCAAAGGAAGTGCAATTGGTTCATAATTAGTTGAAATTTGGACACACTACATGTTTACTATTAATAAACTGAATAGACAAGCAATCCGCTCAACTTTTTAGGGCGAGGCTTCAAGGCTCTGGACTATGTCTGGATTAAGTCGTGAGAACAACCGGGATCAGGATCAGAGCTGCACAGCAGTCAGAGAAAAGTCATTTCACATGACATGCTCTGAAAAGTACATAAACATGAAGCTGTATTGCATGGGCACTGTTCATCATAGAAACATTTACAAATACTGAAAGCAGCATCTCTAATCTTTGTACATTGTTAAAGAAAACAACCAGACATCAACAGGTCGATTTAATTTCAACTTCCCTACAGAAACAAGGAAACACTGTATATGAAGGAAAACGTAAAAGAAAATTCCTTCCTGAAGGGAAAACTGTTCTGTTCATTCACTGAATATGATGAAACTGCAAAAACATGTAGGAGCTGTCCAGCTGAGGCAGAAAGAGTTCAAATAAATCTGATTACTTATTTCCGCAACATTTGAATGGTGTTTTTGATTTTGGGTCACACTCTCTTTGGGACAGTTAAAATAGTTTTTCTGGGGTAGTTCTGAGATGATGGTGGAAAAACGTTAGTCTGGAGCCCTGCACTGTGTTAAGACCAGGCAATGTTGCTTTCAGTCAAAGAAGTAAGCAATGTATGACATTTGATATGGTTTGCTGGCTTACAAAATATGCCATGGACCAAGTGCTGATTACAAGGTTTTTGTGAAACAACACTGTTGGTGGGTCACATCACAGACATGAAAAAATTCTTTTAGAGGCAGTAGTATAGATATGACATCACCACGGAGACATGTTACTGAGACTAAAATAATATTTCAATTTGGGATTAGCCGTGACATACAGCTGTCTGCCACCAGCTCTATACAGATCTTAAAAAATCCATACTTAACAGTATGTATAGAATCCAGACATGTCTTACCTTATTACAATGACGGCCGATGCCCATGAGAAAGTTGTCTGGTTTGATGTCTCTGTGGATGAAGTTCTTTGTGTGTACATACTCAATTCTGCTGATCATCTGAAGATGAAAGAAGGTTATAGTTAGATATCTCACAACATTATCATCCTCTCAATTTAAGCAAGAATAACAGCATTCCCTTAATTCCAGTAGCAAACAAACAGCTTATCCTGTCCAGGGACGAAGGAGGGACATACAGACTGCTTTTGAACCGCCATTTACAAATATGAGCAATTTAGAGGCACCAACCAAGCAGGTCAAACACATTTTTAACTAATGATGCTGGTTAAAGCAGCTTTCACAACATCATGGTCAAAGCAGCATTATGCTAATACTTTTCTGATGTGACATGCTGTAGAGAAAGTGTCTTTGGACCGTGGTAGTGAACTGGAGCACAAAGAAAAACCCAAGCTTTTTACACTTACTCCACACATGCAGAGAAAAGCTAGCAGGCTGGAATCAGGACCCTCTTGCTGAGGGGCAGCACCACCCTGCGACGTGTATTTAACAATGTTCCTCAGGCATATTTATTGCTTCAAAGGACTGCAGAGAGGTAGATATGTGTATGTGTTAGTTACCTGGTCTGCCAGCATAAGGACCGTTTTCATGGTGAAGCGGCGAGAGCAGAAGTTGAACAGATCCTCCAGGCTGGGTCCAAGCAGGTCCATGACTAGGACATTGTAGTCCTTCTCTTGGCCATACCACCTGGTGACACAATGGTCATATTATGAGGGTGGATTTGTTGTTGTTGTTGTCTGAACTAGCTTCACAGGTTGAAGATACAGGCTCACACTCTTCAGCTTTCTTAAGAAAGGGTTCACATGCATTTATAAGGAAATATGTGTTGACAAGGGCATTGTTTTATCAGTACATGGATAGATTGGTAATTCTATTGATCCCCAGATGTTAAACTAGTTTGGTTGCCCATGCATAATGACAAGAGATCCACATGGCAAATAGCTCACAGCGGACAACACACAAAAGATTTACTGTCACCATAATAATGACACTAACATACAAACTAATTCCAACCAGAATAAAAAATACAGACAACACATAAAAAAAAAACACCTTTCAAATTCACAAAGTCAAACAGAATAGGAGACCTATAGGAAATACATATATGAGACGTACAAGTACCATTATCCCTGAGAAGCTCCTGTTTTAGAAAAAATGATATCAGACTATTATTTAGTCTGACATACTGAGGTCTGGACAAAAGACCACATAAAAACCATGGTACTGTGCAGGTACAGGTATAGGTTCAAATTGACATGAAGTGACAATATAGACAATGTAGCTGCAACATATAAAGCACTACAAAACCAACTCTTTTTTGGCTGGACCGCAAAAGTGGGGCCCTATAAACACAAATGTCACTGGCTGAGTGCTGACACCATTGGTCAGCTGGCTGAGTGTTCGGAGCTGCCCAACGGCCTGCTACTCTGAAATGAACTGTCACAAACACTTTCTAATAAATCATTGGGGGTGCTGGCAGTGTTGCCAACTTAGCGCCTTTGTTACCAGAGTTACCAACTTTGCAGACTCTTCAGAGTTTTTTCCCCAATAAAGCACCTAGCAACAAGCAACAAATCTAGCGACTTTTTTGACAAACCTTAGCTCCACAGCATTAACGTAGTAGAGAGTCACTAGGGTTGGGCTTACCTTCTTCAGGCACGATTCTCTCTGGTCTGATTCAATTAAATGTGTTACTGCTGACATAGACGTGAATGAGCCTCTAGCTTTCTCTATAACTGATCTTTTTTTTTTTTTTCTTTTTTAAATATACCTGAAATCACAGCAAAGTTATTGTTGTTAACTGATGTGTGTGGTGATTTTGTCACTGTGGCGACTGTATATGTGAGCACAGAGAGGAGGAGAAAAGCTAACAGAGTGGGCCAGCCATTTAGTAGATGACTTAGTCTTGATCTATACAAAAACTGCTACAGACATGCACAGGTGCTCTAATATAAACCTCTCAAAAGCTTTCATTACATATTACAATGGAGGAATGGGTGGTTGGGGTTCCTCTGACACAGACCAGAGAAACTGAGCACGCTTAGTGAAAAAAGTCACACTCTCCACATCTGGTGCAAAACTTGTTAGGCTCACCAGGAGTAGACTGGCACTGAAAAGGTCCCATCCCGGTTCTCCTGCAACCAATGATGAGCTTCATGCTGTTACAGAAAACCTTAACTATTATGTCCACACGATCTGGAAGCACTCGAGCTCACCTGCAGCCCTGTCAATGTTTGAAAGTCAATAGGAAATAGGGCTATAGCGATACACTAATTTCACGATACGATACGATACGATTTGATACAATTCATTCGATACGATCTGATACACTTACATCATTTTCATCATATTTTTTTTTTACATCAAAGATTTTAAAAGGGAAAGTGTGATTTTGGTGACATCTTGTGAGTCCATTAACTTGGACTTAATAACCATTAACCATGCACCTAAGGCCTGCGTTTTCTACCACCGAATGGTCTCAAATCCTGACATATGAACTACGCAATTGACTCTAATTTTTTGCGACCTTGGTGAATTTGCTGGTAGCTTGTGGGAACAAACGCCATCGCTGTCCAGCATTGTTCGCTTTGGGTCACGCCGCAGCTTCTTTGGTTCATCTGCCTTTACCTTGTCCAAGTGGTGATGTTTCAGGTGTGCTCTTAAGTTGGTGGTATTTCCTGTGTATTTTACCTGTGTGTAACACAGCTTGCTCGTCGAGTTTATGCTTGTTTTGAAAGCCAAAGTGCTCCCACACGTCGCCTTTTAAGCACGCAGGTGCTGGGTTTATTTTCGCTGAGTTTATTTTCGCCGCCATTTGATTGAAAAATCTCTACTTTCCGGGGAAACAAAATATCAATATATATATATCACAGAATCGATAAAATTGCTCAGCCCTAATTGGAAATGCCATTTTGTGGCAGTAACTGGGTATTCTTGTAGACTTTGAGGTTGAAAGCAACCAGCGTAAAGATGAACACGTATACCTGCCAAATCTTTCCAGCAGAGTCTTTTCACATCAGCAGCAGAGGGAGGAGGACATAATAGTTTAGGTTTTCTGTAACAGCATGAAGTTCATCATTGGTTAACATTGTCCACTGCCAACCCTGTTTGTATCATGTTTTATATGCTGCATGTCCTCCTCGTCTCCTCCATTTCCAGCTGTCCTATCTTCCTCCTTTCACCCAGCCCGGCCATCAGCAGGAAGGTATGAGCCAGGCTCTGCTCAAGGTTTCTTTCTGTTAAAAGGGAAATTTTTCTTGCCACTGTCGCCTTAAGTGCTTGCTCTGGGGTCAGGCTCTGTGTAAAGCACTCAGACAATTTTTGTGGAAGGAGATATATTAGTGCTGGGCGGTATGAAAAAAAATACTATATGATGGTATTTTTCAAAATTATATTGGTTTCACAGTATTTGATGTTTTTTTGCCCCATGCATGACATGTTAACCGCATTTAGATATATGAATTGTTATGGAGTTGGCGATCTCCATTCACTGCTTGCTTTTTCTCTCGTACAGCGTACCTTTAGCTTCAACAAGTGACGTCTGACTCGCCTGTCCTTTAGCTTTGTCACTTTTACCCGATGGTGTGGAAAGTCAATGATTTGATAGTTTATCCATTCTTGGTATTGAATTGAAATCAGTAAAGGTTTTCTGAATTGAAAACCTTTACTGTAAAATGCTTGCTGCCTCTCTGAACAGTGGAGTTTCAGGTATTAGTCCTGAAATTGTCAAATTATTTTAATGGTTTACAAGCTTGTTAATGACATAAGGTCTTTTGTTAATGAGTTCACATATTAAAAAAAATAAACTAAGGTGTCATAGTAGAAAAATAAACTTGTCACACTAAAAATATGCATTTGTTTTACTCTTCACGTATTTTCCAGTTGTAAGATCAATATTATTGGTTTTCATATTGGTATCTGCCACAACAAAAAAGTATTTGCCATTGTTATTGGCCTTAAAATCCCATATTGCTCTAATTTTTTTTCCCTCACAGGCATGGTGAGAGTAGGTTGTGGTCAAGCACACACTAACGCAGCAGAAGCAGGAACACAGAGTTGTCCACTACTATTCTTCACTAAAGGAGTGAGGATCACATCCAGCACTGATACAGCATGGCAGGGCTGATTAGTCTTGTTAACTTAGGTGCCACTGTTGAAGTTTCAGCAAGGTGTACCACAAGAAACTATTCTATACTCCTGAAACAAGCTGTGCAACAAGAAATGCACTACTTCCTTGAAGTGTTTCCCACACATATTCACTACATGGGTGGCCCTCCCAGGTACATAAAACCACTCAGTTTGAGCCTCAGTAAATCTTGCATTAGAATGCCTTATTTCACTCTTTTCAAAATAATTTTTGGTCGCAAACCTGTCTGACTTGCAAGCGCTACAGTAACTGAGTTGAGACTCGAAGCTTCTCTGTGTGCAGTCACCAAGCTAGTGCTTACGGATGGCCTATATGTGAATCTTTAGGAAACATTAGTAAATTGGAACTACAGAAAATAACCTGTTACACTCTTCCTCTATGAACAACATGAATTCTCAACTTATAGGAAAAACTGCTTTGTCTGTAGTTCAGCTGCTGTAGCTGAGAGCAACTGTCCATTCAGCACAGTATGTGTAAAATGCGTAAGCAACACAACACACCCACAGAGCTACAGCTTCTCGAGAGGCCAGAGACTGACTACTACCCATGTCTCTGTGCGTGTGAACAGTGTTTTGACGCAGCTGTGTGAGAAAACACTTAAAAATACTTACTAAAATGATATCAACATTCCTCAAAACAAAAGAGCAGTACCAAATACAGCTGTACAGACAACAAATTTCAACTTCACTACAATATCAAACAAGATGACAAAGCTGAGTATTTTGCTTTAAGATGTGTATTGTGCTGCCCCAATGCACTAAGGCTAAGCTGATGTAAAACATCCTAGACATTGGTATTTCAACAGACAAGTGTGTTTATTTAACAATTACAATATTCTGTTGACTAATGGCTGTTATTTCATAGTTATAAACAGTAAAATAAAAATACAAACATGTACCTTCCCTTTTACAACTTTAGTGCAAGTTGGCCATCAGAGTATTTCACAGCGCACAATGGAATTTGTTGAATGCAGTCATCATGAAAACAAGGTGTGTTTCTAAAGTCAGGGTGAGACTACCTGTTACCAATGATCTGGCAACTATTTGTTCCTGTATTACCATGGGTATTCAGTACTACCAAGCCTGAGAAATATCACAACCAATTCACTGAGACACAGACACGTATCACAGAGAGAGAGAGAGAGAGAGAGAGAGAGCTACTCAAACATGGCAAATATCTTGAACCTAAAATATCCAAGTCTGCTCATGTGTGGGGAATGGGAAGCTCAACCATACTCCTTCTATACTTCTTTGAACTTAAAAAATTACACCAAAATGGTTGAGTCTATGTGGAAACAGAAGAAGAGGAGAGAAGAACAGAGAAGAATGAGGAAAATGCTGAAAATATGATAGGTGGTGACTATATAAAAAGTAAAGCAAAGTAAGTCAGGGTGAAGTAAGAGTGAAGGAGGGGCAGCAGGACCAGCAGGTTGGACAGGCTCTAACAAGACTCTGCTGCAATATCAAGCCAGCACCACCAGTAAAAAGATTCAATAAACAGGCCGCACTTGTATAACAGTAAAGCTGAAAAAGCTTTGCTTCAAAACTTGCAGAGAAAAAAAGTGGAAGAAAATAACCAGAAACCTGACTGGCTTTCTCAGTCTCAGCTGACATTCATTGTTGTATAAGAGGAAATTTGGTTTATGGTGAGGAATAAAAGGTTGCCATTCCCTATCCAGAATGCTAACAGCAGCAGTACACATGGCATATGGCAGTGTTTGAATATAAGTCAGATTCAAAATGTGCTCACCAAACTTCAAGCAGACACTACAAAACTTCTCTGATATTGTTCTTGGAGTTTCCTAAATTCCCCTGAATACAAGTTATTGCTATTAACACTGCATCCAATTAGTCATATATCGTTTTCACACATAAACTCCAGACCTTGCCCTTTCACACATGGAGCACACAACCGGATATTGTCTGTGTGAGACAAGTTGACACCTGGGTAGTGTGTGCAGGAGGTAGAACAGAAACGTCATCATCATGTCCACTCACTCGCTGTGAGTTCGCCGGACACTTACCTGTTCTACTCAGCCACTACAGCCTCTGTAGTAAGGAGCTGGCAGGATAAAGTCTGTTTAATGTCCTGTTCAACAGAATGAGACATTTCATACAGCTCCTCCAGGTAATGTCTAGAAAAGTTAAGGGCTGTAGTGCATGTGTGAAAGTAGCTATAGTGACACTAGCTTTACAGCCCATTATTGCAACTCATTTCCTGGTGCCTACATCTTCAAGTCTTTTAAGTTGTCAGCACTAGGCCAATGACCAAGAGGTGCACACAAAAACGCACAACTGGCATTCAAGCAATGTGTGATTGTACCGATGACGGAGGTCACTTTACAAAGCTGGTCTAACTTGTAAAGAAGGCATGTATTCCCTTTTCCATAGTTTTGTGCTTTCTCTCTTCTCTTCCGCTCTCTGCAGGTTCATCTGCCCTTGGAGCTGTAGAGTCTGGATCTGCTGCTGTGGGCCATCTATTGCCCCAATTACTAGCCCCAGTAATTATTGTTATTATTCCTACTATTAGTCTTACCATCATTAGTTCTTTTATTGTTGTTTGTCTTGCTATTAGTCTTAATAATCATGCTATTGCCCTCTTTTAATCTTGCTGTCTTCATGGTACCCTCTGTCTCTCTCAACCCAACCAATCGAGGCCATCCACTATGAGGCAAGTTCTGTTCAAGGTTTCTACCTGTTAAAAGGGAGTTTTTCCTTGCCGCTGTCACCAAGTGCTTGCTCTTGGGGGAAATGTTTGGTCTCTGCAGATAATATTATAAAGAGTACGGTCTAGACCTGCTCTATATAGAAAGTGCCTTGAGATAACTTCTGTTATGATTTGGCGCTATATAAACAAAACTGAATTGAATATTCAGAGTTCAGGTTTCAACCAAGTTACCATTTTTTAGCAGCTCCAAAATCATTGTCTCTATTCTGCCATGTGCCAGCTGTACTGTATACTGTATATGGTATGGTACATGTTAGTGCTGTTAGCCAGATATAGAACAGGGAAGGAAAACCAACACCAGCTAAATGCTGGTATTTTCTGCCTGTTTCTCTGTCAGCCATTTTATCAGGTACACAGGAGGATACCTTGTCTTAAAAAAGTAGCTATGTGGATGATGGTTAATCTACCCAGCAACTAGAGAACAGTGTATAAATTGTTAGCAATATTTAATTGTTTGTCAGGGTTCCCCTAATATGGTAAAGATATAAGGTACAAAGATTCTAAACAAGAAAGGTAAATCGGTAAGGTAAACAATCACACAAAATGAACCACTAATGCTGAGTAAGACCTTCCCTATTGTTAAAATTAACATTAATCTCCTGACATCTTAACTCAAAATATTAAAAACTAATGCATTTTGTCTCTGTGACCATCGAGCGAATGAAAAACATTTTAAAAAAAAAGAATAGATGAAAAATATAGTGATTTATATACTTTCCTATACCTTTGTTCCGTGAGTGTCCAAAAAAGTAAGAGGGAAAGCACACACAGCCACTTAAGCTCTTGATGTTTCTTTCTTACACAACACATTAGTATACCAAAAAAAAATCATTCTGTAAAAAACATACAACCAGTATTAACAGTTTCTTCTTTCTTGTGCTAAACAAACTTGCACTAACTAAAATGATTCATCACTGCTGGTACTCTTGTGTAATACTTCCCTGATACAGTGCACACGGGACCATATCAATATATTTACAGTACTTCCTCTTTTCTACAGCTAGTGGCCAGTATTACTGTCTTCCTCAATGAAGGCACAGATATAACCCACTCAGATTATTCAATAAATTAACAGTCCAATTAACGCCACAGGCTTCAAAAGCACCAGCAACTGCTCTGCCATGACATGTCAATCTTATATTTGCAATATTAACAACATATAGATAAAACGGTATGCTGTGACTGCTTGCTTGTGGTGTATATTCTGTAGTTCTGGTATACATTGGATATCTCCAAAATTACCACATGCTCTGCTGGGCTACACCCCACCTTCAACACAACAAACATATTGTGTGACCCGTTTCATGGTAAGGCAGGGCCACATAAGGGCTAAAATCACGCGGTGAACACACTCCAGTACCGTGGGGCTTGGATTGTTGTTTTCGCTTCTGTGCTCCGCCGCCATTTTCTAACAGGGTAGAGGAAGACATGTTGGGAGCTAACACAACAAAAGAGGAGCGGCCATTTCCAATCACATAGTCGCTTCTCCTCACCCTTACAAGCTGGTAGTCACGATAAAAGTTCACTACGGGGGTATAAACATGGATGCCACAAAGCAACTTGAGATGAAAAGTGAAAACAACAGTTTTAAGCGTAGCGTTCGTGGAAAAGATGTCGTTACTAGACTGGACTGTAACGTTAGGCCGATTAGCAGGCCTAATGCCAACAAGCTTGCTGCCACTTCAACATTAGTGTTTCTGCATCAAAGCAAACCTTTCCACACCAATATAAAAGAAGAATGACATAATGTGTCACTCCATTGTCGATAAGGACAGCACGACGTGATATGGTTGTCCCTTACCTGATGTGTGGGATTCCGACACCACCTTGTAGGATTTTGTACAGCTTGCTTTCGTATAACAACTGTGGATGTCTGGCTTTCTGTGACTCCAGTTTTACGGCTACCTCCTGAAAATGGCACACACAAAAGATAACGTTTATATTCTGATGTTTACAGCCCTGTGGTCACTGCGCCAGTTACAGTAAAGACAAATATCCTAGTACATACTGAAATCGTGTAGCTTCTTTAGCCACATCAATTTAACAGCTTGACAGCTACGGACTTGCTATCAACAAAGCTATGTTGCAATTTTACTCTGACACTTTGGATTCAGTCACCGTTGTGTTCTTTAAGGATTGTCTACCAACTTTCCTACAAGAACACATACAAATGTAGATGTTGATGAAGTTAATTACCTCCCCATTTGTGATGTTGATGGCCAGATATATGTCGCCGAAAGATCCCGATCCAATTTTTCTAACAAGCTTGTATTTTCCACCGACTATGAATTCGGCTTTGGAGCCACTGCTGCTCGCCATAATATCCACCAAATGACGATTTCCACCCGATTCACTTTTGGAAATTCTGTGCGGCAGTCTGGCCCGATTGTCAGCAGAACATACAGGGTCTTGGATGTCCACTTAGTGTTGATGAAAGTAATTATGGACTAGCTGTTACTCCAAATACTATTATTGAAAACGAACGGAAAAGGCAAGTTGAAAAATAGATTTCTCCTGGCGTTATTCCCTTTATTCGTAGGCTACTGACACGAAATGATCTGCGTTAAAATAAAACCTCTGAAAAACACGAAATGTCGTATCTATATCTAAGTATATACATCCAAAACTAAATCCGAACAAGCTTACGGCCTTCAACAACCACCCAGCTACCTCGAAGCAGTAACTAGTGGAATCGAACGTTCGCTAACGTTAGCATCAAGCTAACGCTGTCGCAAGGACCGCCGCGGAAAAAAATCTCCGGACCTCCTCGGTGCTGAGGGGCAAACGCTGCCTTTTCAATTTCACTTCCGGTGGTATTGTTGCTTTTTCAATCTTTTCAGTCCTTTTTGACTCGTTTTCGACAAACTTCAAGGGTCGCCACCGACTATACAAAGCACTACCCACTCACTCCGCCATCTTGTCTTCTCTACCCTTTCTCTCAGCTGGTTTCCGTTGGTGGCGATTAGCTAAGGTTAGATATCCCAGGACCTCTTCACGTGTTGTGGGAGATAATACAATCAAGACTCTTGAACGCCATGTCATACGTTGCCAAATTGTGACTGTTATTTCCACAGTGTACCTAGTCAACACCTGCAAAGTTAAAAATTCACTATGCAGCTATTGTTCGTTAATAGAGTGTAAGTAACTTTTGTGTGTGTATATTCTGTCTTGTACGTTTCCCCTCCTGTGCGTCTTTTTGCCTCAAACGTCAGAGCAGTTGAGTGCAACTACAGGTGGTATTTACGATTGACGTTAGACCAGGTTAAGATCATGTCCCTGCCGGTACCAATAACGTCCACCACAGCGTTTCAGAGGTAGACTCGTTTCGGCCCTTTTCACGTGGCGTGCCGTTTAATTTTTCTTAATCTTTTTGGTTTCTGCTCTCTCTCTCTGTTTTTCTTGCACGAGAATTTACCCCCTAAAAGACACCCGGCGCGCACTATCTGGCTTCACTGCCAATAAATATGTAACAGTAGTATTACCTATTTTAGGCCGATTTACACACTGTGATTAAGACTTGAACTATCTTGGGGTGATATGTGAACATCTCCAAGTAGGAGTTACGGGAGGCTTTTAGTTATGTGTCGGTCGCGAACGAAACGGCCTTTAGAGCCAGCTCTTTAAAGTGAACGATGGGAGCCGACTCCTGTCTGGGACCCAGAGCCGTTACCTGATGTGAGGTGTGACTGCACTGAGTAGGAGGGGGAGGAGCTGGGGTTACAGACACAGTGAGACACCAGAGAAGGAGAGAGAGAGAGGGGGAGAGAGAGCAGCCGCTACAGAGACAACAGAAAATGAGTGACCGCAGGAAACACAGTAAAATTTGGATGCATTTCAATTACATCGATATACATCTAAATACAATAAGCCATGTAAATAAGGTGTATGTGTTGTACATTAGTAATTAATTTTACACATAATTTTACATTTTTTGTTAATAAATTAATTTAAGAAACGAAAAAATCTGAGGAGCCACTTGGGAGCTGAAAGAGCCGGCTCTTTTTAGTGAGCCGAGCCATAAGAACCGTCTCTCTTAAAAGAGCCGGAATTCCCATCACTAGAGGTTTTCCCCTCTCTTCTCATTCTGCCGATGTTACGCGAATGCAACATAAGGGTGGGGACCACATAGGTGAGGGCATGTTGCTTCAGGCACAGGTGAAAAAATCAAATATAAACCAGAAAGTCCAGTTTTAAAGAGATCCATAAGTGTGGCGGTTTAAAAGACGCTAGAACACACTACAACAGTTTGTAATATCATGAGGCAGAGTGAAAGCAGGGACAGGACAAAGGCCAGAATTTTAGTAAGACTTAGGTCATACGTTTGACAAGTATTGGATATGGACTGTAGGATGTAAACACTCCCCCTGTTTTCCAAGACCCCCAAATTCACAGAAAATATTGAGGTGAAGTGTCCTCCATGTTAGCTAGAGTCCCGCATAGTGGTTTAAATGAAATGAATGAGAATGCAGTGTTTTTTTGATGCAGTCCTTATGGATATCAACAAGGCCTAAAGGTTTGGGTTAAAATAAGTTACAATGATAAACACATTGAGGGCACTGTCACTTAAACATAATCGTATCATTTTTGGCCTTTTGACTGATGTTGTCTGCTCAGAAATCAAACATAACTCTGGGTCATAATAAGCTGCTTGAACAAATGATCTATGGACTTGTTTGGTGGGAGGACAGTCTCTGCAGTGCTATATCATGGGTAATGGCATGATCTTTCAGTGGCATATGCTGATTCATCTTTGATACTGTTGCCTACTGGTATGCAACAGCTGTTCTTCTACTGACTCTAATTCGGATGCAAACCCTCAAATTTTTTATGTTGAAAACTTTACTTCCCTGAAAACATCTGAAATAGTTTTTAATATTTTTCACAAAAACACACAGCTAGAACCTGTAACATTTTGTGAGGTAGTGTCAGGTAGGATAAAATGTATGAATATGTGTAAAAGAAACTTTGTTTTATTACTGATGATTATGGGGTAATCACCATGACAGAAATATTAGAAATTAAATTGTCTCAATAAAATCTAACCCAAGGAAAACCACTGAAACGGTGCACAGGTTGTGCTCTTGTTTTTTGTTGCTTTTCTTTATTGTATTTTTTATATGAAGTATATTTGACCAAATGTGGTTAAGACAGGTAAATTAGCTGTTTTTTCGCTACATGAGACCTGTGTACAGTGGTAGAAAAAAGTTTTCAGACACCCTTAAAGTTTTACACAATCTCATATATTATCATGAAATATTTGCAGAAAAATCTTTTTTGTATTTCACAAGGTGTGGCTGCATCAGTCAGACAAACAAAACAAATGATTTCTTTTGTTTATTGTTATCAAGAGAAAAATTAGCAAAACTAAATTCTTGATGGTGTCAACATGTCAGTTCTCAACATTGTCGGTATCAAAGTTAACAAATAGCAAAG
>JBBMJY010000002.1:76618-103936 GCA_037833715.1 Toxotes lorentzi | reverse complement strand
CCCCAAAAAGTTTTCCAGTTGTCTATGAAGGCCACGTCGTTTGCTGGACACCACCTAGACAGCCAGCGACGGAATGAAGACATGCGGCTAAACATGTCATCACTGATCAAATCGGGCAGGGCTCCAGAGAAAACTACGGAGTCCGACATTGTTTTGGCATAGTTTCACACCGATTCCACATTAATTTTAGTGACCTCCAACTGGCGTAACCGGGTGTCATTACCGCCGTCGTGAATAATGATCTTACCAAATCTACGTTTAGTAGGACGGCTAGCTAAAGCTACTCTAGGCTGGTCCACACCAGCTACAGGGGACTCACTAGCTAGCTGTCTCCTGTTTGTTGGTATGTTTCTGTGGGTGTGACAGCCTGATTTGATTTGTTGTTCCATTGTCTTGACTGCATTTCATTGTCTAAACTAGACACAAGCCCCATTTGGACAGCATTTATTTCTCCTGGGGAGGAGGGAACTCCATGACTAACTCTGGTATAAATGGAGGAATCGCCATTAACATGAACAAACTGGAATCTGTTAGATATGATTTAAACCAACCTAGTGCTGTTCCTTAAATCCCAATGACATGTTCCAATCTTTCCAATAGGATACTATGATCAATAGTGTCAAATGCAACACTAAGATCTGGTAGGACAAGTATAGAGACGAGTTCATTGTCTGATGCCAAACTTCAAACAAACTGTTCCTATAAAGATGGTCACACAACTGAGATGCAACAGCCTTTTCAAGAATTTTAGAAGTAAAGAGGAGATTGGATATAGGTCTATAGTTTGCTAAAATACTAGGGTCAAGAGAAGGCTTTTTAAGTAGAGGTAAAACATCTTTAAGAAGTCTGGTTGGGCTAGGATCCAAGAGACATGTTGATGGTTTAGATTTAGTAACTATTGAAGTCAACTCAGCAAGGTCTGTGGAAGAGAAACAGTCTAACGACAAATTCAAGATTCAAGAGTTTGTCAAATTCAAGATTCGTGATTGTCTTTGTGGGTAAGATAGCATCAGTGCAAAAGTGAACATAGGACAGCACAGATGACGTGTATTCCTCAAGATTTGCGTCTGCTTTGAACACTCCCCAGTCTGTGTGCTCAAAGCAGCAGTCCTGTAAGGCTGAGGAAGCCTCCTCAGTCCAAACCTGGATGGTGGGTTTGGTCCTGCAGATCAGAGGTTTGTAGGTAGGGATCAGCTCCACAGAGATGTGATCTGACATGCCAAAGTGAGGAGCTGCTACAGCCTTGTATGCTCCCAGGATGTTACAATAAACCTGGTCCAGTATATTGGAGTCTCTGGTCGGAAAGTTAATGAATTTGTGGAATTTAGGGAGAACAGCTTTTAATTCCACATGGTTAAAGTTCCCAGCCACGATCACAGCTGCCTCTGGATTAGTGTTCATTTGGCTTCTAATCAGGCAGTACAGCTCCTCCAGTGCTAACTTAGCATTAGCTCGTGGTGGTATGTAGGCCGCTACGATCATGACAGAACTGAGTTCTCTAACCAGTTTTAATGGTCTGCACTTCACTGCCAGATATTCCAATTCGGGAGAGCAAAAAGTTCCAATATACTTGTTGCTGTACACCACGAGTTGTGAATGTACAGTGCCAAACCTCCGCCTTTGGTCTTGCCTGAAGCTGCAGTCCTGTCGGCCCAGAACAGAGAGCGCCCCGCTAGCTCCACCGCTGCATCGGGGATGTTATTATCCAGCCAGGTCTCGTGAAGATCGCACACATCTGTCCGTCTTACGTGAGACGATCCTCAGTTGAATCTTGTCCAGTTTGTTGACGAGTGACCTATCGTTGGTGAGGAGGAGACTGGGCAGAGCCCAGTTTTTGCCACATCTGAGATGTGGGCCAATTTCCATTTTCATTTTGATTTCATTCTGTCCACTGTTATTTGCAAAACTCATTGAACCACTTTGTGGTGTTCACCAAAACCTGAGTTCAGCTTGGTAACACACAGCATAAACTTCCTCCATTATGAAGATGATGTGCTGCTGTTCCCCCAGAACTCTCATGTTTCTCTCCAAGAAATCACAAAACCTTGGTTTATTTTCAAAACGGTCTAATTACTTCATAAACCACAACAAATTCATGATTTCACCTCTAACGCATGAGTTGGTCCCGTGTAACTTGACAGCCTTACTCCAGTCCATTGGAAAACTGTCATTCTGCAAAGATAGAGAAGCTTTTGTGTGTTTCCAATTAAAATATATCATAAAATTCAAACCTAGTACAACCAATAACTTAAAATTCCAGTGAACAGTTTCTAAAATACGTAACACCACAAAACAAAGATTTTTACAGAATCTCTTGTTGAAGATTTCATGCATTCTTATTAACATAGATTCAGTAGTCTCTCTCCCAGTGCTAAAGTGGGAAACTTTAAACTTAACAATCAGTTCAGATTCTGACTTCTGGACCGAGGTCTGTGAAAGTACTTTTAACATGTCCAAAAAGACAAACCAACTTCATCCAGTATAAGGTCATTTACAGAGCACATCTCAACAAAGCGTGTACAAAATGGGATTTCACATTCACAGTTCACATTGTACATCATACCACTGCCACACCCTGTGGATTTTCCCACCGGTTCAGCATTTATGGCAGAACATCATTAAGCATTCATCGGAAAGATAGGGCCGCACCATGCGACTGTACCCAACGCTGAGCCTAAAAGGTGATGTCTCAGAACTAAAGCTCACCATCGAAATAAAAAGAACCAGACTTGCTGTGCTGACCACTGCCAGGGAAAATGCTGGAAGAAGTGGAAGAGCTGCTGTTCATTTAGCTCAGTGGGAAAACATTCTTATGATTCTGTGTCAATAGAGACATTGCCAGCTCTTTCAGCATCATAAAACACTAACTGAACAATTTATGGCTTCCTGTCATTACCCTCCTCTAGATAACTAAACACATCCATTCATCAGTTTATTAGTATCAGTTTATTATTAGTATCAGTTTAGCAGCAGTCAAAAAATGGTGTCCTAAACTAAGTAAGTCCTATTCTAGGTGTGTGTCTCCTGTCATGTCAGAAATGTTTGAGTGAAGTATAAGCTGACTAAGTTTCACCAAAAATCCCCACATTTCATTGATGAGTTGGATTATCACTGAATAATCATTAGACACAATCATTTCATATTCAGAATTTAAATAAATAGATTTTGTTATAGACTGAATCTGACACTGAATAGAATAGAATAGTCTTTAATGTCATTGTACATGTAGACTGCACAATGAAATTGGTGAGAAATCCTGAATGTGAATACTGTACCTTCAGTAGACAGCCTGTTTGACAATGACTGTAGTGGTCCTAAAGTGTACAGCATGGACAGACTCGGCTACTGCTGTTTGTGTTCACGTGTCTTTAAGATGAACTTGTGTGTTGGCTGAGCTCATGTTGCTGGGTGTAAAGATGTAGTATTACCAAAGAAAGTTGTTTTTGGTGATGTTGAGCTGAAGGATTTCAGCAGTGTTTGTGCTGCTGACACTAAGGTACAGCACATTACTGACTAGAAACACTGTTTGTTGCTTGGGTTGCTGAGTGTGTTGCAGCATTTGGTCAGTGTGCTGCTAACTAAAGAGTCAACTTAAATGCCCCATGCTGATTGGCTGGCTCATGGACTTGGCTTCTATCCAACAAGACTTAGAACACACACACACACACACACAAACACACACACACACACACAAACACACACACACACACACACACACACACACACACAAGTCTTAGCATTTTCCCTTACAGCACAAGTGGTCTCACAGAGCTGTCTTTAGCCATATGATATCAGTGTGTTTTCTCTGAATGGACAGCACCATTGAGCTTTAAGAAGGGGGGGGGTTGTGTGTTGTGTCATTGGACTCTCCCAACCCTCCCCTCCCTGCTCTCCCACAACAACACGGTGAGCCACAGAGTGAGTGCAGATAGGCGAACTGGCAAAAAGAGAGAGACACGGACGGAAGAGAAGACAAAGAGAAGCAGAGGCAGTGCTCGCTCCACTCTGGATTAACCCTTTCTCCTGACTAAATGTTGCTGTTTGTGGATTTCTCTTTTTTACACGTCTTCTATCACCCCTTTGCTCAGCTGTGAACACTGTCACATACATACGCATGCACACACACTTTTTCCCTGAGGATTAACAGCTGGTGTGTGTGAAAGGAGTCCTGGAGGAATGATCATGGACGGATGGAGGTAGAACGGAGGAGTGTATGTTCTTTTCCCATGGACATTGTGTCGTTCTCTCTCCTCCCTCGGCTGGCTGAGCAGCCTCTTTCCTCTCACTTTCTTTTGTATTAGCACCCCCTCCCTCACTCCCTCCTTCCTTTCTTCCCTCCCTCCCTTTGCTGCACAGGCTTTTGTCTGTCTGACAGGGATCCAGGCTTGTCTTTTTACCGCTCTCCCTACCCAGCGACCCCCTTCAACTGATTCAAACAGTACCATCCCCTCATCCCTCATTCTTCGGCTAAAGCTAAGACCAGAAGAATCTGACTCTGAGGAAAGGCACCAGGCTAGGCTAACAGCTAGCCACTGGAGAGGTGTAGACGCCTCAGCTTGTCACTGCTAAGTGTCTGCTTGTTGTGTATGTGTGTGTGAGAGAGAGAGAGAGAGAGAGTGTATAGAAGCACTAGCTGACAGAGGAACAGTCATTCCATGGTAGATTTGGTGTGACCTGAGAGGGAAGGCAGCAGGAGGAAGGAGAGGTGTGTATGCTGAGTTGGAGGTAACATCCTCCAGCACATGCTCAGCATGCTCTCCTGAACCATTCTGTGGACTTTGTGATCATGTCACCACTGACATGACCATGAGGGAGTCTGGTCTGACTGGGACAGGAATTCTTTACTTCACAACATGGTGGTTGTTTAATTTTCATTAGCTGATTTATTACCACTAATCCTCCACAATGGAATTTACGTGAGGAACTGGGAACTTGCACCCTTGGGCCAACCACTGGGCCCAGTTACTCCAAAGTTTGCTTGTGGAAAACCAATTTTGATTTACAATCTATCTACAATTATCTTGTAGATAGATTTCCTCTCTGTCTGTTGTCTGCCACCCAGTGTGGTGAGGATGAAGAAGACAAGCAGCAGCACGCTGAGGCGTGCATGGCCCAGTTCTGATCTGCCACCAGCAGCCTCTATAGAACCTCACAGAAGCCGACGTTCTCGCAGTGAGAAGGACTACATTATCCACAAACACAGCAAGAGGAACCACTACCCTCCACAGTATTTGTGTCAGAGTCCACCAGCTTACATACACAAAGGTACTGTATGACCACACAGACAGAAGTGCTGCCAGGACTTACCACTGGCTGAAAATGGGTTTACACTGGTTTGAGTGGGAGAAATATGTTGGGAAGCTGTATGTGTGCTGTTTGGGAGCTCTGATATTCTTGCTTAAGAACAAAATTGTTTTTACAAGTTTATGTCTGATTAGAGAGATCATTTTGCCATTTCATACGCAGTATTTACATATGACATACATACACATGCTGTAAATGCATCAGTATAATTTTTTAAAGGGCTTGGCACTAAAAATGTTGTGAAAGGGTACTCCAGGGATTTTAGTGTTTGCCTCCATAAAGTTTCTGGACTGTCAAGGGACAGATTTTGAAAAAATGGTCCAAATCTATGTGGCAGAGTTGACTGACTTTGCATTAGTAGCATGAGTAAATTTAAAAAAACACGGGATCCTACACATTAAGAGTTAACCCTGATGATATCACTATGACATATTTACTCTGACTTGAAAAAGCTTTCCCCCAGACATCATGTAGCTGTTTCCTCAGGTTGAGGTTGATAAATCTGGGCCCTTGCCCCTCCCTCATTACCACCATTGGGGTGGCCCCTGTGCTGCTCTTGTGGAGCAGCACAGTGAGGACCAGGTCACTTGGTTGCACTGGGCAGCTTTGGATGTAAATGTGTGTAACTGTGTAAGTGTGGTCAGGACGTTCCTGTTTGCAAGATTTTGCTTTCAGTGAAACTTCCCTGAATAAATGAAGGTAAAAAATAGAGAATTTCCCCTTTAACATGCCTTTGATGCCAAGTATGATAAGTGCATCTGTACCATGGAGCCCTACTTCCATGTTCACAGCCACCGACTTAACTGGGGGAACTGATGATGGTTGTTGCCATGGATACCATTCAGTATCCATGGCAATTTGTGCCCATGTGTGTCCATTCATTACAGATTGTTGTTACCTTCAGTGGAACGCAGGTAGTGAGAGGTGTTACTTTATGTTTGCAGTGATACATGAATGTGCATACCTTAGCATTACCTAATGATGACCACTTCTGTGGTCCTCTAGACCTGTGTTGCTGCACCTGGAACATAGTGCCCTGCATGATGTGAGCAGACATTACAGCTAACGTGTAATGTGATGTCTCTTGTTGGACGATGGGGTATGTCAGAGAAATCAGATAATAAGGAGAGTTAAGTTCTACACCAAGTGCAGACAGTGACGATTTTTCGACAGTGAGTGTACATGTAATTGGTGTCAGATTTATTTTTGTTGTTTGTTTGTTTGTTTCATAAATGACCTCCTAGGTTGTGAGTCTGATTTGCAGGAAACTTTGCACATAGAATCTATAGACTCTGGAAGTGTTGCAAATCATACCTATTGACATAGAACTTGGCTGAGTAGTTTCCCATGCTCCATTGAGGTTCTGGAAAATTTGGTGCCAATCAGCCACTAGATGGTGCTCTTTTTGCAAAATCGTGAAATATAATAAAATTATTTTTCCAGACTACTCTTAGGCTGTATGTGCGATCTGCATGAAAATTTGCATGTATCATCTTTCTACTCTCATAATCACAAGTTATTCAAACAGTTTTTATATTCCAAAAATATGCAGAAGTTATACAGGAAAGACTTGTACTCAGACAAAGGAAGTGATGTTGTTTCTTTATATGGGTCTGTCCGATTAATACAAAACTTGGGCCAGTAGTTTACTGTGCTACACTGATATTCTTTACTTATCTTTTTGTGGTGCATATTGGCCACTAGGTGGTGCTTTTACAAAAAGTTGAAAATATGTGAAACCTACTTTTTCTGACTCATCTTAGGTTGAAGTCAAAGGCAAGGTTAACTATACTTTCTCAAATACCACAGTGGTATATCCTTCAGAAATATTGCAACTTTGAGGAATTGTCTCTGTGCTGCTCTTAACCTGAGACTTAGAATGCACCTGTATCACCTCAACGGGCCTCTGAGTTCAAATGGTGCAGTGGGCTTGGACCGATTGTAAAACCTGCCTGTAGGTCTAGTTATTATTGCTATTGTGGTCAGACTTTTTTTGGGCTGTTGAACTTTTTACCTATTTTTTTTTTTAACTGTCTCCATACTATCCAAAATTGATCTTCTTGGCACACACCTTTCACATATCACTGCAATTTATCCTCTTTGCACCGGCCCCTACGTAAATTCCGTATCCATTTTAGAATTCTGATGCTCACTTTTAGAGCCTTGCATGGTCAAACACCCCAGTATATGGCTAACTTCCTCCTCCCTTACATGGCCATTAGGGCTGTTAGGTCTGCTGATCAAAACCTACTATAAAACTCATGGTGACCCTGCTTTTCAAGCTTTTGCACCAAATTTATGGAATGCTCACCCCTTAGACTTCTGTGAGAACTTTATGAAGAAGCTGAAAACGTTTTTTTATTCAGACAGGCTTTTGGTCAGCCCTCCCATTTTATTTATAGTTTTTTATTGGTTCATATCCTCATCTGTGTTCAGAACTTTTGTACTTTCTGTTTTTGTGTCTCTGTCATCATTTGTTTGTTGTTGCTGTGATTTTAGTTTTTAGCCCTGTGCTGTTTATTATAGTTGCTATTTGTTCATATTGTTTATAATTGTGTATTTTTTTTTATTGATGTAAAGCACTTTGTGGTTTTGTATCTGCGAAAGGTGCTATACAAATTCATTTTACTCATTTGCTTACTTACCCTTGTGAGATTCACTGTCTTAGTGGGAATCTGGAGCTTGCTAGCCTGTGAGTCATCCATATTGAGATCTTCCAGCTTCTAATACTTGACGCTTTGGTGCGAAAGGAGTGGTAGACCAGAAGTGCGTTCACTCATTGATTGACAGCCGTGAGCTCCCACCTTGACTGCTTGTTCTTCTCTGATTGGTTAGAACTTTAGGAGGGAACATCTCTGCTCTGCTGCCAGAGGCGTCGCTCATTAAGGCCTTTGACAGCACCCCTCCACGTGAACATATATTTTGGAGCAACTGAAGAATATTACAAACTGTAGCGTTAAGTCCAATATTTGTCTCTTAGCAGTTTGATAAATATGGGCCAAAGCCAAGCTGCACCTCCTGTATAAAAGGAAAGTGCAGTTTAAACCTGTACTTTCAGGCTTTAGGATGCATTGGAGATCCAATCACTCAGACCACATTCAGAGGTGCTCTCGGCTGCATGTGGTCACATTGTGTCCTGGGCCACATTGAAGGACTGTCTACTCACCTGACATCCTCTGTGTGAGCAGATGTACAGTGGCAAGAAAAAGTATGGGAACCTTTTGGAATTTCATGGTTTTCTGCATTAATTTGTCATAAAATGTGATCTGATCTTCATCTAAGTCAAGAGTATTGACATGTGCCTAAAATATTAACACAAATAAATTCCGATCTTTCATGTCATTATTAAGGACAACCATAAAAATGTCATATTGCTAGTGGAAAAAGTATGTGAACCCTTGGAATTAATAACTGGTTGACCCCTGCCTTGGCAGCAGTAGCAATAGCTGTGGATCAGACCTGCACATCGTTCGGGAGGAATTTTAGCCCATTCTTCCTGGCAGAAGTGCTTTAGCTCTGTCATATTCTTTGGACGTCTCATGTGTATGGCTCTCTTCAAGTAATTCCATAGCATCTCTATTGGGTGGAGGTCTGGGCTCTGACTTGGCCACTCCAAAAGGCGGATTTTGTTTTTCTGAAGCCAGTCTGTTGTGGACTTGCTCTGGTGTTTTGGGTCATTGTCCTGTTGCATCACCCAACTTCCACAGAGTTTCAGCTGACGTACAGACATTCTCACATTATTCTGAAGAATATTTTGATACACTTGGGAATTCACCTTCCCCTCAATGATTGCAAGCTGGCCAGGCCTTGATGCAGCAAAGCAGGGCCCAATCATTATGTTTCCACCACCATACTTTACGGCTGGGATGATGTTTTCATGATGATATGCAGTGCCTTTTCCACTTCATATCCAGTGCTTTTTACTCCAGATGTAGTGCTGCGTGTTCTTTCCAAATAGTTCAATCTTAGTTTTAGCAGTCCACAAAACATTTTGCCAATACCGCTGTGGAGTGTCAGTGTGCTCTTTCGCAAACTTCAGACGAGCAGCAGTGTTATTTTTAGTAAGAAGCAGCTTCCTTCATGGTGTCCTGCCATAGACATAGTTTGTTCAATGTTTTACGTACTGTAGACTCATGAAGACAGATGTTAGCCAGTTCCAATGATGCCTTCAGATCTTTGACTGTCACTCTGGGTTTTCTTTAACCTCATTGATAAGTCTTTGTTGTGCACTTTGGATCATTTTGATTGGATGCCCACATCTTGGTAGAGTAGCCACAGTCCAAAAATGTCTCCATTTGTAGATCGTTTGCCTAACTGTAGAATGGTGAATTTCTAAAGTCTTTGAAATCACTTTGTAACCCTTTCCACCTTTATGTAAATCAACAATTCTTGATCGTAGATCCTCTAAAAGCTCTTTTTGCCGAGGCATGGCTCACATAAGCATATTCTTCCTGTGTGGAGCAAACTCAAAAAGTGATAGAGTGGTTTTTATCAGTCAAAGTAGCTCTAGTCCACACCTCCAAACTCATTTTCAAGATTCCAGGTATGCCAGGTATGATAACACCTGACTCCAATTAGCTTTTTTGAGTATTTTTGAGTATATTTGAATATTCACATTCCCATAATCTGTTTGAAATTCATATATATTTTTAAGATGAAGATCCAATCAAAGCCAATCAGCTAAAGTGTTTGTCATACAAGCGTTTGTCAAAGTCATATTGACATTTAAGGTGTATTGATTGACATCAACTTATGCATTGAGTAACATGTAAGAAAACATTCAACCTTAAAGGTTACTAGTAGCTGTTAGTACCCTTCATTTGCTCGCCACAAGCAGGCAAATGAAATCATTCAAAACACAAACTACTTTTGTTCATTGTTTAAAACAACACATTTGGTTATGCCAATAGAATTGATATGGCTATTTGCATATAGAGGGAACTGAGATCTGATCACAAGTTTCTCTGGAGATGCAGGTGGAGACACATGCTAATGCCAGATGTTGATTGGTCGCTACTTGTCAGGAAGCCAGGCCTTAGATATAATGGCTGTAGCAAGACTGCGGGCGAACAATACTAACATAAACTATCAAGAAACAAATAAAGCTCAGCTCAATGAAAAAACATAAAACATATACAGGAGGTCACAGGATATAGTTGCATGTAAATCACAGGTTACAAGAATTCAGGTTCTTATAAAATAACAGAAGATAAATCAGGTCTGAGATAGTACAGACAAGGATGCCAGATTTTGCTTTTGAAGAGTACTCGTAAGAGGTCCAAAGGACCCAGTCTGAATTTAACTTTACAATAACCCTTAACAGAAAGGCCTTTACCACTAGTCCACTTTAATAGTATATTACAAGCTGATAACCGTTTGCAAGCTACAGTAGTTATATTTCTACTTTGGAGGCCCAAAATCAAAGGCATTGGGTCCATTTCTAAATCTTTTTCAAATTTATTTTCCAGTTCTCATAGTATTTCAGACCAATACTTGTGTAATTTACTACATAGCCATATGTAGTTGGGTAAGTATCTATTTTACATTTGAGACACAGAGGAGAAAGTGGGGGATTAAAGGAATGTCCGTGATCAGGGGTTATATGTATTCTTTGTATAAATCTCAACTGCATAGCTTTTGTTTAAGTACAAATGGATATCTTTTTGGCGTAACTCTAAATGTCCTTCTGTGTCTCCTCATCAGTAGTCACTGACAGTTCCTTTTCTCATGCACCTTTAACCCTCTGTATTAGTAGGAGACATGCCATGCATTAGACCTTAAAACATATTAAGAGATACATTTCCTGGTGATTGAAGCAGCACTTTCTCAATTGCAGGCATCTGACAATGAGCATACTCTTTGTAATGTAATTCCTTGTTTGTAAGAAATGAGAAAAATCTTGTTTCCGGTGTTGGTGTAAATAAGTCTTTCACCATGTTTATATCTCTGTTATTTCATTACTAGAAGCACGGATCCAACATCCATGGCAAAAATTGAAGATTAATCAATTAAAAAGTTAATCAATCAATTAATTTGAACTTCCTTTACAGATGGTGGACTGATCGCATGCCTTCAGATCATTGATTATTTTGGATTGCCACAATTATCTCCTATGTTGCTATTTTAAGATTCTTTAAAAACATGGTTATGACATTTCAATAATGATGATTTAATTTCCAGCCAAACAGAGAAAGTTTTGTTCTTTATTTCTTCAGAAATAAACCTTGAATGAGCACACAGCTGATATATTTTGATATTTGGCAAATTTAAGCCCCCGATAGAGCCTGGCATTTGCCATTTTTAGTCTAGGTCTACATTAATTCCAAATGAAAGACCTGAGCCCACTATTTAAATCTTTTAGAATCCTATTTAAAAATAATACAGGAATAATTTGAATTTTTATTTTTATTAGAGCTATACGTCCCAACCAAGAAACAGGAAGTGAGTTTCAGCACTCTATATCTTGCTAACTCTATATGTCTTATTCTACCTAATAATGGAACAAAATTGGCTTAGGCCATTTGTAAAGAAAGGGTGGCATAGTATTAGATATGGCAGTAAGACTACCCAGGGGCATAGCCTCTGATTTGCTGAAGTTAATCTTATACTGAGAAAAATTACTAAACAGGTTGACCATCTTAATGGGAGCTGGGACTGATGTCTCTGAGTTATATAAAAACACTACGATGTCATCAGCATACAGAGTTATTTCATGCCTTACCTTTCTAACCTGTAAACTATACATGGAAGGCTTCATTCTAATGGCCTCAGCCACCGGTTTGACAGCTAATGCAAATAGGAGGTAAATATAGGTGAGAAAGGTGAGAAAGGTCCAGTACCTCTATGCATAGGGCAGTACTTTTATCTTAAGCCATAAGTCATGGCTGCAGCTTAAGGGTCATTATATATGACTTCAGTCCACAATTTTTTGTCTCAACTCGGTTGAATGCTTTCTCTGCATCCAGGGATAGCACAACATCATTTATAGATTTTTGTTCAAAGGCCTCGATAACTTTAAAGAGACGTCTAGCATTTAGTTTTAGAATTTAATTTGCATGGGAAAAAGGTCCTCTAAACGAGTACCTAGAATTCAGGAGGAACAAGATTCAGGATATTTCCCCTTTTTAATATGTTATATTTTAGTCTACTTAAGAGCGTGGAAATTCTGCATTAGAAGTCCTTACACTCCTGAAGCCCTGAAATTCGCAACCATCAGGCCCTGGTGACTTCCCACTCTGGAGATTTTTAAAAGCACTAAATTACTTCATCTCTTATAAATATGTAGTCTGAAAAGACTTTTCTGTTTTTATGATAGTGTTGGGAGATTGATCTGAGAAAAATAGTCTTCCATTAACTGCATCACTTATCTGTTAATAAGACAGTGATGAGATTATGAAGTGGCAGAATATCTCTGAACTGTCAGAGACAGAGAGCAGAGGCAGATCCTGACCAAGTCCAGGCTCAGTGACCAAAGATGGCAACCCAAAGAGAACACAACATGTGGTCACTGTTCAATTAAATTCAGTGAAATGATTAAGGTTTACTTTAACCAGGTCAAGTCTGTGTTTCCCGTGAACTAAATGAAAAATACTCCCAGGAGAAGGAGACAGGGCACATCCATTTCACATAATAATAATAGTTTGTGTGTAAAACGCAAACAATACAATACATAGAATTGAGAAGTTTTGGGGAGTTTGGCAGTAAGTCTGACTGGTCAACCCAGATTCGTAGCTATTTGTGGCAGAGAAGGAGACAGTTGGCTGAAAAGATCTGGTGGGGGTTCTTTCGAGGCTTTCATAGAGGACAGCGGAGTGATGGAACAGTGGGCTAGAAGAGCTGTGAATGGAATATTTCTATTGTGTCAGAGAGTCCTCTGGTCTCGTAGTAACCTCAGAAAGGCTATTTTGAATAAAAACAACAACTCTCAGCAGGAGAGACTCTGTGCATCCTGAAGCTGCTGGAACCCATCCATTCATTAACCTCTGTTTGGAGTGAGGCAGTTCAGTGACTTTCTTGGTCTTCTGGCTTTCCCTCTGTTGTTAGTAGATCTGCATGTAGCAGCTGACCTTAAAGTGAACTGTTTTCTTTAAGATAATGAACTAGCTGACTTTAATTTTAGAGATTAAGGCATATCGTGGTATCCTACATGGAAGCGGTGAATTCTTTTTTTTTGCCATTTAGCATTTCTTAGTAGTTTCTTAAAGGAATAGTTAAACATTGTGGTGACTATAATTCTTATTCTCTTTCTTTCTGAGAGTGAGATGTTCAGATGAATGTCCTTCTTTTATATGCATTTCAGTTCTTTCAAACAAGTATTCTCTGTTAGCTTAACCAGGGCAAGTTTTATATTCAAATAGTGAAATGAACTTCTGAAAATGTAAGGAGACATGAACAAAATGGACATAAGCAACTTATTTGATGTAAACATTGAAATATGTAGGTGTTGCCCCTGTAGATTCGGGTGAGACATATTCATTTTCTTTAGGAACAGCAATTGATCAACATGCTTAAAGGTGAAACACTCCTGTAATTACAATGTTTAGATGAAATGTTTGTATATAACGTTCCCTGAGAAAATGGTTTAGTGCACTCTTAGTACTTTCTTTTTTATTTAGTATGTCTAGTATGTTTCATGCGTGTTCTGTTATGGGACCTGCCAGTCCAAGTCTTCTCTTTGCACCAACAACACCATGGCAAATTCCTTGTATGTGTAACATAACTGGCAATAAAGTTTTCTGATTCAGATTCTGATAAATAACACTGACTTGACTTAACTTGACTCATAGTGTAGGGAGTAATTATGATGTCCCCAGTAGTTAAGAAATATTTGTCCATGGGACACAAAGATTTTTGTGACAGCTTGGAGGGGCACCCATGTTATTGAGATTGTCTGGTTCCTCTTCAGTCCTCCCACAGCTGTGTTGCTCTCATAGAAGAAGACAGTAAATCTCTGATCTCTGTGCTTAGGGCTGAAGCTCTTCTCTCTCCCCACACAAAATGTGTGTTTTTCTCTATGTGTGCGATGACACATGGCTGCGTATGTCCCAATGCCACATCAGCCCTGATGTTGCTGGTAAACACGGAAGCAGCCAGGCAGAATCAGCCAAGAGTGTGATCAGAGAGGCGTACCTGCTCTGGACAGGCTCAATGCCCTTGCCCCTGCCCCCCTAGTGCTCAGCTTGAGGGATGCGGTGAAGGTATGGTGGGGTGGCCAGCGGCTGCTGGAGGTCAGGCTTGGGGGCGGCGTTATTGCTGTTGCTGCTGTCACTGGGGAGGCTTCTCGCAACAGTGGACAGCCAGCTGTTCCTATGAAAGAGGGAGAGTGACTTCCATCCAGCTGCTGAAGCAAAGACGCCATAGAGGTTGTGAACTTGTGTACCGACAGGTCCTCCACACAGTGTGTCTAGTTCCTCCGCTTTGTAGATGTGATGGCTGATCTCCTCATGGTAGTTCTGAGCTGGACGGGAGCTGCTGCAACCTAATAGTGCCGGATGGATTCCATGAACTGTCACCCCCGATGGCAGAGGAGAACGTGACAAGCAGAACCAAAGTTGGCATCTACCTGGTGGCGCAAGCTGAGGCAGCAGAAAAAATCATTGTGGCCATCGTCATCTGACAGCTGCAAGGCGCGGATCAGGCAGGTCTTCAGAGATGGCATTGTACTAACACCAGAGAGTGGCAGAATCTTTGTAGATGAAATTGGAGCTGTTACGAGAGCAGCTGTGTGAAAAGGAGACAAGTAGTGTAAATGCTAGAGCTTTAAAGTGGACTGCATGCTTGTTACCCACGATTTGGTCAGTACAAATATCTGTCTCTGAGGCAGAGGTCTTGAGAGGGGTTAACCAAGATTTTAGTTTAGAAGTTTACACTACCCCCTGTACTAATGTCAACAGGCCATTCTGATCAGACATTAACCCTTTTTAAAATTACATTTGCCTCTCATCATCACTTCATCACTTCCATAAAAACATTGCTTTAACTTTGCTCAACAATCACTTAACAGTGATTTTTTTTTTCCTGTTTATACAAGTGTTGAACAGCAAAAAATGCGACAGGTTCAGACCTGGTTTTAGAGTTAGGGTTAGAATCAAGTTTAAGGTAAGGGGGTTTTGGTTTTGGCGTTATGGTAAGGGTTGGCATTATGAGTGATTGATAACAGTTTTCAAGAAACTTGACCAGCACTGCTATTAAAGCTTCTATGCCACATTGTTCTTCACTGCAGTATTCACAGTGGTTGTGAGATGAAAATGATTGTCACATTTTGCTCTGTGTAGACACGCAAACTGTGTCTTATCAATCATTTGAATAAGTCAGGAAGAGAAAAGGTTGGTCCCAGCTGGCTTTTACTTTGGAAGACCTTCCCTCCAGTGTTCTGCAAGTATGTAAAGCTGCAGTTCTGCATGCTGGGATTGTGAGCTCATTACCCCTCACTGAGATGCAGCTGTTGGCAGCCTGACGCATCACACACACACACACACACACACGCACACACACAACACACACAAGCTGATGTAATGGGTGCTCCTCTCCTGTAATGCAACTGTAGCTCCTCCTTATCTCTGTCTGCTGAGTTATGCTCAGGGCGGCTACACACACGCAAACACACACACACACACACATACATATACATAAACACATAAAATGTCATTGTGCTTCACCATCTTGCCCTGTTTTCTCACTCACATATTGTGCACTTATCCATTCTCACAAATGACATCCCCTGTCCTCACACACACACACACACACACGCATGCACACGCACAAACACACTTGTGCATGTACACGCTCTCCTTTCACAGCATTTTGACCAATGAGATCGTTGAAAGCCCTGGCCTGGTTTAGAAGGCCCGCCCACCTGCAGTCCTGAGCTATTTCTGTCCACACACACACACAGGCAGTAGTAAATGAATGTATATAACAGTGTTATAAGTCTGACCATAACTACAATCAATTATAAAGAAAACTGCTGGATTTATATATCCACAGGTTCACCCGGATGTTGATCAGCTCAGTGGGTTGACTTTCAAAGAGGTGTTGGAGGCAGCCTGCTTCACCTGAAATAAAGAGGCCTGCATCTAACATATGTAGGAAGAACTGTGTGGGAGACAGAGCCCTTTTAACACATTTAGGGTTTCGGAAATAACTGCACAGATACGCATGAAGTCAAACTAAATCCTCATATTTAATATTTATATCTTTTGCAGTCATTGACGACCTGGGTCTTCAACCCATAGACATCAGCTTTGTATCTTCTTTGGTGATGCTCTCCCAGGCCTTCACTGTAGCCTCCTTTGGCTTTTGCTTGTTGCGGGGTCTTTCCGCCTTTAGTCTGGTCCTCAGTAAGTGGACTGCAGATCTGTCAGACTGAGATCAGGTGATTGATTCGGCCAGTTGCGGACATTCCACCTCTTCACTCTGAAAAGCTCTTTGGTTGCTGTGGCCGTATGTTTAAGATAGTCGTCCTGCTGAATGATGAAATGTCTTCCAGTGTTTTTGCATTTGGCTGAGTCTGAGCACAGAATTCTCCTGTTCACCTCTGCAGTCATCTTGCTGTTTCTGTCAGCAGTGAAATCATTAACAAATGTCAGTGTGCCAGTTCCATTGGCAGCCATACATGTCAAGGCCAAAACAGAACGAGCACCATGTTTTTTTGTATGTGTTTGTTAACTGTAGCCTGGCCCTCTGTTTCTGAGGTTTACCTTGTGCTGGATCCTCTGAGGATCCCGGTCATGAAGTCTTCTCTTGATCGCTGACTAGGAAACATGTCCACCTACATCCTGGAGAGCATTCTTGATTTACTGTGAAGTCATAAAGGGGTTGGTAGACTTGTGCTCCTCTGTCTACCAGCTTGTTTTCCATTTTCTAGTTTTCCTGTGCACACTTGCTTTTTTAGACCTTTCATATCTTACATATCATATACCTACAAACCATGGAACCATAGTAAACATTACCTGCTAAACATCAGCATACTTATAGTGATGCTAAAAACTGTTCTTGAAGACCTTATTGTGCTTCATTGAACCAGGTTGTATGATGTGTTGTCTGACCCTGTGGTACAGATAGGATAGGCAGAGCCTCTGGTAGAGGAGTTCATAGCCATAACAATCAGCCAGTGTCACTGTGTCTCATGGTTAGCATTAGGTACCCAATAAAATCCTTACACATGTATGGATGTGAGGTTGTCTCAGATTGACAGGTAGTAAGTATGATGTACTTATAGGGTTAAACGTGGTCATCAGGAAGAATAGCTTGTGTGCGGCATTACACAGTGTCAGCTTCTGTCACTCACCTCCTCGATGCATCAAGCATCAACAAATAGTTCTGCTTAAGACATTGGAAGTCTCCTGACACGTCTTCAAGCAGCTCACAAGATTTCCATCACATTACTCACACAGTTCTGGAGTCTGATAAACCTTTACATGCATCAGTCTGTTAATCCAGCTGGACTTCCTGGATTGCATTTCATTATATCACAGTTCCTTAAACAGCACACCCCCATCAACACAACCCCCTGCATTGATTTAACATAGGGATGTTTCCATTCTGTTCCATCACTCCATCCCGCTGAGTAGTTGGGTGAAGAATACTGCTTTCTGCTACCTTCTTCCTCACCTCTGCATAGAGCACTTGGCATTATGCACAGATTTTATGATGTAAATAGCTAAAGTTGTTGTAGCAAGCCTGAAAGATTTGCCAGTTGCTAATAAGCTACAGCACCATCAAATCCGTGTACACTGCCAGCACATCACGCAGCATAGATGAGGCAAAAATAACAGTAATGTTGCTAGGATTCATTTTAACTATTGAACTTTAAAAGCTTGTTTTAACAGTATGTGCCTAGCGTACCTTGGACCAGAGTCCTCAGCCTAGAGTTTTAAATAATCTTCATTTAAACAGTAATATCAACATCTCTTTTGCAAGAAAGACCTGAGTACAGCAAAGAAAGAAGAACAAACATAACCAGCATACCAGCAACCACCATACAACAGCACATGTAAATACAAACAACATTTTCACATATGAACTCTGGAAAGACAGACACCTTGTCCAGAGTTGCCCTTTCACACAGTTTCTTTCCCCAGGCCGTTGCTCTGATCAGTGTTTGATTTTTCCACTACCTCCTCTGCATTTTTTTTCACTACAACCTGCACATATTTTTCAACGGTCTGAATATATATGTATGTAGTTGCACTAGCCATTCAGACTGACTTTGTGCACCATTGTTATTTGTTGTTTGTTTCTGAACTGTCTGAGAGCAAAGGAAAACTGGAGTCAAATTCCTTGTTTGTGTGCACAAACTTGGCCAGTAAAACTGATTCTGATGCAGCACACAACCAGAGACTGTCCGTGTGAGATACGTCCACGCCCACTGGAAATACTGGGTCTGGTCTAGGCAATGGCTGGCACCTGGGTGGAGCGTGCAGGTCATCATCAAACCCACTCACTCGCTGTAAATTCACTGGCCACTTACCTGCTCTACTCTATCAGCTCAGTTGGACAGTACGCAGACCTTGTACTAGGGAGCTGGCAGGGTAAAGTCCATTTAATTGTCCTGTTCAACAGAGTTGGACACTTGCGTGCACACGTACAGCTCCTCCAAGTAATGTCTTGAAAAGTTCAGGATACAGTAGCTATACTGAGGCTGCTTTTGCAGGAGACCCTTATAAATAAAAATGAGAGAGTACAGTTTTCCTGTTGCAAGTGACATCCAGCCTATGTTTTCATATTGCACATATTAAATCAATAACTGTGTTTTGTGGCGCTCAAGAGGAAAATACAACACTCAGCAACTTATTACCACTTTACTGTCTTATTGAACAAAGTGACTGTCCTTGTCCAAAGTTCTCTGAATTCACAGTTAAATACCAGATTTCTGTGCTGAGTCATCAAGTCATGGTGCTTATGGGAGAGGGTGCATATAAAGTCACAAGTTACATTTTGAACTTTGACATTTCCCTTTCAGGCAAAATGAATGACACAGTGACAGCGTTGACTGGTGTGTAAATGTGTGTGAACTGGATTGCTTTACTTGTTGTCGAAGCTGTGTGCAGGCTGGGAGTTGTGGGAGTTGTGGGAGGTGCAAATCAGGGGCCCCTAAGAAGAAAGAGGGAGGCCACTCCTCCTCTTATTTCATCTCTTCTTTCTTGTCAACTGTTTAACCCCTGCAGTCCAACCCAGCTCAACAAGCCCCAACCAGCCTGATAGTCAAAGCTGTCTTTTCACATGTTAATCACACCCACATTAGCACAGACATGTTGGTGTGCCTGTCTGTCATTTAATAACAGCTTTAATAATAGATTTAATAACAGCCACTACACCACCAGTGTTTTCCTACAGGCCTCTGGAGTTCAATCATTTCACTCTTCTTCTGTCCCACCATGCATCATATTCACACACTGACTTTGAGAGGCGCTCTCAGTTTCTGTTACAGTGCCCACAGTGCCCTTACAAAGCCTCCATGCTTCACCCAGCTGAGAGGCGGAGATCAGGAGGTTCTGCAGAGCAAGGTAACAAAATCTAATATATGGGATATTTATAAAGGAAAGTTTAACATGTGAAATACGCTTATTTGCTTTATTTCTGAGAATGAGATTGAGATTTTCAGACTGTCACTCGTGTGTGTGTGTTAAGCACAGAGTTGATCTTAACAACTGGAAAAGGGGGAAGCAGCTAGCCTGGCTCTGAGCAAAGTTCAAAAATCTATAGTTTTTGAACTGTTAACGGGTAAACGCACTTATACCATAAACATGGTAGTTGGTAATATTCAAGTACAAGGTTGAAACCAGCAATGAGGGGTTATTGCTCCAACTTTTTTTTTTCACAAATCTGCATCGTTTATTGATGATAATTTGTCTCTGGCATCCTTTCTGAGTTTGTCTTGGTATGGTATCCTCTCAGCTTGCTTCTGCTCCTCCAGTTTTACTGCTTTCACTGCTGCCAAGGGGCATCAAAGTAATGGAAGTTCTTTGCTGCTACTTACACTGTACCGCTGTAAACAATACCTCTAGAATTTCACCTTAGTGACATCAAGGATAATAAACACATGACTGTCAAAGATCTATACCATATCAGTAGTATAGTCAATATGTACCATAACAACAGTATAATCAATACATAACTGCACAGTGAACAGTGCATGGTAATAATTAGAACACGTAGAACTACTTCAGCTTCCTCATAATGATAATATACAGTAACTGCACTGTTCTATTTATACAGGCAATCCTTTCAGAGTTCTGGAATGTTCTGTCAGCCGTGTGAGTGTGAGTGTCCTACATCCAGCCTTACTGTTCTAACTGGGTCACATCAGAACCCAGCTGCAGTACTGCAACACCGGCTAGGAGAGCATGTGCAGACACACACACGTACGCATAGTGTAGCAGAGCAGAGACTGAGAGCTGACTGTGGAGTGTGTGTCTGTGTTTATTTCTATCTTTGTGAGGACCACTTTGAATTATAGACCTTACTGAGTGAAGACATTTTGTTTGGGCCACAAAAAGCTGTTTGAGGGTTAAGACTTGGATTTAGAGTTCAGGTTAGAACCAAGTTAGGGTTAGGGTAAGGGTTGGGGTTAGGCATTCAGCTGTGATGGTTAATGGGAAAGTGCTAAGAAATGCATAATGTCAATGAGTGTCCTTGCAACTATAGTAAGACAAAACAGTGTATGTGTTAATATGTGAGTGATAGCAACAAAGAGCAACTGGGGATGCGTTGTCATGGCAACCCTCTCGGCAGCCCGCCCACCAGCTTGTATGTCGGTGGGCACTATACAGTGAGGGAGGAAAAAAACATGGAGCAGAGTGAGGCAGTGTGTGATTGGTCACACCCCCTTGTCTTTGTATGGCGCAAGGGATTGTGGGTAGCCCTTGACTGAATGCTCATTTGTGTGTGAGTGGGAAAAGAGTGGGGGTGTGTGTGTGAGAACAGAGGACAACGCCTGTGTGTGTGTATGAGAGAGAGAGAGGGGAGGGGGAGGAGCAGAGTATGTGTGTGTAAGAGAGAAAAGGATGAGCTAGTGTGTGTGTGTGAGAGAGAGAGAGCAGTGCTGCCATCAGAAGCTACACTGAAAGGCTTTTAACTGGATTCTGTTTTCACTAAAGGAGTGGATTTCTATCAGCCAAGGTACGAGTCTGTCTGTCTGACTGACTGAGTGACTGTCTGACTGTCTGTCTGTCTGTCTGTCTTGTCTGTCTTTGGCTAGCTTGTTAGCAGCAGCTGCTAGTTAGCATTAGCAACATATCGTCACAACTATGCAGTGAGAGACAGAGACTAGAGATGGAAGGATAGATACAAACGCTCTGTAGCAGAGAAATAATGGAGGTTCATAAAAAGCAAAAGAAATGGAGGGAGAGAGAAATGGAGGGTGAGAGAGGGAAGGAGGGAGGGAGAGCATGACAAAAGGAGGGGGTGTGGTTTAGTGCTGTGGACAAAGGAGGCTGGCTGATTGTTTACTACCACTGCAGAAAGGGAGACATGGACGATCAATGCTCCATCATTCTTTCGCTATTACTCTCTTTTTAGTCTCTCACCACTCTGTTTCACACAGCTGTTCCCTCGTTCCTCCTTTCCTCTGCACCACAGTTCTTCTCTCCCACTCTATGTATCCTTTTCTCTCTCTCCTTTCCTGTTAGCCCTTTCTGTGTCTTGGACTGTGTAGTAGTAACGGAGTGAGCAGGGCAGTAAGCTAATGCCTGCTGCTGCTACTACAAAATGTCTCCTCTTTATCTCAGCTCAACAATTTTATTGCCAGTACTGGATCTAATGGAAATATGTGTGCTGATGCAGATTCATAAAATGAGCAATAAAAGTTCTCAGTTGATTCTTTCACTCCACACCAGTGTCATGTCTTTGTAATGACGTACTACAGCATGTTTTGTCTGTATGTATGTGAGCTAGCTGCGTGCTTTGTGACTGTGCAGTTAGTCTGTTCAGAACAAATCAAGCAGCAGTGGGTTTGATGAAAAGCAGTAGGAACAGATTTGTTGAACTACCACTACAGCAAGAGAATGTGACATTATCCGTAACAGTGGGTAGTAGTAGTCCTCAATAAAAAACAGCAGTAGTAGAAGCACTAGGTCCAGTGCTCGTAGCAGTAGTAGTGGTAGGTAGGTAGATATATATATATACAATCTGTACAAATAATGTGCAGTGTTGGTGGATATTGGTGATATTAATTAATGCACTTTAAAAATTTGGTTCTTATTTTGTTACATTAAAGACATGCTTTATGTTTACTATTTTAATCAACAAAACATGCAAAATAAAGTACTGGGGTGTCTGAATCAGTTGGTCTTGACAGTGGGCAGATAAAATCCAATAGTGTGATATGTATAAACTCGCAGTCTCTGCTCAGTCATAAGGTTTCTGTGACTTCCTGACTGTCAACGAGTAAAAGTCAATGAAACAATATTTATGTTGGTTTGTCCGGTCTTTGTAGATTTTAGCTGGTTTAATTAGGGACAGCAGTGCTTTGACGTAAATGCTAAGGATGCAAAGCATGTTAACAGGCTCACAATGAGTCTCAACAGGTTGATGTTTAGCAGGTATAATGTTTACCATGTTCATTGTCGTAATGTGTTAGCATGCTGACATTTGCTAATTAGCACTGAGCACAAAATAGCTGAGGCTGATGAGAATGTTGTTAGTTTTGCAAGTTGACCAAATGATGATGCTGATGAAAGTTAAGGTATCGATGTCTGAACCAAACATCATGGCAGTTCATCCAACAGGAGCTGAGTCTGCATTACTGGTGAATCAGCTGATATGCTGTGCAGTTATAGTTATTTAATACTGTGGTTTAAATGTAATGTTGTTGTAATATTTCCGTTGGTATTATTTACTCCTACTAACTGAATGACTGGCACTCGCATTAGTGGAGCCTAACCCATACTGGCTACTGAAGGTCAGTTTATCTGTGATGCTTCAGCATTTTACAGGCATAGTCCTTAATGGCTGGAGTCCCCCTGTCCTGTCTGATGTCTTTTTAGTGATATCAGCATGTTGACAAAAATAATGGACAACACTACAGAAATAAAAATTTAAGAATTAAAGCTGCAAGCACCTTTGAGCCTTCACGCCTTCTTGCACTTTGGGGGTGCTGGCGGGATGCTTTTTGACACACCTGTGCATTTGTGTGACCACTGGACACAAACTAATACGATGTTACTTCCTGCATGGTGTGCATAGAGGCAGACATGAAGTATTGCAGGTTTTGTATGACTTCCTGTATCCAGTATGTGGTGCTAGAGAGCAATCACAAAACATGCATTATATTGTTTTATATTAAGTTTAGAAAAGATCATGGAGCATTTATGTAAATAAAATGAGGATTGTTACATAGGGCTGACTTCCTGGTGACAACAACACGTCCTATTCATGGCAAAACATCAGAATTTACCACGCTGCCACAGGAACGCTGTTCAGCGAACAGTGAGGGCTACATCTCCATCATGCCATTTTGCCACACCAACACCAAAGACCCACATAGGGAATCAAATTATGCAACTTGTGACGCATGTGCATGTGAGTTTTCGAGCAGCCCTTGCATCCAAAAAAGTAATTAGGTGCCACTATAGAGCCAATGTGCCACTCCTTTCAGCTTATGTGACCACCCTGGCTCCATCAGTACTCAGACCCCACTAACAATCTTTAGGATTACAGAAGGGCCTTTGTAACCACTAGGTCAATAGATTTGTCAACAAGCTGTTCCTCATTTTAGTGAATGCTCAGCTTGTAGAACCAGCAGAAGTTGTGATTTGGTACAAATATGCAGACAATTTTTTCACACAGTGGCTGATGGAGACATTCACAGTTTTGACCTCAGCTGTTCATGTTAAAAGTCATAAATTGTTGCATGAAGAAGGAAAAAAGAAAGTTTAAAACCGTGCTTTCACCTCCACAGAGCAGATCAATCACTGAGTGTGCTGGCTGTGAATGTGGGATGGTCTGTCTCAGAAAGTTACAGAAATATTCTGACAAGAACCTTCCCTAAATTTAGGTCCTCTGACAAGCAGTACTGATAGACTATATGCTGACACATTTACTGTATGAACATCATGAGAAGCAACATGAACAACTGCCTTTCACCTGTTCTTTTATTTTATTTTACTTTTTTTTATGTTCTTTCCCATCCCCCACTCACTCTGTGAGTGTGTCTGTGTAGGGTTTTGAGTTGATCCTGCAGCTGTCTGTGAATCGAGGAGTCAGTGGGGTGGTATGCAGCTGTGCTCTGTCCTTTTCTGTCTGTCTTCAGTCCAGTTTGTTGTCTCTCTTTAATCTGTCTATTCCTTACTTTTGTTGGAAGAAAGAATTGCTCTTAAAGCTTTTACTTGTCTAGTAGCATTTGTGTACCAGGAACCCATATCAGATGCTCTGTACAAGAGTGTACAAGAGTGTAGAAACTAATACATATACCGTATGACACATTTATGATGTTGACATTACAGTTGCACAAGTGTACCTCTTTCACCTCCAACTCTTTCAGCAGAGTGTATAGTGTGTGTTGCCCACATCTCTACTTCGGCCATGTCACTCAAACTTGTTCTTTAGCTTTTTCATGTTGTTTCAGAGTTCATCATCTCTATTGATGTTTTGGATCATTTGCACTCGACCGAGCTTGCTCCTTCAATATTTGATGGCTTTCCTAGTTTAGAAAAGGCATTGATCCGCTGTTGTGTGTTGTATTCTGTCTGTACGTAGTTTCTTCTGTAAGTTCTGATCTCTGGCAACAGAACTAACTGTGGAAGGCTTTTTATGCATGGATACATTTGCTTCATAGCTTAAAACTAGTCTGTTCTCACCTTTAAGAAACAGGTGGTTGCCTCTTTTTTTCCACTGTATTTAACTTAAGATGTAATTGAGCTGGATCCTTTGTGATGGTTGTTTTGCTGCACTTCATAACTGTTTTCAGATTAATCTCAAACAAAGATGTCAGTGGAGAGGAAGATCTCTACGCTGACAATGACATCACATTTCCAGTGTCCAGATGCTTTTTCTTACCAAGGGGCTTGAACATTCAAGTAACTCAACTGCAAAGTAGTGTTATACAACAAGGCAGAGCAAGGAACAGCAAATTTGGGAGTAAGGGAATAATTTGTCCACTTCCATTTCATTTCCATTTCAACATACAGTCTATGTATTGTTAGGATAAGGAAGCACATATTAATGCAGGTGTAAATGCAACAGAATATATTGTGAGTAAATGAGTTTAGATCAGACAGACCACAGCTGTAGGTGGTCTAGCTCATACAGTAGTACATACAGTTTGACCACATTCTTAAGAAACAGTCCACTCAACAAGTTGAAAGGTCATCTAACTCTGGTTTCTCCTGCTGTCTAAAATTGTCTGTCAAATAGCCTCGTCCTCCTCCTCTGCAAAGGAAAAGGAAGTACAGTGCATACAGCGTCATTACTTCAGGGGATTGTCCTGAAGTGTTGATGCTGTCCTGCATTGCTCTGATCTCAGACAACATCAGTGAAGCTCTCTGACTAATAAGTACTGTGTGATTTAGGTCTTCAGTAGCAACCAATGGGAATGGAGCTGAGTTCAGAGGTCAGAAAGTACTGACTGACTGAGACAGACTGACACACTGCTGGTCTTTTCCAATCCCAGCCGACAATTGGCAAGAGGTGAGGTACACCTGAACAGGCCAATCAGTCAGTTCAGCCTACATGTCATCCCTATGGCTACATGTCAGCCCTATGGCTGACATGTAGGCATGGGGAGAATGAACTCTCCGAAAGGCCTCAGCTGGCTAGTTGATGTAAATAACTGAATTATATTACACTTGATCAATTTGCCATGATTCACATTTAAAAGTGTGTTGGAGGCTAGTGTTAGAAGCTGCTGAAGGTCTCGCTCATTTCATATTGTGACTTGGTAGGATGTAACAATGTTCATATTCATGTTCAGATGTTCTGGCTGCAAAAGACACAGCATTCCATTTTTTAGTGATTGTTTTGGGCGTGTTTTTTCCTTTATTGGTTAGCCAGCAGGACATAAATGACAGGAAATGAGGGAAGAGAGAGATAGCATGACATGCAACAGATGCCTGGGCAGAAGTGTCACTCACCCTAACCCTAAATGACTGATTTTTGTCTTTTCACAGGTGATGTGTCACCCATCAGTATGTCCCCCATCAGCCAATCGCAGTTCATCCCTTTGGGAGAGGTATTGCTATTGGCTATCTCTGCTATGAACTCTGCCCATAAGCCTGTCACTCAGGAGGCCCTAACTGAACACCTGCAGACATGTTTTCCAGGTAACATCAGCTCACACACCACCACTGAGCAACATCCAACACCACCCAGCAGCCTCTGAACCAAATGTCACATTCCTGTTAATTCATGTATCAGTTCTGGTGGATTGTGTTTTTGTTTGGTGAGACGATACATGACTATATTTCAAAGAGAAGTATTTTACCTCATCTTACTAGTTCCACTGCACATGAGGTGTTTGCTGTTGGTCAACACTGACATGTTGTTCGGTGTGCCACCACCCACAACATTCAAATACTGTTAACATATCAATGCATCAATAATGAGACAGAACCAGACTTCATTTAGTTTTCATTTTCATATCTCATGTAAGGAAGTTTGTAGTTTGTAGAAATGTAATGAAGTTTGTTGATAAATGTGTTGTGGACCTGGTCAGTGAGTACACAACCACATCCCTCCCATGATACACATGTGGAGTGTTCACCTAGCAGAAGCTTCACTTGTAGGCTGTAACGCGTGCAGGGGTTGACGTGACTGGCACACAGGTGAGGGAAGAAAGGAGGTGCATTATCTGAATGGAAACCATCCAAGCAGTAGAGCTTCGAGTTCAGCCACAATTCAATTCAATTTTATTTTTATAGCGCCTTCCACAATCAAAATTGTCTTAAAGCGCTTCACAGAGACCCAGAGCCTGACCCCAGAACAAGCACTCAAGGCGACATTGGCAAGGAAAAACTCCCTTTTAACAGGAAGAAACCTTGAGCAGAACCTGGCTCATATGGGGGACCCTCCTGCCGA
>JBBMJY010000002.1:43707-53897 GCA_037833715.1 Toxotes lorentzi | reverse complement strand
AGAGAGCCGGTTCTTATGGCTCGGCTCACTAAAAAGAGCCGGCTCTTTCAGCTCCCAAGTGGCTCCTCAGATTTTTTTATTTCTTAAATTAATTAATTAACAAAATAATGTAAAATTATGTGTAAAATTAATTACTAATGTACAAAACATACACATTATTTACATGGCTTATTATATTTAGATGTATATCGATGTAATTGAAATGCATTCAAACTGCGTTTCCTGTGGTCACTCATTTTCTGTTGTCTCTGTAGCGGCTGCTCTCTCTCTCCCTCTCTCTCTCTCCTTCTCTCGTGTCTCACTGTGTCTGTAACCCCAGCTCCTCCCCCTCCTACTCAGTGCAGACACACCTCACATCAGGTAACGGCTCTGGCTCCCAGACGGGAGTCGGCTCCCATCGTTCACGTTAAAGAGCTGGCTCTAAGAGTAGTTTCGTTCGCGACCGACACATCACTCGTCCCCCTGTGTTTTGGTTTGTGGAATGTTCAATGTTAGGCCAATAAACCCCATAAACTTAATTTCTCTTTTTCTGTCTCTGCTACAATACTTTAGATAGTTTTTAGTATATTGGTGTTTTATGTTGTATTTTGGTTTTATTCTTTTTATTCATTGGCCTGTCTTTATTGTATTATTATTAATTACTAATATAGTATTTCTGTGAAAGAGGCTGACAATACACTGCTCACAATAAGTTAGGGATATTGTGAAAGACTCAGGGGATGTCATACATACGGTATTTGTTTCACTTCAGAGATTTTGGGGATAGGGAGGTAATTGTATTGGGGTGATAGACACACCTCATTTTGTGTTTTCCACATAATGGAAAACACAAAAGTGTGCCTTATGTAAGGCACAGTGTGCCTTACATTTTGGGGCCAATACCAAAAAATGCTAAAAGACAACCCTTTTCAATGTGGCATCAATTTCAACATTCTGTGGGTATAAAAAGCTGCTATTGTCAGTAAGTCATTCCAAGTTCATCATTCAAACAGCAACTGCAACAGTCTGGGCAGGCATCACCAGTCAGCGCAAAATTTGGTTATTGTAGATGGCTCAGTGACTGCACGTTCTTACTTCAGAGACATCATAGAACCCATCATCATCCCCCAATTCCGCCAGCACACCCCCAACTTTCTGTTCATGGATGATAATGCTCCACCACATCGTGCCAGAATTGTCACAGCTCGACTTCAGGAAGTCGGAGTGCCTCATATGGTATGGCCAGCAACGTCCCCTGACCTGAACCCCATAGAGCACGTCTGGGACCAGCTGAAGCAGAGACTGGATGATCATACCCCACCCCCACGTGACCTGGCAGAACTGCTTGTAGCACTTGTGGAAGAGTGGAACGCATTGCCTCAGAACAACATCATGAGTCTGGTGAGGAGCATGAGACGTCGCTGTCAAGCTGTCATTGCGGCAAATGGTGGACACAGCCGCTGCTGTCATCGTCGGTTTTTGTTATTTGGGGCTATCCTTGTTATTGTCAAAATTTTTGGCGTAATAAATATTAAACTAATGAAAATGGTGTTTCTTCTCATTCATTATTAGTTACCAAATAGGAAAAGCACTCATGTAAATAACAATATCCCTAACTTATTGTGAGTAGTGTATATTACTATTTTATTTCGTGAATTATTTCGGCACTGTTTTCTTTTGTTCTCTTCTTTTCTTTTGCAAGTCTAGGTGGGGTGGGGCCACTCCGATTCTGGAACACCCCTAACAGAATCTATTAGGGGTGTTACTTGTGCGCGTCAGTCGTACCCCCACCGTGCGCAGTGTGCGGATGTCTCATTCACAGCCAGCACGGCACAGCTCAGCACGAGGCGAGACCGTCATGTCCCTGAGACATACACCCGCGTGCTCCCTGCGTCTCTTTCTGCCGTTGCTCCTGCTTTTGGGAGCGGTACAGCAGTGTCTCGCGGCCCGTCCGTTGCTTGCGTTTCTTATCGATGGCTTCCGCTATGACTACATGGATGACTTTGACGCGCTTCCCGGATTTCGTGAGCTGGTGGACAATGGGGTGAAGGTGGATTACATGACGCCGGACTTCCCGAGTTTATCTTACCCTAATTACTACTCATTAATGACAGGTAATCTAATTTTCAGTTTTTCTGTCACCAGGCTTCAGTACTAACTAATACCAAGAAGACCGTGAAATGAACAACCAATGTAATTAGAATTGGTCAGTTAATAAATAAAAGACCAGTCGATAGCGATGCACCTTAAATGCAGGTATGGAAATCAAGTATGCAAGTAAATAGACAATATGTGTGAAATGAACCTTAAAACAAATACCTAACAACTGTGGAAACAGCAGCTTGGAAATTCTTCAGTGGATCTAGTTGAGATTAATAGACATCATCACCCAACACCCTTTTTTTCTTACTATACTTACACTAGAAACAAAAAGTGGGGGATCTTCAAACTGTTCAAATAGGTTGCACAATACAAACTAGTTCTTCTATAGAGATGAGTTGTTACTGAATCTACACACCTACTAACTATGTATTGATATAAATAAATCCTTAACATTTACAAAAGTGTGTTAGCTAAGTTAGATATATCCTTTGACCTATAAATATGTTACATTTTGAAGTTCTGTCACAGCAGGTGATGCTGTAGTGACTTCCTGCTTACACAGTTAATTGCATATGATTTGGAAGCGTTAAAGATATTTCTTGGTCAAGTCAATTTAATTTATATAACACAAAACTGTAACAGAAGATATCTAAGGGCACTTTTCATATCGAGCAGGTCTTGGCCATATTCTCTATAATAATATTTACAGAGACCCAGTATTGACCCATGAGCAGCACTTTTTAAATTTTTTTAAATTTTATTTGGAAAAGGCATTTTCTTACAGATTCGACAAAAAAGACAAAATTGCTATTTTCCATAGTCCTTTTCCAGTTTTTTCCCTTCATTTATGCGTACAGGTGGAAAAGTTTGTGTGGTAAAGGACAGTCCTTTGTGCATTTCATGATCCACAATATTCACTTTCCTATGAACATGTCCTTATGTACTCCTCTGAATACCAGGTTAAGCACATTTACACACAAGTACAACTATACTCTCTTCTGCCCACATGCATAGAACTTACTCACTTACAAATTTTCAAAGTTCAGAAGTATTTGAATGTTGAACACTGTATTTAATGTGTTGTGAATGCCGCTCTAATATTGGTTTAATTTGGGGCAAACCCAAAATACATGAAAATAATTTCCTTCCTGAGACCCACACTGTCTCCAACACTTTGAGTGTGTATTCTTGTATTTTTCTTGATAGAGAGTCTTAAAGTATCTTTAAGACATTAAAGATACTTTAACATTCTTACAACAGTGTTCTCTCCAGTCCATTGAGTTGGTTGAAGACCACTGAAAACTGTAAATTTTACCCCAAGCCTCCTCTGAAAGCCCCACTCATGCTTCTTTTTCCCACTTTTCTTTAGTATGCAGTGTGCTTTCATTTTTAGCATAAATCCGCACATTATACAATCTAGAAATGCCCTTTTTTTAGAGTTAAGCTTGAGGATGATTTCAGAATTTAGTAGAATTCCGATTCTGCCATTGATAGGTCTGTAGTTCTGCATTTCCGATTGAAATAATCATGCATTTGGAGGTATCTGAAAAAGTCATTTTGTTGTAGGTCATATTTGGCTTGCAGACACTGAAAACTTTGTATTGTGTGTTTGTGTGTGAAAGAGAGGTAGGTTGTAAGGCCCCTTCCCGCCCAGCATTCAAATCTTTTATCTCCTCTATTAGGAAGGAATTCTGTGTCATAGGCACACCATCTAAAAAGTTTTAACGTTGTTTCAAATGCCTTGACCACCTTCTGCCATATTTTAAATGTAAGTTTAATCCAGGGGTTGTTTATGTTTTACAATTTGACTGCATGCTCCATCAGGGACTGTGGCCTGCAAGGGAAAACCAGGGGCCAATCCAAATTCTTTCCATTTCGCCTTATATTACTTATTGCAACAGTACAATAAAGGAATTAGTTTTCTTAGGCAAGGAAGTGCCATCCCACCCCTCTCCCTTCCTACTTGTAAGATGTTGAATCGGATTCTTGGTTTCTTTCCCTGCCAGATGAAACGGGAAACCCATTTATGCTATTCTCTGAATTGGTTGTTGCTCACTTCTACTGGCAGAGTCCAAAAGATGTATAATAAACGGGCAACGGAAATAAAGCGAAGAGGGCAACCCTATCTCGTTCCCCTCTCCAGGACAAAAGAGTCAGAGAGATCCTCATTAATCTTTATTCGAGCTCTGGGTTTATCATAGAGGGACTGTATTGTCCTAGTAAATTATCTTGAAAGCTAAATTTTCCCCTCACTTTATACAAAAATACCCATCAAAGCGAATTGAAGGCTTTCTCTGCGTCTAATCCCACTGTCATTGATTAAGTTTTGTCTTTGTTTATCTGAACCAGTATATGTAACATTCTTCTTATGTTGTCAAAAATTTGTCTCTGTTGGATGAATCCAGTTTGATGGATGACGTCTGGTAAAAGCTTTTCCAGTCCAATTACCACATTCTTGTTTGTCTTTGTCCTCTTTGGGAATGACTGAGATAATTACTTCCCCCCAGGAGGGAGGTATTTCTCCTTTTTTAAAGATCCAATTAAACATGTTAAGTAATAGTTGGAGATAGTTGTGGTTTTAATGACTTGTACCACTCTGTGGTAAGGCCGTCAGCACCTGGGGACTTTCCGGACTTTAATTTAGAGATAGCCAAATTCAATTCATTAAGTGATATCGGTTACTACTAAATTTTCGTTTTGTAAGGTAGGGAGTATAGGTAGGTCTAGGGAATTTAAAAAGGTGTCGATTTGGGTCTCATCAGAGGCCTGGGGTTGAGAGTATAACGTCCTGTAGAATGTTTCAAAACTCTCTTGAATTTTTCCTAATTTGTTTTTGACAACCTTTTTTCGGGTTCTTTATTTTATAAATTGTGTTATCCACTTGTTGCTTGCATAGCTTGTATGCTAGTGGTTTTGCTGATTTTCCTCCCATGAAGTTCTTTTGTTTCAGGAAAACAATTTTTTCTGGGTGTATAAGTTGTCAATTTCACTCTGTAGTTTTTTAATTTTCTCCTTTAAAGTGGAGCTTATTTTTTACTGTTGGAGACTTGCAGTTGCTGTTTTCTTGCTGTTTTCATTTTCCCCGGAGGTCTGCCAATTTTTGTCCCTTAATTTTCTTAATATATTATTCATTTATTACAATTACATGTTATATATAGTAATTGATATAATTTTCCCTCTCAGTACAGCTTTCAATGTGTCCCACAGGATTAGAGATGATAGTCATTAAAGTCTAATTAATCTCTAATTTCCCCCATATTTTTGGATCATTGAGTATATTTGAGTTTAGTCTTCATAACATTTTCATTGTTTTCCCTTCTAGTATTAGGGACAAGGAAATCAGACTATGATCTGACTGGTCAGTTGTCTTTATATCACAATTAAATAATTCTTAATTGTGATTAAATCTGTCTGTACTGAACATAAAAAAATGTCTATCCTTGAATAACCAGAATGTGGAAAAGAAAAATGTGTGTAGTCTCTACTGGTAGAGTGCAGTTCCCTCCATACATCTATTATACCCAACACGCCAATTAGTGATTTCACTCTCTTGGTTAGGGGTTTGTTCTGGGTAGTTGCTCTGGTCGAGTCTAGTGAAGGGTTTTGCCTGATCTTGAAATCTCCTCCACAGATTACCACACCCTGAGAATTTACCATTAGGTCAAAAATATGTCTTTAAATTTGCTAGCTGGTGGAACATAAACATTGTTACTGCAGATCCTTCTATTCTCCCTGTGATCTTGACAAATCTCCGGTCCTCATCCTGAATTTCAGATATGTATTCATAATTAAGCGTACTTGATATGAGAGTGGGATGACCTCTATTTCCTAACTGGATTTGGGGGCCCTCTACAGTGATAACAGCCATGAAAAGTTCTTTCCCTTCCCTTTTATATCTCGACCCTGTCGGTATGAATTAAACTAGATCCATCTAACTTATTTGTTATCATTATCAATGACCTGGGCTAGGTTAGATCTTTTCAGACATTGTTCTCAATTTTCAAATTAGCCTGTGTCTTCTGTTTGTGCATGTTTGAATACTTTGAGCTTTTCCTTATAGCCTAGTAGTGCTTTGCTGACCCGAGTTGAGCACCGCGCTCGTGCTGACTGCCATGACCACTGCTGAATCCTCTCCAGAAGACATTTTGGTTGGGTGATTACTTTCACCTTAAATCTTCATCCTGCTAACTCCGCCGTAGCCTCCTCCACTGTCTCAAAACTCTCCTTGCTTCCACATATTACCTCCGTCTGGCCAGGATTCCTGGCGTGTAATCTTGGTCCAGGCTGATCTTGCTATTTTGCTGCTTGAAGCCTTTCTTTTGCCAAGCCAGTTGTATCACTTCTTCTTTCATCCTGAAGCCGAGAAATCTGACCAAGATCGATCTGGGTTGGACACTGGTGGGAGGCTGTGGTGCCAGCGCCCGGTGAGCAACATATCATCACATTTTCTCTGCTTGAGCGCCCTCCGTGGTCTGTTAACTTTCCCTGGAGCTGCTCTTGTAGTTTTAGCATTTCTGCTAATACCTCTTCAGCGTTTTGCAGCCTCTCCTCGTTCCCCACAATTCTCGCTTCAGCTAGCCTCAAGTTAATTTTTCCAATCTCTCCTTTGATATCTTTGAGCTGATGTTTGTTGTCTTTTCTAAAGTCGCGTATCTCTCTGAGAATCAAAGTCAGATTCACCTGTTCTTCCCTTCCACTTCGTTGCCATCGTGGCTAACCGTGGGGGAGCCAGCACTAGCGCCTACATGTTGCTGTGCTTTGCCATCTTTATCAGCACTCTGGGCATGCTGTTTTCTATTTGAGTTTTTAGACGGCATCCTCACCCTCTTCCAAGTATTTCAGATATAGGCCAACACCAAATTTAACTTCGGGGGGGATTTATTTTGCTTTGGTTGGGAGGTCTCTACCAAAGCTGCCATCACTTGGTAACCTGGAAGCGCTTCCTGAAAAATTTGAAGCTTTTTGGAGAAATTTTAAATGTGCCTGCTGCTTGGTGTGTATCCAGGATGATCAGCTGTCAGTTGCTGGGTATTTGTACAAGTGGATGTGAGGGAGCACTCATCCAGGAGTGCCTGAAGGACCATGGGTGATGTTATCTGTGCTACTGAAAGTGCTACTAGTGAATCTAACACCTCAGGCAGTGGTATGGGTGATAATATAACCAAACAAGTGCTGATGGCAGTGACTGTATCACAGAAGTTCACAGACACGGTCATGTTTGAAATACTACAGAGGACATTACATTTCATTCATGTCCTGGAGACTGAACCTGACCCTGACCAGTGTCACTACAGGTCTCAAGGCCTTGTTAGTATAATTAGCAACAGCTGTGCTGATAAGATAAGACTTTATTTATCCCACAGCGGAGAAATCTACTTGTTAGGCCGCTCACAAGAAGGAAAAAAGGACAAAGTTCAGAAAAATAAGTGTGCATGCAATTCAAGTACAAAACATTGTGCTTTTATTGAGTGAAAATTGAGTGTTTTACACAATGATGGAGGTGTGATGGGTAAGATACTGTGAGAAAAATATTGCAGTCCTGCCATAAACAGATTAAAAGTTAGACCAGACCAGTGTACAACTAAACAGTTGAGTTGTATAGTCTGACAGCAGAGGGAATGAGGGACCTGCGGTAGCGCTCCTTCCTACACTGCGGATGTCTAAGTCTGCTGCTAAAAGGGCTGTTCAGTGCCTCCACAGTCTGGTGCAGGGGGTGAGAGGCATTGTCCATAATGGATGTCAGCTTAGCTAACATCCTCCTCTCACCCACCTCCTCCACAGTGTGCAGCGGGCAGCCATAGAATGTCTTTAGAAGAGGCCTGCATACTCCAAAGGACCTCAGTCTCCTCAGAAGGTGGAGGCGACTTTGTCCCTTCTTGTACAGGGCAGCAGTGTTGTGCGTCCATTTATTGTTGAGGTGAACACCCAGGTACTTAAAGCTGTCCACCAACTCAATGTCCACTCCCTGGATGTTCAACGGTGTGTGGGGTAGTGTGCTTCTCCGGAAGTCAATCACCATCACCATCGTCTTACTGGTGTTTAAGCACCGTTGGTTACTCTGACACCAGTCAACAAAGTCCATGATGACTGACTGTGATGCATTTTAGGACTATCTTGCCTGAGTAAACAAGATTCGTCCAGATTGATAGAACCAGCCTTGCAACCAATTTACAATAAGTAGAGCAGCTTGACATTCCTGTAAGTTTTAATGGTGACTTAAATCACTAGTTTGAAACTTACTACTAATTACAATAAACTCAGGAAGGTGTTTACACACAAACCTGCTGGTGCAATCCAATCCTGGGATTTATATATATTAATATTATAGTATAATAATAATGATAATAATAATAATAATAATAATAATAATATAGTAATCAGGGAGGTCACAACACCTACCTCATGAGAGATAATTCTAGTGTTTCAACAACTGCATGCAAATGTTGTTCAGTGCCTCCACAGTCTGGTGCAGGGGGTGAGAGGCATTGTCCATAATGGATGTCAGCTTAGCTAACATCCTCCTCTCACCCACCTCCTCCACAGTGTGCAGTGGGCAGCCATAGAATGTCTTTAGAAGAGGCCTGCACACTCCAAAGGACCTCAGTCTCCTCAGAAGGTGGAGGCGACTTTGGCCGTTCTTGTACAGGTGAACAGCTGCACCAGACTGCATCAGACTCAGAACTGCTGAAATACTGCATGTCAGCTGGATAAATGTTACCATTTTTGTGCATTTGGATTTTGTACATTAAAAACCTGAATGAAAACACCAAAAATTCAAAAAGACTGGTGAGCACTAAGCTCCTTCTTTATTGTGGAGAAGAGGTGGTAGTCTGAGGGTGCCAAATCAGGTCAACTCTGCAGGTCAACACAAGTTCAAATGTGCATTCCTGGATGGTAGCCATCAGAGGCCATCACCTAGCTTCAGGACATGACCAATTTGGCTTTCTTGGGAGCCGGAGACTCTGGGTGTACCAACTGTTTTGATTATTCTTTCTTCTCTGGTTGGAAGTGGTGGACCCATGTCTCATTCACAGTTATAAACTGCTGGAGAAATCTCTAAGGATTGTCTTCAAAAATCGTGTTTCAGGACCCAGCGAGCTGACACCTTGGTCATGTGGTTTGTTTGTTGTGGATAACTGCCTGTACATGTTCCTGGTAGATACCCAGCTTTGTGGCAATGTACCATTGTGTTATTTAACAGTCTGTTAAGATCTTGTCATGCATCATGTCAATGGTCTCCTGTGCGGTGACAGTGACTGGTCTGCCAGGATGGTGGTCATATTCCAGGGGCTCTCTGCCACGTTTGAATTCAACAGCCCACTTGTTCACCATGCTGTAAGAAGGGACACTCTCCCCTAATGTTGCTACCATGTCCTCATGGATCTCCTTGGGTGTTAAGCCCTTGAGACCAAGATAGCGGATGTCTGAACGAATGCTGATCTGTCCATTTTTTCAGACAGTGCTGACTTTATTTCAATTTTCAATTACCAGACATAGAAAAACCACAAAAGTTATTAATTTCAAACTTTTTGCAGAATCAGAATCAACTGCACATGCACATGTAGAGCTGTATAACTCACCTCCTCCTACCTTAGGCACAAACTTTTCAGTTACACCTTGTATTTTTGCTCCAGTTTGCACATCTCATGTATTATCATGGCATTCAAGTCAAAGAACTCATCATTTGTGTTTCTCAAAGAGAAATCCCTGGCAAACATTTTGAAAAACTGGGAGGTGTTTCCAAAATCCTTGAGACATATATAAACCAACAAGTTCTCCGGCCTAAAAAACCACAAAGGTCACTTCTGTCTCTATCCTCTGACATGACCCATAGGAGCGTTTTGATTCTGATTAAAATCACTGTTGAAAAATAAATAAATAACTTTTTTTATGATGTCACAATGCTATGGTAAAGGTTTGGTTAGGTTTAGGCACAAAAACTACTTGGTTAGCGTTAGGGCATCCTCACATTTTTGGTCAAAATAAGCACTTCATTAAAGTTAGGGTTGTAACCATTATGTTGACGTTGCCATTAGTGATGGGAATTCCGGCTCTTTTAAGAGAGCCGGTTCTTATGGCTCGGCTCACTAAAAAGAGCCGGCTCTTTC
>JBBMJY010000002.1:11119-43607 GCA_037833715.1 Toxotes lorentzi | reverse complement strand
TCATTTTCTGTTGTCTCTGTAGCGGCTGCTCTCTCTCCCCCTCTCTCTCTCTCCTTCTCTGGTGTCTCACTGTGTCTATAACCCCAGCTCCTCCCCCTCCTACTCAGTGCAGACACACCTCACATCAGGTAACGGCTCTGGGTCCCAGACGGGAGTCGTCTCCCATCGTTCACGTTAAAGAGCTGGCTCTAAGAGTAGTTTTGTTCGCGACCGACACATCACTAGTTGCCATGGTTACAGTATTAAACATGACATGTGGTTAATGTCATATCATGGTTAAAAGGAACAAGAAAATGTTTCTCAAGTCAGATGTTTTGTAGATCTGGGCATTGTCACTTGAACATAAATTTGCATTTCTCATTTGAATGTATAGAGGCATTATTATTGAAGAAACCTTAGAGCAAACTCAGCAGTAAGATATATGTAAATCATCTCAGATGCTACATCTTTTTCAATGACAATGAGAGTGAGTCCACACATGAGTGGACATGAGTGTCTAAGGACATACTTCCTTAGACACTCATGTACACCAACAGTTTATTTCTTTCAACTTTGAAAAGCTTCCAATGCCACAATCATCAGGTTAATCAGAAGAATCCTGAGCAGAAGAATTTGCTCTGGTAGACAGACTGTAATGGAGACACTTTCTAAATGACCTCAGATATATCTTTGACATTTCTCTTCTGACTTTTGTTTTTTCTTATTGGCTGACATCACTTAAACCATGATATCTCGGATAAGCTAATATCAACTAGTGTAAATAAAAATACCTGATATCATGGTGCAACAGATGTCAGGTTTTATCTACAGTGTGAACCTGTATGTGCACAGTGAATAAACAGGCAGCAGCTGTTTATTCACTGTGCCTCGTTGACCTGCTTCAACGAGGTCATCGTCGTTGAAGCAGTGGCACTGTGGGCAGCAGTCTGGTGCTCTCTAGACGGCAATATGTTGTGAAGTCAGTCATTCTGTGCATCGAATTAGGGTATTGAACTTTTACAGTTGAAACAGGTCAAAGCTACCAAACCTGAACCAGATGAAATTTACATCCTTTAATTAAAACATAGGAAACATCGCCCAGTCACTTGCCTACTGTCATGTTACTGTAAAACTGTGTCTGTGTCTCGGTTCCATATTTACTTACTAATTCTGGGCAGGTTTGGACTCTGTAACAGTAAGTATACCCAAAAAAGTCAGCATGCGGATAGCAATAACCAATAATGTTATTTGTGGCCGATACCAATATGAAAACCAATAATATTGAAATGTGAAGAGGAAAACAACAAGGACAACTTTATATTTCTAATACAGCACCGTTATCCAGAGAGCAGTCATCACTGCTACAATAAAGAATGTGTTCATTTATTGTAAACTTGTTTGTAATAACCTTAGTTTATTTTTTAATATGTGGACGAATTAACAAAAGGTAAACAGAGGAAGACCTGGTTGGTCTCAGCCTCAAAATCTACAAGAATTCAACTCATATTGAGATATGTGGCTAAATAGCCTTAGCCGCTGCCTATAAAATCAATACACTCAGCAGTTTATTGGTTTGACCTAGCTAAAACTAATGTAGTCTAATACAACAGCCTTGCAATAAATCCTCCATTATGAATGTTATAATGTTCAGTTTGTTTAGAAACAGTTTCAGGGAGCTGCAGATTCAACTTTATTGTCATTTTGGAGGCTGCAGTGCTGTGGTGCCGTTGCATTATGCATTATGTGGACCAGTGTTTCTGTTATATTTAACACCTCATTTCTATCAATGAGCATAGGCTAAGTAACAGAAACACCTCTCTGTATAATGCAATAGAGAGCCTAATCAATATACAGTAGAAACTGAACATTACAATCTTCATGAAGGAGGGTTTATTACTGGGTTATTTGATCAGACTGAGATTTAGCTTGGTGGACCCAATAAACTGCCAGTTCAGGCACCAAGATACAGCCTAAAACGGAATGTATATTCATATATATATACATAATGAACTCCATATGTCTGTACAAAATATGTGGACTGCAGGTTCAACAGGAGTTTCATACATTTCTTGTTCTGTCTCCTTTAGTGGAAGGGTTTGTTGCTCATATAGATAACAAGCATTGTTGTCACTGACTCAAGTAAAAGATAAGCTAAAATCTGTTCCATTCTCTCTGCTGAGTTCTCTGCTATAAAGCCACTCTGCTGCCTGCTCTGTGTGTGGAAGCACTCAGCCCTGCTCTCATGCAAACAGGCATATAGAGCTGGGTTAGAAGACAAACTCCCCATTCAGCACAGAGTTTTAAGTGGCATTCGCAGCCAAGAATCCATATTATCACACATAATTATCCACTGAAATTCTATGATGGCAACAATGACAGTTCCAAGTTCCAGTTCCAAGTCCACAGTTTGATTGATGTGTGACAGTGCATGTAATTGCATGATATACATTGTACATTGATTTCTGGAAACCAGGTGTACTCTGACCTCACACCAGGCAAGTGACAGAAAGCAAAGTCTTTCAGTCATTCAGTTGAGTTTATGTGTAACACTAAAACCCTAATCCTACAGGTCAAGTACAGGTCCCAGAATCCTGAGGGAAGCAAATGCTGGTTGTGCATTAACTTTGTCATGAATACCACAGAAGAGTAACTGGTTGATCTGTTTACAGTGTAACCAAACAAATCCATGTTGTTTTAATAATGTTTAATGCCCCCCCTAAAATATTAAATAATTACATTAATATCATAAACATGTGACAACTAGTTGACTAAGAAAATATTTGGTTGCAGGCAGCCCTACTAACTAGCATCATTAAAACTGATGTTTTCCTTCATTGATCTGTTTCCTGTTAGTGAACTCAGATACAGTTAAATCCCTCTTTGTAGTTTCTGTTTTTGCTTTGGTCACACAGCGAGCCGCAGTGGCAGGTTGAAAAAGTTGAACCATCATGAACTCTGATTTCAGCAGCACAGAGCTGTCTGCATTCACAAGAGCAGCAGCCACCCTTCATGGCGGTGCCATGAGTACCACTGCCGGCCGCGGTGGTACTCATGGCATGTTTACTTTGAACAGAGGAGGAGGTGAAAGAAACTGCTTGCTTGCTCAAAGAAGCCAAAATGGACAGTGAATGTTGTTGTTGGTGTTAGTCAGTGACAGTGGTATAACAGTGATGAGTGTTCTCCTTATCTGCAACAGTCATGTGTATGTCTATGGGAGCTGTACTCTGTCATCACATTGTGAGAATTTGCTGCTGGTTTTGTGACTTTGTTAGATTTTTAACTGAGGTTGTTGTCTTTAAAATTTCACTTGACATGTAATGCTTCAAAAGTCCCAGATGTGGTTGGAGAATCACATTCAGACGTTGTCTTGTCAGCTGTTGTTCCTGTCTGGTTTGTTAGGCTGCGTAAGTGGACAAAAGTCTTTGTGTGTGTTCTACTCCCTTGTTGACATGTAACGATTGTCCATAATGTGAGCAAAATATGGATGAGTATAATTATTAACCTGGTTGTCGTTATGTCATCATGAGTATAAATCATCCTCACAGGCAGCTTGTGGTTTTTGAACTTATATGAAAAGATGACAATGAACTGCAATTAAAGTAATTTCCAGTCAGCCGTATTAAAGTTCTAACAACCAACATGCTTCTTCTTGTGGCATATTTTATGTCAAAGCTGCAGTATATAGTTAACAGTTCAGTTTGTTTAATTAGAACCCAAAACTAACATGATGTGAAGTAATTTTACTATATTTACGATAATTTTGGTGGTTATTGTGAGAATATACTGCATATTTCAGTCATGTCATATCATCATCTGCTGCTTATCTGGATCCAGGCCCATGTCACGGGGGCAACTGCCACCCAGTCTTACAGCACCTCTCATGGATGGTGGGTCCATGGGAGGCAGTGCCGCCCAGAGTGGGGCTCAAACCCACCACCTCGAGAGATTGAGTCTCGTGCTCTACCAACTGAGTTAACCGGGCGGTTACATGTTTCAGTATGTCTGCAAATTTCAGCTTAAATTTCATTTTGGGGAAGAGGAAGCAGAGGAAGAAGAAGAAGAAAGTGGTGGCACAGCAGTTAGCACTGTCGCCTCACAGCAAGAGGGTTCTGAGTTTGAATCACCGGCTGGAGCTTTTCTGTGTGGAGTTTGCTTTTTGTCCCTGTGCTTGCGTGGGTTTCCGTAAAATTAATTACTAATGTACAAAACATACACATTATTTACATGGCTTATTGTATTTAGGTGTATAGCGATGTAATTGAAATGCATCCATATTTTACTGTGTTTCCTGCGGTCACTCATTTTCTGTGTTCTCTGTAGTGGCTGCTCTCTCTCTCCCTCTCTCTCTCTCCTTCTCTCGTGTCCCACTGTGTCTGTAACCCCAGCTCCTCCCCCTCCTACTCAATGCAGACACACCTCACATTCATCGTTCACTTTAAAGAGCCAGCTCTAAGAGCCTTTTCGTTTGCGAACGACACATCACTAGCAGACAATCCATGGAAAGAATAGATAGGCGAGGATCTGGCAGTCCTGGCGCTGCTCCTAACTGGCTATTGGAACGGGTGAAGAGTCAATCTTCGGCTCAAACAACACAGAGAAGAGGGCCTGAGAGGTGGGCAGAGGATAGAGAGGTTCACCATTTTTAGAATGAAACTGTTGCAAATAAGATACAAATTAACATGAGAAAATAATCAGGCATGTGGCAGGCAAAAAAAGGGCAGGAATATACTGAGCACAGTGCACGACACAACCCTGGTTTAAAGTCATTTTTGTTTCCATTGTAACAGTATTTTTTCATTTTAAACAAGGGAATGGATAAACTAATGTTACATAATATAGTCCAATTTAAGAATTTGATAAAAGAGTACGATCAATTCCTAATGTGCTCCAGTGAAGAGCAACACTTACTGTATCAGGTATAATTTTTCCTGTTTTTTTCATAGTGCAATATATATTGCAGAAAAAAGAATTTTGCAGTGTCAGTTTTTCCAGTTTTATGCATTCCAATTCTAATAGCCTGAAAAGTAACTAATTATAAATACTCAAATTCCTGTAATTAAGTAGTTTTTTGCGTACTTATACTTTCACGTGTGTGCATAACATATTTGCACCTACTTTTCAACTGACAAGATTGTACCACGATACCATGTCAAAAAAAGGGGAAAATAACACGGGTTTAAGTGCATGCTATCTGTGGAACATTCATTTCATCTTGTCCAATACTCCAAAATGATGTGCATATAATTCTGCCGTAGATCTAATTTACAGGCTGTTTTCCCTTTTTTAGACCTAAATCCCAAAGACTATGATATTTCTTAATGTGTTTCTCTCCTAATATAAGCCATGAACAAAGCCAAGAGACACCAATGTCACCCGTTCAAACTTTTGATCCAGCTTCGGCATGCATGACATATTAGTATGCCGACTGCATCCTACCTTTCAGTAAGTGAACATTTGCATTCTCTATATGATATGCGGCGACAAATTTAACAGGAAACATTTAAAGCTGCAGTTCAAAAAACAATGACAGCGGCGGGAATAGCAGCAGGTAGAGTACACTCTCAAAGTGTAGTCTAGTTTAGGTGATGCAAGTCCTGATGCATGCGCACATTGCAGTGCAAGGCACAGGGTTTTTGTGTACAACTTACATGTTGCAGTTTTTAATGTTAAGAAATGGGTAGTGTAGGTACAATTTACCCATAAAAATATAATTTACTTGTTGACTAATATATTAAGGAAATTTTTAAACAATTTGCATGAATTATATGTACCACCCTCCAAAATTCCTTTTTGCAGTGTACTGTGCACTCTCCTCAGACAGCATCTGGTGTAGACAGAGGTGATCTCCAGGAGGCTGGTCCCGATGATTCTCCTCGCCATTTTCACCACTCTCTGGAGCACCTGCTGTTCAGCCTTAGTGCAGCTGGAGAGCCACACTAACAGTCCATAGGTCAGCACACTTCCAGTGCACTGTGATAGAAGTTCACCATGATGTTTCTGAGGAAGATTAGCTCTTCTCAGTTCCCTTAGGTAGTAGAGACACTGCTGGACCTTTCCAATGGCTGAGGCAGCATAAGTGCCCCAGGTCAGATGGTCTGTCACAGTTACACCCAGAAACTCAAAGCTATTGATCCTCTCTACTACCTCACTTCCAATGTGAAGCTGAGCTGTCCAGAGTTACGAAAGTCCACTATTATTTCTTTAGTCTTTTTTGTGTTAAGGGCCAGATTGTGCTCAGTATACCATGCTGCCAGTTGTTCAGCCTCCTTCCTGTATGCAGTCTCAATGTTATCAGTAATGAGACCAAGTACAGTTGTGTCATCAGCAAACTTAATGATAATTGTAAAGGTGGGAGGCAGAGTAGTCATGTGTAAAAAGTGTGTAGAGTAGTGGGCTAAGATGTCTGTGAAGACCTCTGCCAGTTCAGCCACACAGTCATTAAGCACCCGTCCCAATACACCATCTGGTCCGGCTGCCTTCTTGGGGTTGATGTTTTGAAGACAGAGTCTCACTTCATGTGTGCTCAGGACTGGTGCAGTGTCAGTGGAAGGGAAGGGAGCTAATACCGGGTCCTTGTTGCCCCTGTCAAAGGGGGCATAAAAGTAATTTAGTTCCTCAGCTAAGGTGGCACCACTGTGGAGAGGGGGAGATGCTGTACCCTTATAGTCTGTTATAGCCCTGATTCCCTCCCAGACCTTCAGAGAGTTTGTGGGCGTCCCAAAGTGGTCCTCAATCCACCTTTTATAGTCCAGTTTGGCAGATTTGATGCAGATTTGATTCTTAAATCTGCCCCTACTCTGGCTACTTTTGAAAAATAGGCTAAAGATTTTTATGTTCACGTCTGCTTTTAATTGCACTTTAACCCTATTGTTTTGTGTTGTTTTTTTCTATGCTCTTTTTTTAAAAACCATTTTATGGAAAGCACTTTGAATTGCCTTTGTGTATGAAATGAACTATACAAATAAAATTACCATGCCTTGCCTTAAAAGAGATGATGCAGTTTATCATTATGCTTTGTGTTTCAGGGAGGAAATATAGTATCCATCACTGTCATTAGAAACACTGCACTCAAATGCACAACTCAGAACACAGACAATGAGTTCAAACAGTTCATCTTTATTTAAATGTAGTGCAGACAAGAGCATGTAAAGGCTTAGGCAAGGGTTGAAGTCAGGAGGCAGGTAGTGCTCAGTAACAGGGAGGTCAGGAGGTCAAAAACGTATAAGAATAAAAAGGCTGGAGTGCTAGAGTTGAGATGATACAATAGACTGTCTGGCTGGGTGCAAGTTTAAATGGACCTAATGGGAACCAATGTGTGAGTGGGGAACAGGTGAGGAGGGGGGCATGGCAGGGTTAGACAGTTAGTGTACTGTGTTCTGTACTGAAAATAAGACTGGTCCTAGCAACAAGAGAAGAACTACATCTAACATTTTTATTTATGAAGGTCTCCTGGAAAGGTGTGTTAAGTATATCACTTGTCTCACTATTGTTAACCAGTAACAACAAAGAAGAAGCAAATCATCCTTTTTATTTGTGCTGGAGATGAAAGTTTGCTGAGCTCCGTTTTCAAAGCCTGTTAGATGAGCTTGACTCTGAATGGATGTTTCAAATGAGGCTTCATTTGCTCGCCACAAGTTCATCTGGTGTTCATCTGCTGATATTGCTTATTGCCACACTTACTACAGTCTACCATATCCAAGGCATCATCTAATGCTACTTAGCTAGCTGACTGCTACTTAATATTCTCAACATGATGAAACTATTCATAAAGTCTGTCTAAAATTTAAGATAAGATAAGATAAGATAAGATAAGATAAGACTTTATTGATCCCCGGAGGGAAATTAGGTTGTTACAGCAGCATGATAGAAAAAACACAGCATTGCACAAAGTACTACTATAGTAGCACAAGACACTAGAAAAAATATAAAGTAAGTGACAAAAAAGCTAAAATTAAATATAGAATATACAAAATAACCATAAAAAATTTACAGATTACACATGCAATACAGTGGTGTAATTATGTTCTGAATATGTCATGAATATCATGAAAGGGAAAAACTAACAACTCCAATAGGAGTATTACAATGTTGCTATTTATTGCACAAGGGGAAAAAAAACTGTACTGTTAATATTGTACAAGAAAAAAAAACTGTACTCTTCAATGCAATACAGGTGGTCGTATGGGAGCATATGAAAAAGAAAAACAGCAGCAGTCAGCAGTCCTATGTAACACTGTTGTTATACAGTCTGACTACTGTCGGGACAAAGGACCTCCGGTATCGTTCTTTTTTGCACTGAGGGTGTAGGAGTCTGCGGCTGAAAGAGCTGCCCAACGTCCCCACTGTCTCATACAGGGGGTGAGAGGGATTGCTCTGAATGCTTGCCAGCTTGGCCAACATCCTCCTCTCTCCCACAGAGTCCACTGAGTCCAGGGGGCAGCCCAGGACAGAGCTAGCCCTCTTTGTCAGTTTGTCCAGCTTCCTCTTGTCCCTGTCTGTTATTCCACCACTCCAATTTGATTGTGTTCTCAGTTAGGGACTTATGTATGTCCCAACTTGCCAATGTAGGAACAGTGGTTTGAAATGAATCACAACTTAGCACAAGTTATCTTATTAATGTTACACAAGGTTAATGTTAAGAACTTAGGTGATGCACTTTGTTTGGGTGACTGTTTGTACATTTGTCATGTCTTGTTTCCAAAACGTTCCAAACTGTTTGTGGACAAAAGAGCTAATTTTTGACAGCATCATCATTGAAACTTGCCTACATTGGCCTCCAGCATCACTGCATTCTGTCAAACCATGGGCATAATGTGCCTAACTTTTACTATGTAAGTCACGAGCCATGCACACGAGTGGGGGCTTCCCCGAAGACTGACCTGCACTGATTTACAAGCACAAGACCCAAAGTGTCACAGAGAGGCTGAATGAAAAAACAAAATAAAAAGTCGAGGGAAAATGGAAAAGGTTTAAAAGTTGCCCTTTTAAATGCTCTGATAAAATCTGAGCTCTTCATTCAAGGAATTGAGCTTGAACTTCATTCAAGGAATTGAGTTATTTATTTCCCTTTTAAAACTGCACTTTCAAATTCATTCTGAAATTCCATTCTTTGTTCAGGTTTCATTCATTTTATTTAAATGATGCGGTGTTGACTGGTGACCCATTTATTTATTGATTATATTAATATATTAATTTCGTATATTAATTGTAATGTAAATAATTTTTATAATTCATCTTTTGCCCATTTAAATGTCAGTTAATGATAGTTAGTCTATTAGTAGTTAGTCTATTTATGAGTTTTTAATTTATTTGTAAAATCTTGTATTTATTTCTGTTTTAATTGTCCAATTAGATATCAAATAATAAAATGCTTGACTGTATAATTATTACACTTACCATCTTGACACTCAGCACTGTATCCAGTTTGCCAGTATGAGCCAAGTATTGTTGCATGTTAGTGAGTAGGGATGGATGAAAGAAACTGATTCACACAGGATATTCAGTTCTTATTTTCTGTGATTCTGAATCGAATAAGGACATCAAGAATTAGAATCGGAGCAAATCAAATCGGCAGACTGTTGAAGAGTCCCACTTCTATTGGTGGGCCTCTTTGAAAAGAATCTAGAGCAAATGGGAGAGGCACAAAAGAAAAGCCAAGCTAAGTGAGAGAGAACTTAAGCTATTGATTTTGACAGACAAAAATGTGAGGGGTAGGGATCACTTCCTTGTGGTCAATTATGCAGAATGCTGACAAGGTATGTCAGTGGCTGGACTCACACTAGCAGCTTAATATCACACATGTAAGGGTTGGTGTTGTTGGTGTTCTTTTTGGTGTTTATCACATCAGAATCTGAAATCTGTAAATTCCTACCAAATATAATTATCCTTGAGAATTTGTAAGTAACTAAAGTTATAAATAACTGAAACCCCAGTATAACAGATATTCTGCTGTTTATGCAGCAGATGTCTTATTACTGAGGCTTGTTATTCCATGAGTCAGTACCTCCTGTTAATTTTTCTGGCAAATATGACACGCTTTAAGTAATTTGTTATTCTCCACCATGATTTGCCTCAGCTGTTTCAGAGCAATGAGACCAATGTTGTGACTGGCTGACAGTGTATTAATCAACACACCCTCTGACCTACTGTATATTCCACTTCATTCAGCCCTTTAGGAAACAGAACTGCTGCACAAACATGAACCAAATAACAGATGGAAATGGCCGCACACAACTACCACAGTAAACCTTTCATCCTGTGTTGTGGAGGAGCAGACAGGCTGGGCTGTGACTGTGTTCTGATTTAAACTAACAAATGCTACTAAAGCTAATCAGTACCAAGCTTTGAACGAACTTCAACTCAGTGCAGACTAAAGAGGGTAAAATGTGTGGTCAGTTGGTTATTATCAAACTAACTTCAGCCTGTAGTTTGACTGTATGCTCTCTTCTGCTTTTTCCTCACACTTCTGCATCTGACTGAGACTGACTTGCACCATTAAAAACTCAGTATGTTTTAATTAGTTCACAATGTATTGCCATGTTGTTCTGATTAATTACTACCATGCATACTCACAAACAATGAATCACATCTTGACATATTAATTTGTCTTGCAGTCAGTGTGTTTACTTGAACAGAGGTGTGTTGTGTTGCCCCTTTTTCTCTTAAGGTTCATGTTATCAGACCATTTCCACATAACTGAAGGGGAGGTAGTTTTGACTAACTCTTCTACAGCTGAGCCAGCAGCAACTTTATGGGGGGTAATGGAGTTGTCTGACCCTGATGGAGTCAGAAAATCCAATATTATGTAAAACAGTTCTCTTGTGATATATTATTCATAATCAAAATAGGTCATTTGGAAATATCCATGTGGAAAGAAGCATGTAGATATTTTGTTTCTTTGTTTTTTAATACAGTTTAAAAATCTGTCGTGGCAGAAAAGGGATTGACTGAAAAGGACAAAATAGAAGTGGGACACACAAGTGTAGAGTCTCTGGGCAAAACATAACTCATAACTTTGATAACTTTAAGACTCAGGATGGTGACCTGGTGAGATGGATATCGTTTGAGATTTTCACTGCTTGGTGGCTAAATGTCTGTCCGTGTGTGTGTCAAGCATGCCTGTGTGTTGCAGACCCCTATCTTACTAAGCCCTAAAAACAACAGCCTATCCTGACCAATGGGATGTGAGCTTTAGAGCCTGCCTCCTGTTGATGTGCTGATGTGTGTGTTTTGATGAAGCTCACTCTCCTTTTGAAAGGAGACACTGGCTGGTGACACACACACATGCACAATGAACACACAATGAACTGGATATGTGTGTGTGTGTGACACATGGGTCCAATTCATTGACATTCACCTCCCCTTTTCCCTGTGCTGGTCATGTTTGATGCTGACTCTTTTGCTTTAGCCTGATTCTACTTACTTTGCCATGGATCAGTCCAACCATGTGTCACGTCTGTCTCTCAGTACTTTCTAACTTCAGTACTTTGTCCATGGCTCTCAGCTCCAAGCCCAATGATTCTCACTGAAGATGTAAAAAAATATCTCACAAATATATATAGCTTCATTTATATAGGCTCAATAATTTCTGAAAAAAACAAAACAGTGTGTTATGGTAATGTAAGAACACTAAAGCATAATGAGGCTCACTCTTGTGTTTTTAATTTGTTTTTAGTTTTAGACAATTTGGAGCTCTGTGGCACAGAGGGATAAGCCACATCAGGCTCTGGATACTCAGACTATGCTATTTTTGTTATCTATGTTGGTTTTTGTCAGGCCGTCACTGTGATGCCCACCAGATGACTGGAAACTACATGTGGGATGAAGCCTCCAAGAAGGAGTTTCTGATTGGTACCAATCCTGACAGCCGGTTGCCTCTTTGGTGGGATGGATCAGAGCCATTATGGGTCACCCTGCAGAAACTTGGAAAGAAGGTTTTCATGTACTACTGGCCTGGTGAGCACACACATTGCTAACCCTCACTCAAATTAAGCAGTCTGTATATATGGGTGTCATTCTGAAAACTGCAAAGATAACATGCCTATTTTATGAGTGTCTTCACAGAAAGTGTTTCAGGAGTGTTTTTCAGTCATCTGACAGAAACATTCTGTTGATAGAACACATGACAATCCATCTCCCTATACAGGCCACATAATAGGTTGGGTTTTTCTCACATTACATGCTAAATACAACCCAAAGTATATTTTTGTTCTTCTTCAAGTCTGTTTTCTCCTTTTTAGATTGTGTTGTTATTTAGTTATTGTGACAGAACAACAAAGGTAAGAAGGAAGGTTATTTAATAGTGGTTTGTAGTCACATATAAGTCAGTAAGGTTTATGTCTCTGCAAGCCTTACTGTATATGCTCCAATATTATCACCAGTAATAAAATTTGGTGTAAAAACTCAAAATTCAAGGTACTCATACCTTCCAAATGTGGGTAAAGTCTTCTTTTGAGCGCATGGACCAAATGAATTACACATTAACATAACAAGATCCAGGTGACAAAACACAGGTCTCCTCCATAAATTCATTCTATATTCCTGAGCTAAAACCTGGTTTTGGAATAAAGTAATGTTAGATGTGTGACTAACCTACAAACTGGTTAATAATATTCTATAAGTTTAGTCAAATAAATGTGTGCAGCAACCATGATTGTAGGTGCCAGAAACCAAGATAGATATCTGGGGATTTGGATCAACATCTCCCATGGAGTCACACTGACATCTAGTGCCTATACCTAACTCACTTTGCGTCACGTTGCTCTACTTGAACTGTAATTAAGATGTACAATAAAAACAGTGTCATATATGATACTAGCCAACAGACAACCCTGGTAAATGGGTAATACTTACAAATAGTAGCAGAAATTACTCATTATGCTTGTCTGGATAATTCATTCTCATACTATGTGATGATTGGTTCAGATCATATACTACAAAGTTAATGAATCATGCTTTTCCTCCTCTTTTCATCATAGAGGAACCAATTTCAGTGTTGCCATGTATTATGTTCAATTGGGTCAGGGTGGTAGTTGGATTCCCAATTTCGCCGCACAGACCCAAAATTACATAATTCGAAACAAGACCTCCTCTCTGTGGAGACAAAGAAAAAGGGCTTACGGGGTAGAACCATAGTCACCACGCCCATGATGCACCTGACATTCCTAGAGGTATAAAAACTTCGAGAACCATATGTTTGGGGCTTGAGCCTCCTTTACTTGTATCTATCACTTCTCTTACTTCTGTTCTTGTTTCCCCAGTACTTCTTTGTTTATGCTACTTCACTTGTTTGCTCACCTCAAACCTGAGTACTGGTGACTCCACAAAAGTCACCACCACTTCTATTTTTTTCAGTTATTTGTTTAAGAACAGAAGTGCCTTTAAACACAGCTTCTTATTTCTTTCTTTTTTTCCAGCCCATGGAGTCACACTGACATCTAGTGCCTATACCTAACTCACTTTGCGTCACGTTGCTCTACTTGAACTGTAATTAAGATGTACAATAAAAACAGTGTCATATATGATACTAGCCAACAGACAACCCTGGTAAATGGGTAATACTTACAAATAGTAGCAGAAATTACTCATTATGTTTGTCTGGATAATTCATTCTCATACTATGTGATGATTGGTTCAAAAAAATTGCTTCCAAGTTTTTGTGTTGTCTGGCCAATGCCAATTGCTTCTCAAGTTATCAGGCCGGGCTTGAACCAGGTACTCAAATGCACAACTCGACACAGACTCAGAGGATGATGAGTAAAGGCAGGTTTATTAACAGTCAGGGGTCGTTACATGGTAGTCAGTAGAATCAGATTAAGGTATCCAAATCAACAGGCAAACTCGAGAAAACACAATTGAAAAGCTAGGTCAATAATCACTGGGGAACACACAAGAAAAAACAGGCTGGAACGCTTGACTCAAAGGACGAAGACGAACTGGCAGAGAACAAAGGGGAAGACACGACTTAAATACATGAGGGGGTGGAGAGACAATAGGAAGCAACACATTAGGGTGGGGCCAGTTAATCAAACAGGCAGGAAACACAGGAGGGCAGAGGTAAATCTGAAAAGAGACAGAAGGTTAGAGCTACAAAGTAAAACAGGGACACAACAAAAAGACATAACCTGAATCAAGGGCTGGACGTGACAGATATGTTTTTTTTATTCACTGTTTTTACGCATCATCAACCCACACAAGCTGTCGGCAGGCAGGCATGCCAAATCGACAGCAGTACAGCAAGAAGAATAAGTCTTCGCCAGACTTTGACGCCGAGACCTCAAAATGTCAGCTGATTCGGCTGCATTCACTGCAACCGAATAAACCGAATGGTCCCTGAAGCAATGCAGCGCTTCAGGGATCATCCACCCAGATCCTGCCGTGGAAAGCTGATCACAACCCATTGCTGATTAGGCTGCCTCGGACCTCCGGGCCGCCAACTCAAACACAGCCATCTCGTGCTTGACTTATGACTCGTGGTTGATGTCGTGTAACTATATGTGACCCAACTGATACTGATTGGTGACACAAATAACTGAAACGTTCACAAAGGAACAAATAATACATTCATTAAAAAATGTGTTACAATGCCATCACTTTATTATTGGGTTAAAGCCACAAAATGGAATTGTCTTCATTAATAGACAGTTTGTCTGACTGTGGACTAATACATATCTAAACTCTGTGATCAGGTTTGAATAGGGCCTGAGATAAGTCAGTTATACCTTCTGGCTGAAGATCTGACCATGTTTTAAGACAAATTAATAGACAAGTACATGTAATTCTAAAGTGGTTATCTACATTTTCTTGGCCTGCGTGCCACTGTATGCCACTGTGTGCTATGTTAATTATTAATTGTTATAGGAACGGTCTGTAAATTATGCTGTTATTTTATGTGTGCGCGCGTATGTGTGTCTTCAGGCTGTGAAGTAGAGATTCTGGGTGTCCGTCCATCTTTTTGTGAAGAATATGTCTACAACCCATCAGAGAAAAACCTCACAGACTCAATAGTGAATGCTCTCAACGTTCTGAGGTAACAACAAAATAACCTGCATGTACCCTGTGATGCCCTTTGATCAATGCTTACTTTTAGCCATTTATGTAGAAGAGCTTTCAAGTCGTGATTTGAATGCCATAAAAGTAAAAACTGAGATTTAAACTGGGAAAATCCCAGAGTAATAAATAACCAAGCAGCATACCTTTAAGCAACCTTTAATAACCACACTTTAAAAATTGTACCGAGCTGAGGTGAAGCCATAACTTCCTTGTGCTATTCCAAAAGTAATAAAACCTAATTTAGAATCCCACTGACATTTATAATAATGTTGTTAAACTACACACTACATAATGTGGCTCACTTTATACAGTTAGATATGGTTTTTACCTAATATCACTGTTTTCTAAATTTTTATTTTTTATTTTTAGAATAACTGCTGCCATATTTTTTTTTTTTAAATTTATTTAATAAGCACCATTTCCCATAAGCTCCAGATGTTTGCGAGCTAAACGTTACAGCTCGTCAGAAGAAGTGAGTCCATGAGGAAACTGAGGGGTCACGACGGTCTCTGTAATAACAGTAGGACAGTGGAGTGTCCGTGGTTAGATGATGTCTGAACTAACAGTGGGACAGATATCTGTGGTTACTTCACATCTGTAATAAGAGAATTGTGTAGATGTTTTTAGGAAACAGATAACGACAAGAATATAAAAAAAATATATATATTAAACGAGAACAGTGGTGACTTTTGTGACTGTGGACAAAAGTAATTTACAGTTTGATGAGAACTGCTTTTTTTCTGCTTACATAAATTAATAGCTTAATCGGGCTAAAATCAACAAGATTTCCTACAACAAATGTTGTACACAAACACACTTAAGCTTTTCAGCGAGACTGATGAAAGAAATGCTGAACGAGGGATTGTATTGAGGAACAGTGAAACAGAGGAACAGTAGCCTGGACGTGACATCAAGACTTCATCTTTGTTGAGTTTGGCTGTTTAATGTAACAAATGATTGTATGTTTTGATGAATATTTAATTTAATCAGCGTTCATTTCATCAGAACATACTGCAGGTGACATATGAAATAATGTTTATCTGTCTTCAAATTTTAAGTGCAGTTCTCAGTAAAAAAGAAACAGAAGGCTCAGCAACACTGCTTAACCAATTATTCCTACAGAACATACAGAAAATTAAAAAAAAAGTCTTGTTCTCATGCTTATCACAAGACCTGAAAGGTTTACATTTTATAAAGTTTTGGTTTTTTTTTGTTTGTTTTACAATAGTATAACTGTTTAGAAAGCAACTGTTTCTAAACAGTTATACTATTTTTAACTTACCTTAAAAAGTGTGTGTGTGTGTGTGTGTGTGTGTGTGTGTGTGTGTGTGTGTGTGTGTGTGTGTAGGTCAGGCCAAGCAGACATGGCAGCTATATACTATGAGAAAATAGATGTGGAGGGCCATCACTTCGGTCCAGACTCTCATCAAGTCAGAACAGCTGTGCGGCAACTCGATCTTGCTATGCAGACACTCAACAGCAAGATCAAAGTTAGTATAATCACTACTGTTGTTATTACTCTTACAGCAACCACTGCTACACTTTTTCTATCATGAAGTTTTCATGTTGTTCTGTTGCTTGTGATATCCTTGCAGGAGAAGAACATGGTGAACCAGCTGAACATTGTGCTATTTTCAGACCATGGTATGACAAAGATTCAGTGGATGGAGAAGGTCATCGAGCTTGACAAGAGCATCAACATGTCCGACATTGTCAAGATGATGGACAGAGGACCAGTGGTCAGTCTGTGGCCCAAAGATAACAAGTACCAAGAGGTGAGATCAGAATCAAAATTGCATTCTGCATTCTGAGTGATTACAAAATGATCCACAGAGAAATTGATAAGGTATTTCGATATCATAAACATCAAGTCCAGGTTGACGAATGCTAAAACTATGTGATACCTTGTCCTGTCTCTTACTTTAGTCTGATAAATCAGATAATTCAACCCATATTACGTCATGATAATTTAACCCATATTACGTCATGTCTTTGGTACTACATTGTCACTTTTCTGATATTAAACTGAATGCCACAAAACTTGTTCTAATTTTGGGCTTCTGTAAGAGTAATAGCACACAGCCACCACTGGGCTGGCTTTGTTCTTGGCTTTGTTAACTATATCCTGCGAGTTTTGTAATGATTACAGTGGACAAACAATTTCTGAGTTATAGTCTGAATGGTGTTATGCCCATTTTTTGGCATTTGTAGTACCCCCTAGTGGTAGCTTTGAACACCACATATAGGGTGTGTTTCAGGTTTTTATGTAGATACAACATGCAAGTTCTGTGATGACTGGCCAAACATTTGTAGACTTTGGTCCATTTGTGTGCTGAGTCATGTCCTTTTGAAGTTCATCGGTCAAAATCTTGAAAGGAAATGAGATGGGGGCGGGAGGGTTTAAACTTTTTCACTTTTTTGACAGTAATGACAATTTTTAATTATTGTGCCACCATTAGTCATTGTAATCATATTTCATGGGAAACCTTGGCACATCACTTCCAGTTATGGTACCAAGTTCAGTGTCTGTACTTTGTTCCAGCTCACAGTAAATTGAGCAAAAGCATCAGAAGACAGATAATGATGAATAGGCCACTGAAATTTTTTTAAAAACATTTTTTTCCATTAACATTTTGTGTGTGTGTGTGTGTGTGTGTGTGTGTGTGTGTGTGTGTGTGTGTGTGTGTGTGTGCGTGTGCGTGTGCATGTGTTATGCCATGTCAGGTGTATGCTGCACTGTCTCAGGTCCCTAACATGCATGTCTATGCAAGGCAGAAGATCCCTGAACGTTTCCATTACAAAGGAGGGAAGTTTGTTTCTCCCCTAACGCTGGTGGCTGAGCCAGGCTGGTTTATCACTGAGGTAACAAATAATATTTCACTTGTATTAGGACAAAGTCTACTTCTCTTCACCTGCTAATTTTCTCAGCGTGCACAAGGATGCATTTGCATGCACACAGGGGTGGCATAATACACATTGCTTCCAGTGTTTTCACACCTTTAGTAAAGACAGTGAAGAAGATCTGTAGCTAGTAAACATAGATGTAAACAATGCAGGGTTAAGAAAATAAGTATTGGCTTCGCAAATGCTTTTTGGAGGACTCAATCATACACATGTTGTTTACAACACTAGTTTTGGTGAGTAACACTGAATGTAAACATAACTTTTGTTTGTGTACAAGAATATTCCACAGGGTATCTTTAGTTGTGATAGCTCTTTCTTCACCGGGCAAAACAATCTCACCTGAAGGTTTGGTAACATTGTGTGTTCAACTGTGCCACAAGGACTGGGATTGTTGTAGCCATTAAAAAGCCTTACTGTGTACTTCTCTCTATCTCTTGTTACTTTTGTTAAATCTGCTCTGTGTCTGTGTGTTCATTCACTCCAGAACAAGGCGAGACTCCCATACTGGAAAAACAACTCTGGGGAGCCCTCAGCTCGGCAAAACGGCTGGCATGGTTACGACAACGAGTTCCTTGACATGAGAGGATTTTTCTTGGCAACAGGACCTGGTAACAAACCAATCATATTTTAATAATACAATCTGGGCATTATTTCCACCTGGGATCTATCAAGCAAGTAAAATCTCGTTGAATAGTGTCCTTCAGCAACAACACTGTTCTCCTGTTATCCACTGTGTCTAAAGCAGGCTGTACCATGCCAGTGAATTGTGCAGGGGAAATGACATGTATTGCTGCTCTGTCAGTATGGTCACTTGTTTATGGTGAAGTTAAATACTGTAAATTGTAAGATCAGGATATTACTTTGAGATGTAGATCTGATTATGTTTACTTAATTTCATCCAGACTTCAAGCGTAAAGTTCGGGCGGCTCCAATTCGAGCAGTGGACATCTATAACGTGATGTGCTGGACACTGGGAGTGGAACCGTTGCCCAATAATGGGTCCTGGTCTCGGGTAGAGTACCTTCTGAATAGCTCTGATGGTCCATCCCAACCCCGAGTCCTCTGGACCTACCATATGGGTTTGTTAGGAATACTCCTGGCAGTATGGGACAAAATCATTTAATAGTTCATTGTTCATGGCATGTGACAGTAGTTAGCAATGATCTTCTAGAAAGAAAACAATAAACCATGTAGTTAATGCATCTGAAACGAAGGGAAAAGAAGTGAAAGAGTCATTTTCTCTCCTCTCTCCAGCTCTCCATGTCTGATCAAAATGAGTTGATGTCTGAGGTGGTACATACCAGTTTGTACATACCATAAATTAACAATTTATTAAATATAAGAAGTTGTGATTTTTGACGCATTTTCTCTGTCTTAGCTTAGGTCATGATTTCTTCTGCAATTTCTTTTGATAATCATCACTGTCATAGTAAATCCAGAAACGTTACAGGTACAACATGCAGGACTCGCTCGGTTTTGCCTATACTTCTTCCCAAGTTAGCCTCCTCCTTCTTTCCAGGAAATGTTCTTAAATTAAGCGTTACCCCTGCATTTCCAGGTAAGGATGAATCGTTTTGGAAATCGCTGATGAGCATTTTCAAACGGATAGACTTCATTCCGTAAAGGACGCTGATTTTGCCTTATCTCATGTGTAACGTGTATATTGAATGATAAGCTATACTTTTTAATTGGTAAATTAAGATGTTTTGAAGTCCAAAATTTTCAGACATTTTTCTTCCTTTTTGATGCTTGGGATCTTAAAAATGTTGTGAGTTCAGTCTGTATTGAGTGTGATGATAAATGAGATCCTTGTTTTGATCTGGTTTTTAAATCAGCTATTCATGTCTTTGTATTGGATCTGTTAGACCCTGTATGACAAATGGTTTGCGAAAAGTGCTCCATAAATTAAAGCGCTCTGATTTGGAAACAGTGTAAACTTTGGCACCAGATTTTGTTTTAATTTTATTCTTTGTTATTTTAGTCATATATAGTCATTTAATTATTCTTAGTTTTAGTGTAGCTTTGTTTGATGAAAACTGAAAATATTTTCATCTAAGTTTAGTCAAATTTCTACAATCTTCAGTCATGCATTTTTGAAAGGTTTACTATTTTATTAGTATTATCATATGATAACTATCATAAAATTAGCTTAAAATAATACATTTAACATTTATAAAAAATATTATTTATATTAACTTCAAAATGCTGTTTCACTTCAAAATACAGTTTAACTAGGATAATCGTCTAATTAAACACATACAATGCATTGAGTACACACAATATGGTTTTACCGTGACTATAGGATAACTTGTTTATCCACTGCAGTTGCAAAATGGGTCATGAACAACAAAACCTTCAACAACAGGTTACACTGGTGCCATTGTTATAGTGGCATGTTAAAACAAAGTCAGTGCAGAGTATGCCTAGTGAAAGTAAAATGAATATGACTCATCTGTTTATTATTTATTCATTTATGTTTCTATGCTTTGAGGAGAGCAAGCTGAGGACTGTTAATGTGACAGTAGATGTTCAGTGTCATTACAAAAGAGGCCCCTTGTATAAGTTATATTATACATGTGGTCAGCTCATGTTAGAATGTGGACAGTTCAAGAACATTTTGTGCCTTCTTGGTAACTGGTGAACATCAGGTTGTTTTTAGGCAGATGCCCAGTCATGATCTAGTCGGAAAAAAAAACACCCCAAAATTTGTGTTTTCTTTGAGGCAGTACCTTACTTCTGATTCCTGTAAGGTAATGTTTTCATGTTGTATAATATATTTTAATCTCCGGTCCATGTATTATGTTCTGAGTGTTTACACAACATTTCTGTGACAGTTCGGTAAACTTAACTATAATACAAACTGTAAATATTTTTCACATTCTCAAAAGGTTTTGGTTGTTACTGTAAATGAAGCACAAGTGAAACTAAAGCAAAAGTAAAGATAACAGCACAAGAATTCTGCATATGACCTTAACACATAAAACAGTGACAGCTCTGGTTAAAAATGACTTTTTAAAAACAATAACAAGTGAAACCAATCATACTGCATTACAGTTCTTCAAAAAAAGAAAAAAACAGTTTTGGCAGTGACTGGTAACAAAATACTATGCACAACATGTAATTATCACAAGTCATTATAAGGAAAGCACTTCTCTCTAATTTGACCCTCACTCTGTTACAATGTACCATAGGTCAGCTGTGACATTGAGGAGTTTTCTGCAAATGCCTTAGAATGTTTAGAGAAACTGGCACTGCCAGGTGGCATTGCCTCTGGTTTAGTGACATTGTTGTGGATTTTTCTGGCCAGGCTATGGACCCCGCCAAGGGCCAGTTGAGCTGAGTCCAAATCCGGCTGAGTCCCCACACCTTACTCTTTTACTCTCTTAAGTTTCTTCAAAATTCAAAGTATTCAAGTCTTCTATAGAGAAAATTCACAGTCAATCAGATACAGGAGATCAGAGAGGTTAAGTCCAGTAATGCTTTATTCCTCCAACACAGAGTCCAAAAGCATGAGAAGTTCTGCAGAAACATCTGAATTTTACCAACTGTACATCATATTTTATATGGTAGGTTGACATGTCCTTGAGGTACACCTCAAGGACATGTCTTTTCTAATATCTTTTGTTTGATTGGTGTGTTTTTAATGGTGTCAGAATTTGTGTCAAATCTATCTTTTTTCCTGGTATTAGGCAGGACAGATTTCTAATGGTGTCTCGTCTTGTCTCATTCAACCACACTTTGTTTTTAATGGAATCTGGGTGTCATTTGACAAAAAAAAAAACTTTTAAGGTTACCTTAACAGACTCTATCACACATCTCCTTTTCAGTGTCATTGAAATACCAAACACCTTATACATTATACAAAGCATGAGTGACTACACCTTTGTAATACTGCAGTAACAGGCAGAGTGGGGAATGAGAGAGCAATATGAGAGGAACAGGTGCAGGGTTTGCGGTGGGAAACAGAGTAGAGGTGTATGTGTGAGACAGGGTAGAGGAGTGTGAGTATGTGTGTGTGTGTGTGTGTGTGTGTGTGTGTGTGTGTGTGTGTGTGGGATAGAGTAGGGGTGGGTGTGTGAGATGCAGAGGGCAAACAGAGGATCAGGTGAAACATAGGCAAAATACAAATGGATTTGTACATATTGAAGAATACATTATACACATTGCACAAATTTGACACTACAACATCATCCACACTCATATATCAAGTGTTGTTGAGGGGTCTCCTTTGAGTATTGTATGGTTGTTAGGGTGTTCAGTTGTCGTGCACTGTTTTTGTATTTCTACTGTATATCTTGTTTAAATATAAAACTGTTAAGTAGGAAAACAAAACAAAACATTAATGTTGCGGTCCTCATACTCACTACTTTGTGTTTGTGAAGCAGTTTTGTCCACATGTGCCTCTGCTGCTAAAGGAATACCTGAATATTCTTATCCTCATCCTCAATAAGGCCTTCACAGACAGTGGGGTTGAGGAGATATGCCTTAAGGTGAGAGGACCAAGATCCAAGGTACTGTTGAAGCACTGCTTGCTCTCATTTTTTTTGTGAGACTGGATACTGATTGTTAGGACTGTAATATTTTAGAAGGTTCTTGAATGTTGGGTTATAATTGTAGAATGATTATGTACAATTCTGGAATCTTAAGCGACATGCAACTTTCAAAGATTGACTTACAGATTGTAAAATTACACTTATAAAACTTAAGTTGAAATTAAGCAATGTTTAGTCAGACTGTTAGAACTGGAACGTTCTATAACGTTCCCCTCCATCTGCTTGATGTGAAGTCAAATTTATCGTCTCCTCTCCCTGGTTTTGCAGGCCTGAGCTCTACAGGTGCATTCTTCTTATCTCATATCAGCCACACTTGGTTTTCTAAGAGTATCTTTGACTATTTTTCCTAAAAACCTTGCTAGACTATCCCTTTTATTAAATGCTACATATACCGACACCATCCCTCTACATACTTCATCATTACATTATCATTAAAATACCATAACTTATGCAGAGCATGAGAGATAACTTGCTTGTTAAACAGCAGTAACAGACAGGGTGGCTCCCCAGGCTGCCACAGGCGCAAGATAAGAAGAAAACAAATGGTCTTTTCTCTCCCAGATGAATACAGGAGGAATACACACACACACACACACACACACACACACACACACACACACACACACACACACACACACACACACATTGCACAGGGATACAGGAGGAATACACTCACACATTGCACAGGAATACAGGAGGAATACACAGATGGATTAGGGCACATTGCACAAAATTTGACACTACATTTACTGTGACCCATCAAAGCTCCATAAGGTTAAGGGTTTAAGGTTTGGTGTCAGGAGTGTTAAGATCTGGTCGGCGAGCGAGCACTGGGCCTCCGGCACATCGGCCTGCGGTGGAACGTAAACACCGACCAGGATAAATGAAGCAAACTCACGGGGCGAATAGAAGGGTCTGGAGTTGGTTAAAAAAAAGTTCTGCTTTTTGCCCTTCAAAGTAAAATTTCCATGATCAAGGTTTTTTTTATTGTTGTATGTGAACTGTAATAGACAAGTTTTGAAAACGTACTTTGGTAAGCTACACTATGAGTCTATACAGCTAGCATGATGTTAGCTTAAAACTGCTGGATGATGCATTTTTTCCAAAATGGTGGGGTTGGGGGGATTTGTGCCAAAAGGCCTGGGTTAAGTTGTGCCAGTGGCACTTATGAATACTTTAAACAAATCATTTTATTGTATTTGTAGATTGTATTCTTACATTTCATCACTTAAACACATTCTTAATTTTAGGCCAAAAAGAGAATTAGACCACCAGGCCACGAAGTTATAAGAGGAAGACAGACAGGGCTTCCACCCTCTAAAGGACATGGACAGAGCAGTGAAAGAGGTTGAGAAGGGGCAGTCCATTCGTCAGGTGGCCAGGCAGATGAACATATGCAGGATGACATTAAAACGATACATGGAGAAGAAAAAAATAGATGGAAATGAAATAAGGCCAGGATATAAAAGAACTGGACTTGCCAATCAAGTCTTTGACGAACATATGGAAAAAGAGCTGGCAGAACATATAAAGGCACTAGTAGCTATGTTTCACGGTCTAAGTCCCATTAAATGCTGTGAACTAGCTTTTGAGTATGCACGAAGAAATGACATCAATATCCCTGCCAGCTGGATCACAGAGGAAAAAGCAGGTTTGGTTAAGTGTGCATTTATTAAGAAAAAGTAATAGGGAACATTAATAATTATTTCCCCAGGAAATGCTTATTAGCAGATAGTTCACAGAGAAGCAAAACTGGGTACTTATTAAGAGCGTATAGCTTCAAATTATGTAAATCTGAATGTAAATGGCAATGGCTCAATAAGGGAAAAAATAAGAGATGTGATAATAGTGCTATTACATTTTTAATCTTTTCTAGGATGTGATTGGTTTGCGGCATTTAAAGGACGCTACCAGTTGTCATGCCGCACTCCTCAAGCAACCTCTTGGTAGAGCTTGGTAGTGCCTTTAATAGGAAAAACGTGGGAGAGTTCAATTTGGCCTTGTTTAAGAAAAATTACTTTCAATGTCATAAATTACCTTTAAATGGAATTGGGAAGGTTTTTTTCCATTTTGAACTCAACTTTGTTCTTATGTGTTGATGGGCCTTGTTTAAGAAAATTGGCCACTAATGTGCTACTGGTGTTATAGAATAACACTTATGTGGAAAAAGCTTCTTGTTATTGGAAAATAACAAGAAGCGTTTTCTGGCTGGTGTTAGAATAACACCTATTTCGGCATGGAAAGGCTTTTTTCAAAAACAAGAAGCGTTTTCCACAGTTTTCCAGTGTGTTTCTCTCATGTGCACTTTGTGGCGTTTGCAGGGCAGGTTTTGCAACTTTGAAGTTTCTATGGGCTCAATATGCTAAAACTTCAACTTTAAAGCTGAAATGAAAGGTGTTAATAAAAAGTGCTGCTGGCATTGGAATAACACTTATTTCAGCATGGAATGGCTATTTTCAATAACAAGAAGCGTTTTCCACAGTTTTCCAGTGTGTTTCTCTCATGTGCACTTTGTGGCATTTGCAGGGCAGGCCTTGCAATTTTGACGTTTCTATGGGCTCAAAACGCTAAAACTGCCAGGTGCAGTCAGTGACAGCTGAAATAAAAGGTGTTGATAAAAGGTGCTGCTGGTGTTAGAATAACACTTATTTCGGCATGGAATGGCTTTTTTCAATAACAAGAAACGTTTTACACAGTTTTCCAGTGTGTTTCTCTCATGTGCACTTTGTGGCGATTGCAGGGCAGGCTTTGCAATTTTGACGTTTCTATGGACTCAAAACTTTTGAAATGCAAGGTGCAGTCAGTTAGAGCTGAAAAGAAAGGTGTTAATAAAAGGTGCTGCTGGTTTTAGAATAACACTTGTTTCAGCATGGAATGGCTGTTTTCAATAACAAGGAGCGTTTTCCACATTTTCCAGTGTGTTTCTCTCATGTGTTCTTAGTTGCAGAAACAGGGCAGGCTTTGCAATTTTGACGTTTCTATGGTCTCAAAACGCTAAACATGCAATTGTCAGTCAGTTATAGCTGAAATTAAAGGTGTTTATAAACAATGCTGCTGGTGTTGGAATAACACTTATTTCAGCATGGAATGGCTATTTTCANNNNCCAAAGTGGGATGGATGCTGTCTCTCCTAATCAGACCAGGTTTTCCCCAAAAAGTTTTCCAGTTGTCTATGAAGGCCGATAATGACCAGTGATGACATGCGGCTAAACATATCATCACTGGTCAAATCGGGCAGGGGTCCAGAGAAAACTACGGAGTCCGACATTGTTTTGGCATAGTTACACACCATTAGTTGCTTACCAAATCTAGCCAGCAGTTTTAAATAGGATTCAACGTAGCTGAAGCTACAGGGGACTGACTAGACTAGAGTAGCTGAAGGTACTCTAGGCTGGTCCGCACCAGCTACAGGGAACTGACTAGCTAGCGCTACATAACAAACTTCTACTCCATGCAGTGAGTTGCAGTGAGGAAAAGACACATCTGAATAGCGACGTACATTATTCTAAAATGTGTAAATGTCTTATTAAGGGTTGATATATTCTGTTCTAGAGTTTAAATTGATTTTATTAAGCACTTTATTGTGCTTTTATGAACATTTTCCCTACTGTGCCAAAATTTGGGTTGATCCTTTGGGCTGTAATATGGATTGGGTCTGTCTCTTAGGTCTGAAAGGGACTGAAAGATGTGATGGTATGGCCCCTGCTGACATGGCCGGATGTTGTCCCACTTCTTTTCCCCAAAATGGCTGAACTGCAGTTCACATCCCAGGTAAGTCAATAATTTAGCTAGTTATTAGTGACTTTATTTAATGAATTTACATGTATTTTCAATGACTGAGCTGGTTATTTTTCCATTTACCAAGAATGTGATCTGCATATTCCTTCACCAAAATAAGTTCTCCCTTTAATACAATTACATTGATGTGTTCTTTAAGATGCTTCTCGAAAAAATCACTTGGCCATTTGCATTTGAGTGATGATGAAGACTTTAACATGGAGTCCATATGCCGCATCACCGGCTTTCTAAGGATGTTCATTGAAACGGGTATAAACACTTTATTTGGCTAATGTATTACTCTCTTTACAAATGCGTCTATGTCTCATGGATGGATATGTTCAGTTAAAGTTGAACTAAATGTCATCTTGAATCCATTTTATGACTTCTAGCTTCATCAGGAAGACTGGCCCATCTGCTGACATTCTGGGTAGACTGGTAGATGCTTCCTCCTGAGCTGAAAGTGGAGATTTCTGGGGGAACCCTTCCTACGTCCTCCACATGCTTTGAAACCCTAAAGCTGCCAGCTCATTTCAAAACCTACATGGACTTTGAGAAAGCACTTGTCTCTCCCATAAATAGTGCACAGACTGGATTTGGACTTTGGATTTGTTTAAATTTTTTTTCAGACAGATGTCATTTACTGCACTGTTCAGCAGGTCAGGGCACCTGTCACAAGTTCAGTGTCTTTGAAAACATTCAACATACTGTGCAGTAGTTGACAATAGTTTTATTCAACATATTTTTTTTCCCATTTACTGAAACCAAACAGTTCTGCATCATCAGCTTTCACTGTTAACAGAACAGAATTCATGTTACTCCGCCAATAATGGGACAGGAAGTAAAGGAGTGTGTTTAAGTTCAGGAAGTAGTGAAGCTGTTCATAAAGTCCATTTACGAGATCATAACTGTGATTATGGTAGAGCTTCAAAGTGAAACAGCTTGAAAGCAAACTTTCAGTTCATGCCTGCTTGTTCTAAGATGCTAAATAAAAGCATGGGTTGGACATCAGTCTGCTATGATTCTTAATAAAACTTGCACAGTCTCTACATATGATCTGAGTGCATCCGTTACAGAAACTCCTGGATCTGGCCAAATGGCAACCTCTTCATCTGAGAGCTTACGGGCCAGGTGAACCGTGGGGACTGACACAGTGCCTCCATGTAGGCTGTGAGGTCCGTTCCAGTCGATCCCATAGTCTTCATAAACCTGAACGGAGAGCAAACATGATTAATCTTGTGCTTAAAACTTGTCATATTAGGTATTTAAGATGTTACATTTGGTCACAAAGTCAGTTTGAAATTAAATGTTGCCTATTCAGTTATGTAAAATACTAGAGGTATGCATAGTATGCACCATAGCAAAGCTCAGAGGTTGATCTTTGAAAGCTCAGGAGACTTTGAAGAGACTATAACCTATGTTTAATTTATTATTTTTCATTTCATGTCATTATTTTCATTATTTTCTTCCACAATTCCTTTGGGGAAACAGACAGATTAAAAAAGTGTTAAAAGTCAATCTTCGTTTAACCTCAGTAGGATCATCCACAGGGCCTTGCTCTCTGTATCTTCTCCAGAGTTGCTGTGGTGACTGATTCCTTTGTTCTAAGACCATGAAAGTTCCAAGCATCTCTGAAAGAGTCGAGGCTTTGCTGGATTAGTGGAAGGAAGATCTGATGCAGTGCAAGAAGATGGACTTCAATGTCTGTTCAGTGTTCCCTGAAGTAAAAATCTGATAGAAGAGGTCCAGGGCATGTTCATAAACATCTCTCCACATCCTCTCTACTCTGTGTTTAGGGTAAAATTGACATGGTGTTAATTTATGTGTGACATATGCTAAAGACATACAGTCAACTGGTGTGTTTGTTACGAAAGCCAAACATATTTATTTACCGCTGATTGTGGACACTTCTGCCTGTGATGTGTGAATTCCTGTCAGTACCTCTGCTCCTGATCATGAATTCTGCTATGTCTGCATTCTCCCCCCTTTATCAGACCATACCCTTAATGGTAGCCCATACTGCTCAACAGCAGCGACAAAGCTCTGTAAGACCGTACAAGCTCTATTATTGCCAGCCACAGTCAGGTAGACCACTAAACGACTGAATCCATCCACCCCACCATGGACAACAAATCTCCACCGGTCAGGCAATTGTGAACACACAAAAAAGCACAATTTTATTGTAAAGCAATTCTAATCACATCTATAGAAAGATGTACTGTTTATCTGCTAATATCACTGACCTGATTAGCTTATGGTTGCCATCTATATGCCGCAAAGAGTTTGGGCCAGGGACAGAATACTGTCCTCGTCTTAATACACGCAGCTTTAGACATCTCATGTAGACTCCCTCTGCATCAACTCTGCGTAAAGACTCTTGCAGCCTTGACACTGAGGGGAGGAAAATGACTGATGTATTGCAAATGGAAACATACATTAACATTATCTTAAACTTGGCTTACTTAATCTTTCATATTTAAATAAGTAATACTTGTATAAATAAATGTAAATAATGCCCATATTATTATACTCACTTGGAACACGCACACCTCTTGCATTCAGATGACCACGCATTAACTTGTAGCCGTCATTTGGATGTCTTCTGTGGACTTCACTTATAATACGGTCCAACTCCTCATCATTCACAGCTGAACAGAGGTCTTTCTTTCTGCACAAATAAAACACATCAACATCGAGAAATGTTACACTGAACGTAATAGGCGTTCTGAGTGGATGATACCAGAAATTTGTAAACTGAAAAACGCTTTGTTTCATGCGCCTCCTGATGGTCCTCTTTGACACCCCGAACGTCGCTGCAATTTGACAAGCTGGTAATCCACAAAGAACTTGATGCTCCAGTCTGCTGCTGCACTCGGTATGTCAAATGCCAAACGCCCTGGTCCCTGTGTGTGCTGTGCCTGTTGCGCCCTGGTACCAGAGAAGCTGTGGAGTACTTCTTCTAAATTTGCAGTCACTCTACGGTCAATATCGTGGTCGGAAAGTGCGGAAATAACTCCAACAACTTCAATAAATTCCTCTGCATTACACACTACATGCTCTGGGTCAGTAGGTCCTGCTTCCACATACTCTGCAAGGTCTAAAATATCTCTCACCAACTCCCTTGAAAGCTCATGGAGGTCCCCCGTCAACGTAGCCACCATGTTTTGAAAGACTTCAGATTAAAGCAATGGATTAGACTAGATTCGAGTTAGCCCCGCCCACTGACTTTGATGGGCGAGTTTAACAGATAAAATAAATTCATGAAACACTGCAACACAGGCCCATGAAATAATTAATTAAATAGTGAAATAATTGAAATTGAAATAAATTTATTTCATTGTGGCACTTCCAATCCTCCATAGCCACCTCTTTACTATGTCGCTCTGGGTGAGTTCTGACAACTTGCGGTCATATTGACGAGCAGCCACTGAAAAAAAATTGGTTTTATTTTCAGCAAATTATACTTTCATTACTAGGTGTTGCAGTAGTGCTTAAATTTAGATCTTTCTAAAGTGAGGCTAAGAAGTTTATCAGAAAATTACACTTGCCTTTTAACACTTGACTGGATTCCACTCGGCAGAACCTCTCTGGAACTGACCCTTTAAAATACCAACAACAGTGTAGGTATTGCCCATCCAGTCATTTTGCATCTTATGAATGGTACAAGTGGGATTTCATTGCAGTCTCTTAGGTTAATGGACATGTCTTGCGGTTAAAAAAACGGATTAGAGTATTTCTACCTCATACCAGAAACTATAGAATTTAATGTTAGTTAACTCACCATTATTGCGTTGAGGGTTGTGATGGTGGTTGCCACTGAAGTCTAAAAAGAGGACAAATATATGAAAATTATGATGATGAAACTTCAATCTTGCCAGTAAAATATTAAAACATTTCCACCTTTAAATGACAACACAAATGGTCAAAAATATGATATTTCAACATCACTTCCCAAGGCTTAAGACATGACATTATTATTATATATACACATTTTCATTTCATTTGCATAAGCAAACTATTCTGCCCTCCCTAAATGTAGGTGTGTTCACTTTAGCAGGTAGATGAACAGTTCTTGAATGAGACAGATTGCCAGATGAAGTCTGATTCTTCATCCTAAAAAGGCAGTGTAAACCAAAACAAAAACACAAAAAAGACAATAAACTGTATATTCACACTTTCAAGACAGTTTCCAACAGTGAAATATTTCTAACTGTACAAACAAGACAGTGACTTTAAGGATGCAGAACATTACTGAACGGACTTTAGCAATATGTTAACATATAATGGGAAACGCCATAGACGAGCTAACGGAATTAGCACATATGCTGCGACCAGATAATAACCAGAAATAATATGAGTCCCTCGCTCTGAAAAATGTCGTGTGCCGTGCTGTGCACTGCTGTAAGTCTGAACTGACTGACTGCATATTAGGAAACTAAACTCAAAACTTCATCTAGTGGTGTGGTTGTGGCACTGCACGCAGACTCAAGGAAGAAGGGAATATATACCCACTTGACGTGTTTATTAGACACCTTTAACAGTTCATGTTAACAAAATACTTGTCTCTTTTCCTAAACAAACATCTATCCATATTAATTTGTACTGACCTTATTATTCCCTCTGTCTCTCTGTCTTTCTCTGGCCCTGTTAAGACCTGGTATTAACATGTGGCTGTTACAGATATACAGTCATGGAAAAAATTATTAGACTACCCTTGTTTTCTTCAATTTCCTGTTTATTTTAAATACCTGGTACCACTAAAGGTATATTATCTGAAGAATACAAAAGTGCAGCTGATTACATAATACTTGATATCCTATTTGACATGCTTAAGCTTAATTGTATTCCCAGGGTATATAAGAGGCCATTTCATGTCATAAGCAGCACTGCACATGCAAAGACCAAGAGTGGTTTCCTGCTTACATTCAAGCCGTAGCACAACTCAGAAGTTGTCAGCTCTCACATAATGCCTAAAACAAAAGATGCGAGATGGTGGTGCCTAGTGCAATATCAGCATCATGCACATTGAAACAATATTGATTCACAGCTGGTATGTCAACAAAAACAACATTTGACTCAATAACATTTTTTCAGCCATTGAGGTTTTAACTGTAATTAAATATTGAATCAGCATAGACTTTTCAACCTCAACCAGAAATAAGCAATCTGACTCAACGTTGAATTAATATCTTTTGCTTTTTTTTTAAATGACAAACATGAGCTGCTAGCATGCTACTAGCAAGCTGCTCATCGGTTTTCCTCTCCACCACGTGTCCTCTCTGCTAGCAAAGAGTCGTGTATTTACGGGAGGAACGTGATGGGCACAGAGCCACAGGTTAATTTAGCCACATTACCTTAGTATAAGTATATAAGTATATAAGTACAATAAGTACTGTAAGTACAAATATATATGCTTACCTTTGTCCATTTAATCTGCTGCTGCCACCTGTGTGCACTTAATCTGAACAGGGGGCATGTCGACTACTTAGAATTGACGTCACATGAACCAGCCAATCACAACGCAGCCCGCCAAATATGGACCGTGTGTATCGAAAATGTGTATGAAAGTGCAATACAGCTGCCAAGCAGGCTGTGCTGTTCTACACACTGAGATGCACTCAAAATCAGGTCAAGAAGGACTTTCGAAGGAAAAGAGAGAAAATGTTCTTTAGACACTACCAAATGCAGATACACTGTCCGAATTACGCAGACATCTGCAAGGTCCGTCTATTACCCTAATGTCCGTGCAGTGCTGATGCGTGTTCAGGTGAATTGTCCATTTATATATACCAACGCAGAGTCACGCAGCTGCTGGTGAAGAGTTACTTGTTTATTGTTAATGAATAGTTGCAGAATAACTCTGAATCAAGGACTGTATAGTAGATAATGATGAGTTACTAGAGAACAAACTGGGAGACACAGTGTTAATGAATCATTAGGTAATGATCGGTAAGTATCCATGAAACAGAATACTGACCACTTTCTTCATGAGGAATTCTGATCCAGCTACCGAGCAGCACAAACTAATAACCCATCATTCATCATGAATTACAGTTTTTGGTCCCCCTTCAAGGAAAGTGATTCATCATACTGAGTAATTACTAAGTAATACCTCAATACCTAATGATTATGACAAGTAGCTACTGAGTTTTTGGTGGGGGGGGGGGGGGGGGGGGGGGGGGGGGGGGGGGGGGGGGGGGGGGGGGGGGGGGGGGGGGGGGGGG
>JBBMJY010000001.1:29672328-29695043 GCA_037833715.1 Toxotes lorentzi | reverse complement strand
GCTAAGATTTGGCTAATGTTTTAAATCGGGGGCCACTCATAGGGTGGCGGCCGGGGCCAAGGTCGAAGGACCGTGCAATTCTGTTCCCTTTGGGGGACAGGCTCAGTTCCCTACTCCTAACCCTAACCCTAACCTGATCCCCTCTATTCACAGGTAAATACCGGTGCTACACATGCCTGTGCATCACCTGAGGTTCCAAATCTGACAAATCAACATAAACAAACCCAATTACCAGAAAAGTAAATCCAGTCTAAATAAAACTAATCTGGAGAAAAATCAAAGTAGACTGACAGTTGATAGAAAAAGTATTTTATTGATTGATCAGCTCCAGTGACGCTCCAGACATCACGGAGCAGGAAATGGAAAAATGAGGTGGAGGCTTAAAGAGGATAGGTCAAAGGTCACTGCATGATGATCAGAGCAAGCCCTTCCCCATGAAAACTGATCAACCCGATCATCAGAAACATTCTGTGATTTCATTTCAAAATAAGAGCCTCTGTCCATTCGGATCATGCTCTGTGATCCAACAAACCACGTCTCAAAATGTCAATGAGATTTTTCCACAAAGGAAGTTTTTCTCATGAAAATCAGCTTCGATAAACCATCTCCATCCATCAGACTCACAGCAGAAAAAATATGTAATCATCCAGCTCCTCATCAAATCCTTCATCTGTTTTAATTGACTTTTATTTTCCTGCTTGTCAAGCATTTCCTCTCAGTCTGTGTCTGATTCTGCTGATAAACACAAACACCCTCTCTTTGTTTACGTCGGACGGAAAAACTTCTCTGAAGTGTGTTAATCAGCAGAATCTTAATTCTCTATATTTTAAATCTGCTGAACAGAAAATTAACCATGTTCAAATATAAAATGTTAATCAAAAATCAAGTTTTATGTGTAAAACAGACTTCATGAGAAAAAAACTCAGTAACAAAAACTCACAATAAAATTATATTTTTGCATAGAAATCTTTTAGCAAAGTTACAAAGTGCTGGAAAAAAAGTGATCTATAAAAGTTTCCACAGAATTTACAAACCAGACAAAGTTTGACAACAAAACAGAAAAATATCATTGATATAAGAAAGAGGCCAATGATTATGGCTTCACTGATATTGAACAGCTGATGATTTGATTGATGCTAACTGCTTTGAGATCATTTTTCTCCTGATCATCTTCTAATTTCGCAGCCTTATCAGATGTTAAAGAGTCTTGGACAAATCAAAGATCTTAGAAATATTCTGTGTGAAACATGAAGAGGAGAAAAGCAGCTGTCAACGTGTCCTGATCCATTGATCGATCAATGAGTCAGGAGGCGGAAACACTGATGACATCTTAATGAAAGACAAAAATATAAACTGAAAGATCAATTGTTTTTCCTGTCAGTATTGATTAGGATGATTGATTTCTGTGACCTTAAGTTGAATTTGTTAAAGATGCTTCATAACAATAATAATAATAATACTAATAATAATACTGCTGCAGTGAGTCTGTAAACGAAAGCACACATTGACCCTGTTCTTCATCTGCAGCTGCTCACATACTGAAGAACGTTTGTTCAGACCGAGGAAACGTTCTCACTTGTCAGACAGACCACGTCCCTGTTGACGTCTGAACCAGGTCTGATGTGAATTCAGGACTCATATACAAAGGTCTGATACGGACACTTGTCTCAATATCCAGTCTTCATCCTGCTGACCTGTGAACACCTGGTTTGGTTTATCAGTTAATCAATAAGCTGACAGAAACTGATTCATTACATTTGAGTTTAAATGATGAACTGATTAAAAAATAAAATTCTGTTTCTGTGCCTCAGTGAAAATTTGTCAATTTTCAGACATTTGTTCCCTGAACTCACTCACTCTTTCATTCATTCTAATTAACAATTAATTGAATTGGTAATTAGCTACTTTTATGAACTAGTATAATTATCAAAATAATCAATCACTGAATTGATTTCTGATAATGAAACTGATAATAAAATTTCAGAATCAGTCATGAGTCTGGGCTGAGCAGCTGCAGACGAACTCTTCATACGTTTGAATTTCTTCATCAAATCTAATGTTAAAAAAATAAAATCCACATAAAAAGCTTTAAAGAAACGAGACAAAACACAAAAACACACAAAAGCATAAAAATGTTGAGTTTTTCAGACTCCAGAGAAAACCGGTCTAAACCATAGCGGGTCCTGATTCCTGACTCAGACATAGGAACGTGGACCATTCAGGTCTGAACCATCAGTCTGTGCTGACGAACATTTAACATTTCTCTGTCAACAGATTTTTACTCACTGATTCTTTACTGTTTCTTTAATAAAGGCCTGAACAGCAGATACGAAGACAGGACGATGAATCTGAACAAGATCTGTTAGGATCAGTTTTATCTGATACAAGTTTGTACCAAAGAGGAAATTTCAGTGTTTGATTATGAAAAATTAAAATTTCATTTAAATAATGAAATAAAAAAACATACTAACCCAATGAGTCTGTGACAAATTAAATCTGAGCTAAAACATTAAAATCGTTTGAATCAGTTTAAAAACAGATTCACTGATCGCATTAATCAGACATTCAGCCTTTGTTTTATTGATTTTTGATTGTTTTATTCTCTGATCCATTTGTTTCCTGCTGTAACGTTTATAGCTTCATGACTGAATTGACCGCTGACCTTCAAAAGCCTTTAAACATTTTTTTTTAATAATTCGGAGTTTTCATATGAAGTTTTTCGTTTCTTACGTGGACAGAGGTCAGAGATGCTGTCATGTGTCATTTAAATAAATTTCATCTATTTGTTCGAGATTCCTGAATTGATCACCTGAACTATTTGATTTAGGATCAATAACTGAATCAGTTATTGATCCTAAATCATTCAAATCCGTTCATTCAAATCCGACGCTTTGCTCCTTTTAACGTTTGAGTTTTCTTTTTCTTTTTCCAAAGTGCAGATGACGAAACGACAGAAAACACAAAAACACGAGGACGTCAGCAAACAGAGCGAGACGACTCCAGACTCTGCTCTTCATCTCTTCATCATCATCACTTTCGCTCTTTAAGACGTTCACAGAGTAAAGACTCCGACTCTTCGTCCGCCGAGCCGACAGCAGAGTAAGAACCGAAGCGGGCGAAGGAGGCGGCGTGCGGGAGGTGAAGAGGTAGCTCAGACGGAGTGAGAGCAGATTACATCGACATGTTTCCACAGGTCTGTTGTTGGAGGTCTGAGCAGAGGCTCCGCCTACAGCAGCGTACACCTGAATAAGCTCTTTTTAGAGCGAGACTCTGTGATTTTCACCGGACCACCTCCACCTGATGGGTTGTTGTCGTTCTGGAGGAAGAAGAAGAAAAAACACAGTTCATCACAGGTAAGAACATGAGCCAATCAGATTAATGAGGTTCGGCAGGTACGTAAGGCGAGTGGCAGGTCTGTCCTTCATTGTGACAGCAGCTCTGACAAGACTGAAACTGATATTTCAGACGTCAAAGCTACAAGAAGCTTGTGGACATTAACTACATCTCCCATGATGCACCTCTGCATGAAACATCCCATCAGAGCTGAAAGTCGTTTCCTCATTAACCAGCAGGTTGATGATGATGATGATGAGGAGGAGGAGAAGCGTTCACTGCAGCAGCTGCTGCTGCTGAGGGAACATCTGCAGATCCAGTGATGAGTCAGTGCTGAGTTTTGATTCAGATCAAAATTTTAAAATGCAGTTGTTGGATTTTTGACATTTTTAAAGAAGCTGCGTAAACGAGTTCAGATCTATGTCTGAAACCAAATTCTGTGTAAAAAATACCAAATTTCCACAGTAAGAAAAACGTGAGCTCTTTCTCCGACAACAAATTATTTACTTACACTGCGTTCCAAATTATTATGCAAATGATATTTTTCTAAATAGTCAATGCAAATGACAATCAGCATAATTTTCAAGTCATTAACCGTTAAAGTATAAATTGAATGTTATTGAACAAACCTCCCAATAATGAACAGTATTTTTTTCAAATATAAAAAACTTAAAATGCACTGTTCCAAATTATTACACACAACAGAGTTTCAAAACATTTTATAGATTGTAAAGAACTGAAAATGGTAATTTGTTCAATTTGCTGCATTAGGAGGTCATATTTACTGAAATAAAAAGCTTTTTCAATCAAAAACATCTTAACAGGTCAAGTTACATTTTAGCATAGGACCCCTTATTTGATAGCAGCTTCACAATTCTTGCATCCATTGAACTGAGTTTTGGGAGAGTTTCTGCTTAAATAGCTGATGTCAGAATAGCTTCCCAGAGCTGCTGTTTGGATGTGAACTGCCTCCCACCCTCATAGATATTTTGCTTGAGGATACTCCAAAGGTTCTCAATAGGATTGAGGTCAGGGGAGGATGGGGGCCACACCATGAGTTTCTCTCCTTTTGGGCCCATAGCAGCCAATGATGCAGAGGTATTCCTTGCAGCATGAGATGGTGCATTGTCATGCATGAAGATGATTTTGTTACAGAAAGCATGGTTCTTCTTTTTGTACCATGGAAGAAAGTGGTCAGTCAGGAACTCCACAGGTCATTTTCACACCTTCAGGGACCCTAAAGGGGCCGACCAGCTCTCTCCCCATGATTCCGGCCCAAAACATGGCTCCACCACCTCCTTGCTGACGTCGAAGCCTTGTTGGGACATGGTGGCCATCCACCAACCATCCACTACTCCATCCATCTGGACCATCCAGGGTTGCATGGCACTCATCAGTGAACAAAACTGTTTGAAAATTAGTCTTCATGTATTTCTGGGCCCATTGCAGCCGTTTCTGCTTGTGAGCATTGTTTAGGGGTGGCCAAATAAAAGGTTTATGCATAACTGCAAGTCTCTGGAGGATCCTACACCTTGATGTTCGCGGGACTCCAGAGGCATCAGCAGCTTCAAATACCTGTTTACTGCTTTGTAATGGCATTTTAGCAGCTGCTCTCTTAATCCGATGTATTTGTCTGGCAGAAACCTTCCTCATTGTGCTTTTATCTGCACGAACCCGTGTGTGCTCTGAATCAGCCACAAATCTCTTAACAGTACGATAATCACGCTTAAGTTTTCATGAAATATCCAAGGTTTTCAGACCATGTCCAAGTCATTGAACTATTTCATGCTTTTCGACAGCAGGGAGATCCTTTTTCTTTCCCATATTGCTTGAAAATGTTAGTCTGCTTAGTAATGTAGAACGTCCTTCTTCAGTAGTTTTTCCTAATTGGGCTCACCTGGCAAACTAATTATCACAGGTGTCTGAGATTGATTTCAGTGATCCAAAGAGCCCTGAGACACAATACCATCCATGAGTTTAATTGAAAAACAAAAAAATGTATCTTTATGACACTTAAAAACAATTTGCATAATAATTTGGAACGCAGTGTACAGCTTTGAGCAGCTCCTCATTTCATGGATGAAATGTAATGTGGGAGGAAATTTTATTTAACCCCATTTCTTTTGTGAACCCAGCACAGACTGAAAACCTGCTGAGAGTCAGAGTGGGATCTAGATTTGATCTAAACAGGTTTCAGTCTGTCCTAGGTTCACTTCACACCAACCAGCTGTATTTGGACTGAACACAGCTGCTTAGTGACGGACGTCGCAGTGACAGTTTATCCTGCACCTTTCAAAATAAAATTCAAGGAAGAAATGGATGGAACTGAACATTTGAGTCTTGAGCTGCAGCTCTTAAGTTTTACAGAGTCAGTGAAACATAATAATATGAATTTGCTGCACAGACTGAAAACAGTGCAGTCACAGACATGTTGTCAGAGCTGCAACTGACAACTATTCTGATTATCGATCAGCTTGATGATGAACATACAGTTTACTGTGATGAGAAGAAACCTAGAACCATCATGTTCTCTGTCTTTGATGAACAATATTATTATTAGTAGTATTATTATAACAATAATAATACTAATAATAATGAGCTGATGGGGTTTTTCCGGGTTATCTCAGGGCACAGCCCCTGACCTGAGCCTGACTCTGATGGGTCTGGTGTGATGGAGACAGACCTGTTTCCAGATCACATGCTGCTGATAAACTGGACTCTGTGACAACTGCAGTGAACAGCAGCTTTTTCACACGTTTTTTTAGACCGAACCCTCTGGTTGAAAAGCACATCCAGCCTCCCTGACTATTACCCAAGTCCTGCTGTGAACAGGTGAGTTGATGCTGCATGTTTTTAACGGTCCTTTGACAAACTCACCATTTTTCTGTTCAGTCTCATCATGATGTCTCTGCCGAGTGTGAAAAAGGCCTGTGGAGGAAAAACACACAGATCACGCGTCTGCGGGAAACAAAATATTTTCTGTGTTAAGTTCTGAGAAATCAGGACTCACCTCCTCCACGTTGATGCTGGACTTCGCGCTTGTTTCCAAAAACTTGATCCCATAATCTATGGCCAACTGAACAAGACGAGACCAAGTCAAACACGACGGTGACATTCACATTCAGCACAGGAGGAAACTGAAAACTCTCCTTTGTTCTTTAGTCAGATATTTTTAAATCACTCGGAGAAACTGACGTTCGCTTCGTGTTCATTGATGAATTTTAAAGTTTGACTTATTAACTTCTGATTCCTGATGAATCAGATAAACCTGTTTATATTTAGACAAACAGACATAAAAATGTTTTGATCTGATTAACAGTCATCACTGAGACACAGTGACACAGATTCAAATCCCTGTGACGGATCAGCTGTTTGATCAGCTGTTCATGTACAACTGATGAAAACTCATCAAATAACCACACTGAAATATTTGTTTTGTTTCATCCAGTGAATTTAAAACCTGAATCAAGTCAAAATCACAAATACCCCACTGTGGATTTTCTTTAAAAAAAAAACAGCTGCTTGTTACTGAGCAGAGTTTTATTTGTTTTGTGTTGTTGTTGTTGTGTGTCTGTGGCACATCAGCCGCATCAAACCTTCTCTCCTCGCTCCTTGGACACTTGTCTCTTGTCATTCATGTCGCATTTGTTTCCCAGAATCATCCTTTCCACGTCTGAGGACGCATGCTGAAAACACACACACACACACACACACACACACACACACACACACACACACACACACACACACAGGGAGTTACTGTCCAGCTTCAGGTCTGACTGAACCACAAAGGCGGAGCCAACGCAGAAGTCTGTCCCTGCCTGACTGAGCGGAGTCACATCATTGGCCAGCCAAGCTTTGGAGCTTGCTCATTGGTCGTTGTTTCTATTACATCATCAGCTGTTTACAGGCAGAGTCACCAACTTTGAACAATTTACAGACTTCTGAGACCTTCAGCATGTTTTTGACTCTGAGGACAAACCTCAACTACTTCTTGTAGAACAGTTTCCAGTTTTCCCTCCACAGACTCACCGACCCAGCTGAGGAGAAGAAGTCACTTCCTTTCTCTTCACAGACAAAAGAAAACGTGAGATTTCAGGCTTCACCATGTGTTTGGACCTGGTAAAGATATGTTGGACTGTTTGAGGAACAGACCCAGGCTGTCACAGGTGCAGAGCTTCCGGAGAGAACCAGAACAAACTGGAACGAACCGCAGCGAGGGACCAGAGTCACAGCTCATCTAATCCAGCTGACTCAGTGAGTTTAAGACGAAAATCCAATCATCACTTCAATCAAGTCAATAAAAACAAGTGGAGTGGTCACAGTTGTCCTGTTGAAACTTAGGGTGGACTAACTGATTCACATCTGAACTGCCCCTGCTGCCCCCAGCCATGTTAGGATACCTCCTCAATGTTTCGGATCCAGTTCCTGATGTTGTCGAAGGACTTCTCATTGGTGATGTCATAGACCAGCATGATACCCTGAAACACACAGGACAGGAAGTGACATAAACAGTGACATTGGCACAGGAAGTGCCTGAGCCATCTGAGCAGCTTCAGCTGGTTTTGTCTCTTTGTTTTGCTGATTCTTCCTGATGTTAATACAAAGCCTCAGACACGAGCCCCGATCCTTCAGGCAGCTGCAGCTCTGCCACAGTCCATAACACACACACGTCGCAGTGTTTGTGTGTTATGGTCTGGTGTTTTCTATGTTTTCTGATTTTCATCAAATCTCATGTTTAGACTCAAACCCACAGTGAGTCAGTCTCTGTCTGTGGCTCTCAGCTCTGAGCCCATCGGTTCCTGCTGAAGTCGTCAGTCTTTAAAACTTCTCACAAATATTCAGTTTCATTTTAAAATTTAATTTAATCAAACAGAAGAGAAGAAGAAAACAGAAGATTTCAATGTGGTTATAGTTTAAGGTTGTGGTTGATCTTCTCTGCAGCTCTGATCAGTGAGAATCATTAAAAACTCGAGTGTCTCTGCATTAACGCTACGGATCAGGACAGTGTCAGGGTCTAAGTCTGACGTCAACGTGTTCACTAACTGCTCTTGCAGATGAAACCAGATGCTGGGAACAAATCTAATAATTAAACTCCTGCATGTAAGAAGTTTGGCTTCAGTAGAAAAACATTTCTGTCGGTCAGTGCGGCAGAGCTCAGGCTGATCCTGATATCAATACTTAGGAGTTTAAAATCCCTGATTTCATTTTTGAACAAAACTACTTTGATCAGTTAAAGTTTTTTTAAGAATTGTGTCTCACAAGATGATCAATCATCTTTGACATTCACTGATCAGCTTCACATCTGAAAAGTGCCCTGACGTTTGCAATAAACTGATACCAATCAATTATCAGTCTGAGCCATTAAAGTTTCCCAGACTGAACAGACCCTGTCTGCATGACTGACACATCATCTGTCCAGTAACAGAGAGGTAATCACGAGGGGGTGTGCCTTACCATGGCTCCTCTGTAATAGGCTGTTGTGATGGTCCTGAACCGCTCCTGACCCGCCGTGTCCCTGCAGGAACAGGAAGTAGACTGTGGTCAGTTAAAGGTTAAAGTGTTGACGCTGATTCTGCATCAACATCCGTCTCATTCATGTTGTTCTTCAACACATCAGACTCCAGAGTGTGTGTGACACACACACTTAGACAAAATTAACCTCTGACCCTGTCCTCACGCGCTGTAGCCAATCAGCATCTCTCCCTCTGCTGCTGCATTATTTCACTGTGCACTGATCAAAGAAGAATATGAAAACAACACGTCTCCTCTTTCAAAGCAGCTGGACGCTGGCTAGCTGTGACTCAACAAAGCAAAGGAGGAGGGAACAGGCGTAGAGCTGCCGAAGCAACACTCCACCGGTTTCTCTCCGAGCGAGGAAACTGAATATTCACAGATCACATCATCCGACTGAAATTCATACGTCTTTGAAGCACCTGAAGATCCAGCCATCATCAGTCGTTTACTCTGCACAAGTAAAAGACGTCATTCAAACTACTGGTGTTCATTCTCTGTTGTGCTCAATGCTACGCTAACTCCAACCTCCTACATCCACAGATGTTTGGCTGACTGCTCCGTCACTGCAGAGGCTTCACCAGTGGTCCAAACTCACCAAATCTGAAGTTTGATTTTCTTGCCGTCGAGCTCGATCGTCCTGATTTTAAAGTCGATTCCTGAAAGAGAAGAGACAAACAGATGTGAGGAAACGCGATGATCGCACTCAGCTTGGTTTATCCGACAGGTTGACTTCCTGCGGCTTCCTGTCATCAGAGGTCAGGTTTGGAGCTGGGAAGAAATATCTTCAGGTGTTTGACATTAACCATGTCTGGCACGGTTAACTCCACCCAGTCAACCACACCCACCCGATGTGTGTGAGGTGTGTTTGCGTCTGTGCTGTATCAGCTCACCGGGTGTGTGTGTGTGTGTGTGTATGAGTGTGTGTCTGCTGTTTAAAAAGGAAGTCAAAGATATTTTTAACTAACAAATGTGACCAAACTTCACTTCCTGAGAAAAACTCTGTTTCCTCTGGCCTTTCCTGCTCTGAGCTGAGGCCCCTCCCTCCTCACACTGCCCCCCTCTGGTCCTTCCTCTTTCAGCTGGATGTTGGTTTGATTACCTGAACAGCAGCACTACCAGCCACAGTGTCCTTGAGTAACACATTTAAACAATGGTGGAAAACAGTTGGGCTCATGTGATCTGATGTGAACTCGGGTCAGTAATTTCCATTACTGAAGAATCTGTCAGCTGTTTCCTGGATTAAACCATAAAATGTCAGAAAACTTCAAAATATTCTCTTTACTATTACAAGTGTGAATCACTTCCTGGACATTACGTCAGTTTAAACAGAAGATGGAACCTTAGAGTCAAATGGTTGTGAAAAACTGAAGTGACAGATTCACAAGAACAGGAATTAGCTCAGTATTAATCTTCAATAATTGATTTCTTATATTTTTTGATGATCTGATCTCACATCCCTGATCAGTATCAGACATGGACGCGGTAACAGATACAAGGCAGCGCCTCCACTCAGCCAGTGGTCACCCAGGACACCTTCAACACGCTCAGGTACTCAGTGTGTTCTCTGATCCATGGAGGGTTGGTGGGTTTTGTGGGTTGTGCGGGTTTCAGAGGACACACAGCCCGACTTCATCAAACACACACTGGGTCTCTGAGTGGACTTTTAATGCAAACAGCAGTGCTGAGTGTTACTGTGTTCCTACAATGTGTGTCTTTGTATTCACATCAGTCTGTGACAGATCCACAACAACACTGACACGCTCTTCATACAAGTCGAGTCAATGGACACTTCCCACTTTCACATGTTCACAACACACACTCAGAGGTCAGCTGACCCTCACGGGACTCCTGGCAGCCTCGTGACAGTGCATCCTCTGTCTGACCACAGCAGCAGAGGATTGTGGGAGCTCAATTAACATTCATGCAGACCAGCAGCTGAACTGGGGGAAAACCAGCAGAGACTGGAGACATGAAACAAACTTTCTACATCGTTTATCAAGTCTGTCTTCGCTAACCCGTGTCTGCCAGGTCACAACCCAGCTGAGACTCTAAACGTCTCCACCTACCCTCACACAGGTAACACAGGTAACACAGGTAACACAGCTATGAGGTTTCTCATGACACAACATGTCAAAAATTAGTTAGTGTGAAAAGAGTGAAATAAGGCATTCTATCTGGGCAGGGTTTAATACACCTGTCCCGGGGCATGAGGACCCTAACCCTAACCTGAAATGACCATTTACAGTGAGCACTAAATCCATCTTGTTGCAAGGCTCCAGCGGCATGGATTTGTGATTCTGACGTCCCTGTTCTGCAATTTGTCCGAAAAAAATGCTGTCATCGGTAAAGGGAACTGATAAGCTCGGAGGCATCTGATCCAATTCTCATGGATCAGATCATTTGGAACCGGTTCCTGTATAAGTTAACAGAGCTTGAACACGAAGGAGGACTAGCGAAACCACTAGCAAAGGAGGAGCAGCAGAAACCACCAGCAGATGGCTACAGGACACGTGCCGTCACGTGTCCAAACATTAGTGAAAGAGCTGATGACTGTGTCCGAGGACCGTGTTGTGTTTGTGTTAATTCACCATTATGCAAGTTTTGTTTTTCTTTTGTTCAGTAACCTCTGACATTTCATTAAAATATTCATGTTGAATAATATTTAATATTAATAATAAGAACAAGAAACTAGTAAAATTCAGGGCTGCCAATCGTTTTTACCAGGACTTATAGCAGTTATAACCTTATTTGTCTCTGAGGTGTAATGGAGCTGATTTACTTCTCTTCATTTCTCAGGAAGTAGGAGGAGAGAAACCCTGAGACTGAACTGAGCGACAGATTGTAGCAGAGCAGGACTTCAGCTCTGTACAACATGAAGGATCAGTTACTGGTCTCATGTTGATGTAAATGTAAGAAAAAATTCAACAACAAAATCAGCTCCATTTCTTGCTCTGTCCCACAACTTACTCTGCTAACCAGAGGAATGTAAAACGACACTGAAGGACCCTGCCTTTAAAAAACTGTTCATTAATAATGTATGAGACAGTAACAAGCAGATAATGACAGTAAGATGAACTGATGCGCTGCACATGAAACAACTTAGCCAGTAATAACTGGTCTGCTCATAACAGATCTACAATCTCTGAGGCCTCACACAGATTCAGCTCCACACACAAAGTTTAATTTCAGCATCTGAGTCTGAAAACCTAAGCGTTTCCTGTCTCTGCTCACTTTAGTTTCCCTTTGAACCTGATTTGAAAACTCCACCACATGTTCGTCCTTCCATACATGTGAGGACCCTCATTGACATAATGCCATAACCATAACCCTTAGGACCTTCACTCCGAAACCGAACCTTCAGACTGTCCTTGGAAGCGAAAACCAGGCTGTCCCCACAAGGCAGAAATATCCATCAGTACAGTCCAGAACTAACTCTGGTCCTCACAAGGATAGTAACCCCCCACCGCCACCCACACACATAGACACACTCACAGGGCAGCACTGTGTCACTGCAGACAGAAGAAGAAGAGTTCCCACTTCCTGTTTCCACCAGAATGACAGCAGAGCGACATGCTCCTCGCCGTGACGCACCGGAAACACGCAGAGCGCGTGTGTGTACCTGCATGTCTGTCTTTATGAGGACCATGATCAGATTCAACCCATCAAAGTGAGGACAGTTTGGACAGTCCTCACCAGAGCTACTACACAACTGACACAACAAAATACAACAATACACATCACAGCAGACACAAGATAACACAACCATGAACCAAACCAAACCACAGTCTAAGGGTGGCCACCCTCTGACCCTCTGACAGCTGCCACAGTCTGATCCGTGGGGTCAAAGGTCACAGACTCCCAGTTAAAGATGCTACATCTGGACCGTAACTCTCCCTCCTCCTCCTCCTCCCTGAACGCTTTCACTTTCTCGGTAACAGCCGTTACCCGTTAGCCCCTCCACCCCCCAATAAAAACACACACTGGAACGGACTCACCGATGGTGGAGATGAAGGTGGTGTTGAAGGCGTCCTCGCTGAACCGGAACAGGAGGCAGGTTTTACCGACGCCGCTGTCACCGATCAGGAGCAGTTTGAACAGATAATCGTACGTCTTCGCCATTTCCCGCCGTTTATCCCGGTAATTTTACGGAACCTCCCGCCTCCTCACGTTCTCCGCGACCCGCCGACACTGTGCTGGGCTTACTGGGTTTACAGCAAACACTGGTTCCCTCCTGGATTCTACTGAAACGGGACCAACAGGGGCAGGAAACGGTTCAGCTTCAAGCTAACCGGAGTTCACACACATCCGGGACGGACTTTTCACAATTAAACGACCCTCCTATTTTAATTTGCATTTGTCATTTTTCTGCTCTTTCCCGCGTCACTGTGCCTTTATCATACATATTCATTCATTCATTACAATGTGTGTTGCTTTTCATTCAAATACATGGATATTCATTATCTGATGTTCGGCTTTTGGTTGTTTGTTCTGAATATATGTGAAATCTTTCTTACTTAATCTGCAATGGTACCTTATATGTTCCAGCATGTCAAGAGTATAATCTGAAGATGTTGATTTTGATGATAATGTAAGTTTTACATTAACGTATGTTTAGAAACATGATCAGCCAGAATGACACTGAATGCTTTGCTGTAAAACACAGTAAATGCATAAATATAAATGTATTGTATTCTGTTCAGTGTCCATGGTCCAGCTGTAAATCCTCCTTCATGAAGTTTCTAATGTAGGGTTAGGGTTAGGATTAGAATAGGGTTAGGGTTAGTGTGCTGCCTCGTGATAACGCTGCTGCATCCAGTCTGAGGAACTGTCATGATGGCGTCACCGTGAGTTTGACTAAATCGTGAGCTTTTACTTTGAAGGTGAGTCCGCTGTGCTTCCGGTCTGCCTTCTGAAAACTTGGCGTGCTCAGGAGACAGGGGGCGTGGTCCTGTGACGTCCCCGTCTGGGAGTGTTTGTCTTTACTCTCCCTGTGCTGAATCTCTGTTCTCCTCTGTCTGTTCTTGGTTTAAAGGGACTCAAGCTCAGGTCCTGGTGCTGGGTGTCCCAGACCGGCCCTGATCTGCCCCAATTTCAGGACCAGCTGTTGAACATTACTGAATCTTATTTGTAATAAAACTTTTTTAAACTTCACCAGAAGCTCAGAATACATTCCAACAGATGTTGTATTTGCATCTTAACTTCTGATCTCTGGACTTCTCTTACTCACTGTTAATTTTAACTGATGTTGAATTTGATCTTTAGTCCATTAACTATAACAAAAAATACACATCTAATTATTTTTCAGCCAGAAAAAAAACCTGCACAAATTTTTTCTGAGCAGTGTCTGCAGGTTTTCCTGTGAGGCTGCTTACAACCAACAGCCCTCACCGTTAAACAAGGACAGCCAGTATGTAACCATGTAACCTGCAAGCGAAAACCCAGGGTGAAAAGGTTTGACGCCAACTGCTGATCCTTCAGATGGTAGTGTTGAGCCGACAGTCAGAACTGAGAGAGATTAAACTCTGTCCTCTGCAGGCTGAACAGTCAGGACACAGAGTTGAGAGACTTCAGGAAGAAATTCAACCTGTAATACTTAAAGTGAAAGGGACACTCGCATCTTCACCTCCCCAGAGGACAAGACTCTCCTGCACAGGTGAACAATGTATGAGCCTAAAGGATGACATGTACTGTCTGTGGAAACGTAAACAACCTGACACAACAGATTCATTTCAGTGTCACATTTCATTTTTTCAAAAAGCCCTTTTTAATGGATGATGAAGATGATAAAGCTCTTGACAAGAAGCCAGAAAAGCTGCACGTCTATGTTTGTGGTTAAAGACAGCAGAGAGCAGAACAAAGGTCTGACTCCATCTGAGCAGCATGAGACAGTAACAGGAAGTAGAAACAATAAATAAGAGGACATTTCAGTTACGGTTACACTGGATCACCGTTAAAAAAAAAAAAAAAAAGCAAATATCCAAACTGCCCAGACACAACAGGCAGAGTGACATCTTTAACATCGTTATCATTAATGTTAATATAGTGATGATACTCTCTGTAAGAAACTCTCCTGAAATAATTTCATGCCAATATGGTCATGTCAAAGTTGTGCGTATGTTTTCTGAGAATGTTTCATTGTGTGACTAACAGGCAACTGCCGCAGAAGCCCTGCCCCCTCCACATCATCTCATTACAGCAAAGATAGCGTGAAAAACAGGTAAACACAGGCTAAAGAAAACACAAAGGCAGGGGGAGGCGGGGATCTGTGATGGAGGAGGGTCAGGTGGGCGGAGACCTGGGCTCCCAACAGCAGCTCCGTCACTGCAGTTTCAGTCCAGATCCTGGATGCGACGGCAGATCTCAGCTGTGAACTCTGAGCACTTGGAGTTTCCTCCCAGGTCCTTTGTCAGTACCTGAGACACAAACACACCTCATCAGTTTCATAACAACAACAACAACAACAGCAGGAGAACTGCTTCCATGGTCCCAGAAGAGTTTGTCTTCTGTCATAGAGACAGATGTACAGACTGAATAATAGCGATGTGTCAGTATGTAACTGTGCACAGTATCGATCAATCAATCACTGATTGATATCAGAATACATCTCAGCTGTTTTGACATATTTTCTCTCTGGTTCATTTCTGCATTGAAGATGTCAGAGACGCTGTGAACTGGTTTCACTGGTCATGAATTTATTTCACTCAGAGACTCACTAAAAGCTGAAAACACTGACTCTCAAGTACCAAAGTCAGATGTCAGCACATGATTTCTCATCCTTTAAGATGAACCTGCTTCTCCAGAGAAAGACATCGTCCTGTCTTCAGGCCTGAACAGATACAGAAACCAATAAGACAGAAAATCTGGGTACCTGTCTCTGTCAAGGTGAACTTCCTTTGATGTCTCACCCGTAGCTTGATGCTATTCTGTGCCCTGTCTCAGGAACTCACACTGTCCACCGCCCACCTTAGTCCTGGACCACTTTGCCTCGCTTTACAAACCTGTGGTGCCTTGACAGGTGAACTTTAAATAAGCCGGAGAATACCAGCCGCGTCCAGTTTCCACCTGCTTGGTCAGAGCGTGAACCGCTGAAGTCAACGGCACAAACATGTCTTGAATTAATCACTCCAGCTCGGTGTCTGTCTGTCTCTCCCTGAGATTCCTGAACCCTCTGTGTTTCCCTGTCTCACCTTCTTGTCTCTGATGGTGTCGAAACAGGCCGTCTGGATCTTGTTGCCGTGTTCGTGGAGACCCATGTGACGCAGCATCATGACGGCGCTGAGCAGTAGGGCGGTGGGGTTTGCCAGGTCCATGCCCGCGATGTCTGGGGCGGTGCCGTGGACCTGAGGGACAAACACACAGAAACACACACTTGAATTTTAGTTTTCATAGTCGTCTGTTCAGGTTCAGTCACAGCTTCAACTCCCTCTGAACAAAGTTCACAGTTTCTCTGGATCTGTACCCATCTGTGAATCCACCTGAGCTCCGTGTCACAGGTCCTTCACTGAGAGTATCAATGTTCTGTTGTTTGTCCATTTGGGAAACGAGGGATTGGAAGAAGTGGAGACCAGTTTCCATTCTGATAACTGATTGTTTGGATCAATCACGTCAAACAGTCTCACGTTGTTTGTCCAAACTAACGATTAGACAGCGTCCGTCACACTCAGCGACCTGCTGCTGTTCCTCCGTCACACCAGGATTCAAGTATTTAGATGCTTAAACATAGGTGTGAAAAACTGACGACACCAGATGAAGAGAACCAGTCAGCTTTAAATCTTAAAACCCAGAAAAACAAACCGATTCAAATATGGCGACTCCGTTTGCTCCGATGTTCCCACTGGGAGTGACCCCGAGTCCTCCGATCAGACCGGCACACAGGTCGCTGAAACACAAAGCATCACCTCCACGTCACATTCACCAGTCACGCCCTCTACTGGCCTCACAGTTAACACTGCAGCTGCAGGGACAAAAACCGACCTCAGAATGTCTCCGTATAGGTTGGGCATGACCAGGACGTCAAACTGGGTCGGATCCTGAACCATCTGAAAGACCAGAACACCAGGACATGAAGATCAGACAGAAAAGGTTCAGCTGTGAAAATGAAAACGAAACAAATTCTGAACATTGAACATCTGTAAACTCCAGACTGAGATGAAGAGCAGGCAGTCCTGAGTCTCTCAGCTGACTGATGAGGTCTCAGAGTGAACTTACATTGAGACACACAGTGTCCAGGTACATCTCAGTGAACCTGATGTCTTTGTAGTTCTCTGCAACCTCACGACATTTTCTCAGAAACAGACCATCTGACATACGCCTGGACAGACAGAGACAGGAAAACAGAACCCAGTTGACCATCAACAATCAGATCATTGATCACAGTGTGAGCTTATTAACTCTGGTTTAACCATCAGAGGATCACACAAGGAGCTCTGGATCCCCAGTCTCTACCTGCTGAATCCTGCATATTTAACCAGTGTACATGCAGGACAAGTTGTGTGTTGTGATTCTGTGTGTTTGTGTGTGTGTGCACGCAGTATCAGCCACACTGTTGCAAGTGGTAAACAGATTTTTTTAGGACGAGTCACATTAACTCTTCAGTTTGCTCAGAAATCTGAACCAAACTTCAAACCAAACGTCAGGAGAGACGTCTTTACACTGTCTGGACATTTAAACTGAACTGTCACTGGTCAACACTGTGACTTCAGACTGCAGCTGGACTGTAGCTCACTCTGATCAAGAGTCAAGTCCAGATCACTGCGTCCGTCTGACCGACTGCTGTGGTACCCACATGATGTTGGCTTTGTGGACAGCCGTCACGCTGTTTCTTTGGTTGTTTCTGGCGTATTCGAAGGCGTACTCTGCGATGCGTCGGCTGGCGTTCTCAGTGATCAGTTTGATGCTCTGAACCACACCGTCCACAATCTACAACAACAGGAGACAAGAGAGTTTCAGAGCGGGAAGATCATGGACTCTGATCACAGACCGGGATCAGGACTCATATTTTGAAGGAGTTGACCTCATCAAACCGGGACACTGACTGATGATAATATCCTGATCTAAGATGACAGAAAAGCAGCTGATTGGCTCTGCATGCAGAAAATATAACATGATGCAGTTTGCAGTGTCCAGAGGGAGAATTTACACAGAAACTACTTCAGAATATAACTATGTGAGGGTCACCAGTAAAATGTCACTGACACACACACCTTTTCACTGCTGCTGACATCCATGTGACTGAAGCTCACTCACAAAGCCTTCAGAGATTTAAAGGAGCACTGGCTGTGACAGCTGCTGTTTCAGGAGCAAACATCTGGATACCACACCTGTTCAGATTCAGATCTTGTGCTGGTGTGGGTTACATTGTTTGACTGAATCCACAGAGAGTGGTTCCTGGAGTCAGGCTGCAGACGCTCGCTGTCATGGGCCTGTCGAGTTTTAAACCTTTTGCATGTAGATTTGGTGTCTAACTAATCACATTCAGACCACCTGACGCGCACACACACCTGAGAATGGCCCTGAACATCTGCACAGGTGTCTGAGCTGCTTACGGATCAGGTGTAGAATTTCTCTGCTTTTACCAAATCCAACATGAAAAATAAGGCTCATTTTTTACCCAAAGGTCAATGACATGATTTACCAGGATTTTTCCATGACTGTAAGGTGAGTGAGGTGCAGAGAGACAGGAAGAGATCAGTGAAAAGAAAAGACAGAAAACACAACCCCAACAGAAGGAAAATGGACTAAGGTTCATTATGGCTCAAGGTGAGAGGGAGTCCGTACACAGACACTGGGACGTCTCCTGTCAGCTGAAAGATCTGTGCTGATGCTTTGGTCAGGGTTTAGTTAGTTCATTTACAAAACATGTCAATGACTCATTTACACCAGTTAGACTGGTCTCTTTGTGCTAACCAAGCTAATCACCACCAACCCAAAGGCTTCGGTGTTTCTTTCTCAGGATTCTGATTCAGGGCGTTAAAGAGTCCAGATCTGAGCTGACAGTGTGAACCTGGGACACACACTGATCCACATCAGGACGGAGTAGGATGAACAGGTGAGGTTAGGGTTAGGGTTAGGGTTCAGTAGTTTGATTTTTACGACTGAGCTGCTTCCTCCTTCTTACCCTGAAGACGAACAGGAGCAGAGCGTTCTGTCTGCAACGATTAGCTGCAAGAACAAAGGTGAGGAGGGCAGGTACACCATCATCGCTACAGCGCACACAGGTAACACCTGCTCACAGATGCCACATACTTCGTTTACCCACTGAGTTGGACACTGGGGACACCGTGACAATATCAGACCTAAGACTAATTGTCAGTGGATTGCAGATGTAGATGAACTGTGGTTAAAGTTCTCCTCTTTCTAAGAACAACTGCCGTTAGCAAACACTACAGACTCATGAAGCTGCTGAATGTTTGCGAGATAAATCAGATGCTGTGGCTCAGAATGGTTTTGTATCCAGTGATTAGTTCACATTATTTACTGGGTGATAACTGTTAACTGCATTAATTCTCCTGTTAGTTTTAACTGGCTGAACTGACCCTTTAACAATTTGATTTTGTTTAAATGGGTCTGACCTCCCATCACATCCATCCTTTATCCGGTCCACTCACCACGTGTTCGATTCCACTGTACTCGCCCTCTGTGTTCTCTCGGATGGTGACCAGGTTGACATCAGTGTACGGAGTCTTGTAGCCCTCAATGGAGACGCAGGGACGCACATTGGCGTAGAGGTCGAAGGTCTTCCTGAGCAGCAGGTTCATGGAGGGGTGACCTGCGGCAATGGGGGTCTTCAGGGGTCCTGCAGGACAGAGTTTCGACTGATGAGCGGCACACTTAAACAAAACGCTGCACACTCACCCTCCACAGACCTTTCAGTCCGATCTTGCTCCTGTCCATGGACTCTTTAGCATCGGGAGGGATCATCCACCTCCCACCGGGTCCTTTTATCGCAGTCACGTTCCTCTCCTCCCATCTGATCGGAGCCTGATGGACACAATCAAAACCAGCTGATTCTCACTACGGTCGCCAGGTGTTCCTCCAGGTAAACAAAGAAGAAATAGCCCCTCCTGTTCTGAACTCACTCACCTGGGCAGCCTCAAAGATTTTCATGACAGCAGTGGAAATCTCTGGTCCGATCCCGTCACCAGGAATCAGCGTGACCGTCTGCATCTATGGACAGACAGACGGACGGCTTTTGCTCTCAGTGCACGATAGTGACGCAGATACGAGGACGTACTGAGCCTGTGTGTGGGAACACCAGCGGTTTGTGTCACCTGAACCCGATGCAGATCTGAGATCTGCTGCTTGTCACAGATCTGCTCAGTGTGTTTGTCAGATACTACGTGTTCAGAGTTTTAGAGTCACACAGTTCAGATTCACAGCTTCTGCATCAATTCACGATTTATTCCTGAAAAATTACAACAATCACTGTGGCTCTGACGTGTGTGACTTGTTGCTTAGTTTGGTGAAACATTGCATTTTAATCCATATTTATCAATCAGATTCCAGGGCAACTTCTTCTCACTCGCTCAGGATCATAAGGATCCTGCAGCATGTGGAAGGACTGAAGGGAACCAGAGACGTGTTTGGAGCAGAGAGGTGATAAAAATGATTGATATTGATTGCTTGATGATTGATAAAATGACTGATATGTAATATTTAGAAGACGTGTTGAGTTTGTATGAAACTGGAGAAATTAGAGCTAAAAACCTGGATCTCTCTGCAACTGTGCCCTCTTAGGGTTTTCTGTCATTTTCACCCATTCACGTTTAATTCCTGAGAAATTTCTTCAAAATGTTCAGCTTTACATTAATTAAGAGCTTGTGCATGTTGGCGTTGTCTTATAATTTTCACAATTCATTGTCTGTTGAAAATTTGACAAAAGCATGAATCTGAGACACTGATAAAACTGACGCCAGAGGACGTTTTACATTTATGACTCTGATTTTTCCCCTGATTAAAATTGTTGCCAATTGATTTTCTCTCCACTGACTAATTAATGAATTGATACCTACAACTAACAGCTACTTTCATCATGAGTTCATCGATTGATTTTTGTGATCGGGTGTCTGTTTCTTCCGTAAAATGTGGACAGTAAAAACAAACCAACTCAGACACACAGAGACAATGCTCAGGCTGAGCCCTGTTTCATATGTGTGTGTGTGTGTGTGTGTGTGTGTGTGTGTGTGTGTGTGTGTGTAAGCGCTTTGAGACAATTTGATTGTGGAAGGCGCTATACAAATAAAAGGCGCTATATAAATAAAATTGAATTGAAAAAAAAAAAAATTGAATTGTAAGTGTGTTGCAGGAGGTGCTGGTGTCGGGTTGGGGCCCCTGAACTACTCACCCCTCTAGAAAAGGAAGCCGAGGACAGAGCTGGTCTCCTCACTGCCCCCCTGACCACCTGGGACAGCTGGAGGACACAACATAAGGGTCACTTCAAGGCACACACTCCACACTGACCACACAAACACAACCAAAGTCTCACATCACTGAACGACACCGAGAACCGAGGGAACCTGAGGCCGGCGAGGATTCGTAGAGGAGCTGATTTTCAAATTAACCTTTCCCCAGTCACAGGATTTCAGTCACAAGGTTCATTATTCTTGGTCAAATAATGAGCCCTTCTTGTTTTTATCATGTGCTTCGATTTAATATGATAAAGCCGGTTTATGTTACATGTTTTGCTGTTTCCGTTTCTTACTTTAATTTATTTACTTTCTTTTCGTTTCTGACTTTTTGTGCCCATGTACCGTACTGCACTGATCTAAACCTGGTTTTTCCTGGTTTCGTGTCGTGTGTGAATTTAGCCTGCATGGTAGATTTCATATCGCCGAACTTAGCAGAAGGCACTCAGTTGAGTAATAAGCTTTTCGTTTTGTTTTCTAAGAGGTGTGGAAATTGCCCAAAATGCAAAGAAACCTAAAAATTTGTTGATTTTTATATATATGATTGGGCGTCCTCACAGCCAAACCAGAGCCGAGAGTCGAGGCCTCCACCGGCGACATCGACAGAGTTCAAGTTAAAGTTTCGTGGTGGTGGAAGCAAACATACGGATGAAGTCGTGACTGTCCCAAGGTAAACCCGAAGAATTGCCAGCGGCAGTTTGCTCTGAAATCCGTCCTGACTGTCTGCACGCTGAAGGACACACACGAGCGGCTAGCCCGCTAACCTGCTAACGGCAGCGAATAAAACACATTCAGAGCAAGTACGACAGAGTGACACTAACACTTCAGCTCACACACAGCACACAGCTCATAGCTGTTAAACACTGTGTCAGTGGCTTTAATCCGTGTATAAAGCATATTTTTCTCACCATTGACCTCCACACGCGGCCTGCCATTCCGCACTCCTGGACAAAGATCCTCTGTGACAGAGCGCTCACTCTGACAGGATCCTGTCAGGACGTGTTGGTAACGTATTGTGTCACTTCCTGTTTGCTGCTTCTGCACTGTGGTGTTACGAGTGTTTCGATTTATCCTATCTTATCAATCACCATTAACTTTTCCGTGTTCTGTGGTTAATGAATTCTTGCACACGTATATAAACATCATTGTTCACGGGTCCCTTGGGATTTAACACTACACTCTAATCGCTCTATCTTTGGTCCGCTAGCTTAGCTGTTAGCAATGGCTTCTCTCTCTCCCTCTGCTTCTCCTCTTTCCTGCTCGGTGTGTGAGATGTTTAGTTACTCCTCTGCCTCTTTTAGCGATAATGGTATGTGTAATAAATGCTGCATTTTTATAGCATTGGAGGCTGAAGGAAGTAAAGGCTCGGCACCGCACCATAGATAACCACCCCGTAGCTACGCTAGCTAGCAGTCCCCTGTAGCTAGTGCGGACCGGCCTAGAGTAGCTTCAGCTAGCCGT
>JBBMJY010000001.1:29642830-29669316 GCA_037833715.1 Toxotes lorentzi | reverse complement strand
CGTTTCCATCAGATCAGCAAAACTTTTTTTACTTTCACACAAAAGTCAGATTTGACACTGAGTTGATGAGAAAAAACAGAGTGACGGGATTAAAATCACTGATCAGAGCAGATAATGTGAAAATCAACCTAGTCATAAATGACTGAACCCAATTCCATCACATCCATTCGGTCTCTGTTGAAATACAGTATTTCATTCTGAACCAGAGACATTTCCCTCCACAGATCCACGCTGTCATCATGGTCAAACAGGAGTGTGTTAATCCTGGTGTGTGTCTTCTGCTCTGTTGTTGTAGGTTACACGGCAGATATCGTGAGCTGGCTCCACATTTAGTGCCACTGGACTACACCAACAATCCCGACATCAGAGTCCCTCTGACGCTCATCATCACTATGCCTGAGCTAAAGGTAGAGAGCTCAGTCCTCCTGTGACAGACCCATAGTCAGGTTTTATTGTTAGGAGTCAGGTGAGTCCACGTTAGGACGGGACGGGTGGATGGATTTTCACACAGAGACTGCTGTTTTTTTTCCAAACCAATAATCACTGTATTTTGTTTTATCTGTGACTATGTGTTTATTACTGTAACCGTGACAACGGAGGCTTGACACACCTGCCGCTGGTACGCTCTGCTCTGCTCGTATCCGAGGGACAAACTCACCGTCGTTTAGACAGAGGTGGTTCAGACTTGTTGGGCCAGTGCACGTGATGCTGCTGTGTGGGCAGAGACAAATATAACTGTTTAACGTTGATCTAATCAAGTCATATTTTAATATTTTTATTGTCCTTGTTTCAGTTTATTTGTTCTCAGTTTTCACGTTTACACATCAGCCACGTTACCTCTAAGTCTTCACCTTTATTGAGGTGGATGAACTGACCAGTAAAACCAGGGATTGAGGACAGGCTCAAGGACCAAGCTGTCTCTTAGAAACGATGTTCGTATGTATTTACTTTCTCACAGCAAACGTGTTCTGTAGGAGATGTGAGGCTGAGCAGATTGTAAAATGTTTCCATACAGAACTCCAGCACTATGAAACGCATAAAGCTGCGTTCAGCTTTGTGATGAAATGCTGCGGTGACATGGTGGAGGTGAAGGTGAAGTAAATCTGCATTTATTTTGTAGCACTTTGACTGTGGTTACCTTTAACCCGTGAATTTGAGCTGCCCTGGCATCAGAACAATCCTAAGAACCAAAGGTCAGAGTGGAGAACAGAAGCTCAGGGAGTTGTTGTGTGCGTTTGTCCTGACAGGAGAACCCATTCAGGGATAGAATCGTGGAGACGTTCTCAGAGGACGGACAGGGGAACCTGAGCTTCAACGATTTTGTCGACATGTTTTCTGCTCTCTGTGAAACTTCACCCAGAGAGCTCAAGACCATATACGCCTTCAAGATCTATGGTAACATATTTGTCTCTCTAAGGTCTGTTAGACACTGTAAAAGGTTCCTCAGTTTTTCTCTGTGTGATGTTCTGGTTCTGGTCCAGACTTTAACAGGGACAACTTCATCTGTAAGGAGGACCTGGAGAAGACTCTGAACAAGCTGACCAAAGGAGAGTTGACTCCAGAGGAGGTCACTCTTGTCTGTGACAAAGCCATCGAGGAGGCCGACCTTGATGGAGACAACAAACTCTCCTTCGCCGACTTCGAGAACATGATCTCTAAGGCTCCAGACTTCCTGAGGTACAATGCTCGTTTTTAACTTGTCCCTCAGCAGATTGTTTTCACCAGCTCTGTGGACAGTTGAACGGTTTTGAACAGGACAATCAAACATTAAGATTCTTGTCTGGCAGACAGAGTTTGAACTTGATTATTATGTAAACCTTCAGTTATCATCAGTAACCACAGGGTCCTCCCAAATCACCCAGGACTGACATCTGAGAGATTAAAGGTTTGAGAAAAGACGGACACCTGAGCTGACCGTGGAGACACAAACATGTGACATCAGATTTTGTCTGTCATTCAAACCTCGTGTTCATTTCTTCTATCAGCGCGGCAGTTCTCTTTTCACATTTTATCTTGACCTCTGGATAATTTCCAGAGCTTGAGGGGTTAAGAAGGAGGGAGGACGGTTTGACCACATGTTCAGCAGCTCAAGCCGAATCTTCCTCTGCTCTGCATAAAGCTGTGCACTCATAGATAAAACCCACAAAATCAACAGTGAAGCTCGATCAGCTGGTTTTACTGCAGACAATCCATCACTGCAGTTTCATTCCTCCGCCCAAACCAAGCAGAAAGAACATGGCTGCAGAAAAGACAAGGGGTGGGGGATTCACACCGTTCGTGATTTCAGGCATAAATCTTTCTATCACACTGGACCACTGGTAACAGATTAGCTGGAAATGAGGCTCCTGGGTGCTTGTTGCTAGGGCAACCATGTGATATAAAGTGTAATGAGTGTGTGTTAGAGTGTGAGGGCTGATGGACTGACTCAGACTGAGCTTATGATCTCCCTCCTCGTGCTAATCTGACAGTCCTGTAAGAAACCTGCTTCACGAAGGCAGGAATGTCTTCTGTGGAAACTGTCTCTGGACAAAATAATTTCAAAAGGATTCAAAGGCTTTTTTATTGTCAATTTCACCATATGTCAGACATACAGGGGAATCGAAATGTTGTTTCTCTCTCTATCCAATGTGCATACAATAATAAATAAACAATCTAAACAAAAGCAGCTAAATAACTTTACTACAATATAAATATAAAGGGTGTCAGAATATTTGAAAAAATATATATATAAATATGAAAATTGCTTGACCTGAATATAGAAATAATAGAAACACCTGTCAGTATAACACAATCTAGTTCAACAGCAGTGTTGTTGGGCAGTTCTCATTGTGTTAAACTCTTGAACAGACAGAAAACCAGACACAAGTAAAGAGAGCAGCTTTGGACTTTGGGCCAGCCTGAAATCAGAGGGTCGTCTGTTTGATCACTTGGTGTGGGTAAAACGCAGAGAGTAATTTTCCCGTTGAGGGATAATAAAGGAATAAACTTAAACTTAACAAGAACCAGCTTCAGTTTGGAGGGTTTACTGAACAATTCCAGCTAACTTAGCATTACCCTTCAGAGGCTCGCTTACAACTCTAAAATACAGGTGACTCCTGAAGGTACCTGTGTCTGCCACACACACACTGAGACCAAACTGATGTCAATCAGTAATGTGACTGGAGAATAGTAATCACATTACTGTAACTGTAACAGGTTACTCAGTACTAAGTTACTTCCCAACTATCGTCACAACGCTGCATTCTGATTGGCTGTCGTCCGTGTTCAGTACCACTTGGTAGCTCATGTGAATGTGTAATGTGAATCAGTCATATGGATGAATTACTGTTGTGAATGTTTCCCTGACAGGACAGGACGTCGCTTCACTTCCTCAGGGTGTTTTTATCAGGCCTGTAGAGTCCAGCCTGTGTCTGGCGGCTGTCTGAGTCTGTGGTTATACAGCAAATAAAATTCATTATGTTGTCTGCTGTCTCTCGTCTGTTGTTTGTCTGCAGCAACTTCCACATACGAATATGAGACTCCGCCTTCACAGCTGAGATACTGCAGAGGAGAGGCGTCTCACTTTTAACACCTCATCCAACCGGTCTCCAACCCTCCAGACTCCACCTCCCCCCACACCTCCACCTGAACCTCAGACCCACCTCGACTCAGTGCCTGTCCTTTCTATCTCCTGTGGAGTCTTCCTCTCCAGCAAAACCTGAAACTGGACCCAAAGTCTCGTCTGGACTGACAGAAGCACAGTCAACTTTTGCCAATTCTTAATCTTACATAAAGGGACATTGGGGACAGACAATGCATGAAACCTTTCTCTTTAATTCATTGCAGATGTTTGGAGGAGGACAAGGACGAGCGATAAACCAAGACGGGGCTAATTTTATACCAAGAGAGCTTCTCTGCACCAGGTCTGATGTCTCCTTGGGACATTTTTGCTCTTTGGAGACACATTTGGAGACACTGGGAGGACGGTGCTGCAGAGGAACAGCTTTTCTGACTTCAGTGCTTTGCAGAAAGGCTCGATCCACTGACTGGATTCTTTTTAAAAAGCACATTTTCAAAGGGCAAACGGTGAAGAACTATGCAATTTTTCTTCATGAAGTGCATGTTGTAAATTGCTTCTAGCTGTGGTCACTTTCTACGTCTGGTACAGTCAAAGGTTTTGGTGCATAATGACAATCATAGTAACCAGTAGCTCAGTGGATGGAAGGGCTCTCTGTCATCTCACCTGTTAAGTTTGGCTTTGATAAACTTTTTCCAGCCTCCGAAAAAACTTGATAACAGCTTTCACTCATTCAAGATGAAAAGTTTTCTGGCTAGAATCAAATAAAAGATTTTTCTGTTGCTCAGTGCTCCACGACACTTCTTATCAACAAAAACTGATTCAGGTTCAGGTGGTGACATCTGTCCTGTGCTGTATTACACCCGTGAGCTGCTGTTCCACAGTCTGCAGCTAAAAACCATCAGAGCCAAAACATTAAGTTAAACACAAACATGTACCATTACATATCCTCACTTCTGTGCAGTAATAATGTAAATGCTCTAATATCCTTTAATTTTCTGTGAGTGGTGACAGGTGACCCTGATTCAGTGTTGCTGCAAACTGTAGATGAATGCATATTCAAATATAAGGAAAATTACTGCAGGTGGGATGAATACAGTCATACAGAACAAACTGATCATTGTACTGAAAGTATCAGCTTTTGTTTCAGGTTTCAGGCTGATGTTCAGAGGTTTGTTCAGTTCAGGGGGACAGGGGGCGGCTGGTGGGGGAAAAGATGGAGATCGAGCAATAGTTAGATATTGTAGTGACAAAGATGAGGGAAAGATACTGTGAGATGAAAGGGAAACGACAGGAAGTTATTTTACTCTGACCTTCTTATAAAAACACACAGTTCATGGAGGAAATTAAACCACTTTAAACTTTTGATCTCCAGCTGCAAGAATTCAAAACTGCAGAAGATCCATAATCAGAAAAACACTTAGAGATCAGAGAAAAGAAGCTGCAGGACTTCATTCAGAATCCTGCTGTTTTTAAGTTTCCTTCAATCTTTCAATATTTTCTTCCATACTCGCACAGTATCCAGTGAGAGTTGTCTGTACATCCTGATGATTGATGGTTGATGTCTGAGCTGCAGTGCTGCCGCCTCTTAAAGTGCTTCTGCCCCCAAACAAACATCTCGTGTTTCTGTCACTTCAGGCTGATCGATGTCTTTGCTGTCTGCTGGATTGTCAACCTGCAGTTTCCTCATGTGAACACACTGATGGATTCTCAGCTTCGGTTACACATTTATCTAATACCAGCCACTTTACTCTGCTCTCTGTGTTTATATAAAGCCATACAGGAAATCTGAGTGGTGTCTCTCTGGAATAACAACTGTGGGCTGAGCTTGACAAGACAAACTACCAAGTCCTCAACACATCAACCCAACAAACACTGAAGAGGGTTAAATAAGTGAGTGTGTCACCTGTTTGCACAATGAGAAGGCAGCAATTACAGGCTTGTCACAAGCTAACACACACACACACACAAAGACGATTTTTCAATTCAATTCAGTTTTATTTCTAGAGCTCCTTCCACAATCAAAATTGTCTCAAAGCTTCACAGAGACCCAGAGTCTGACCCCAGATCAGCACTGAAGGCGACAGTGGCAAGAAACAGCTCCCTTTGAACAGGAAGAAACCTTGATCAGAACCTGGCTCATATGGGGGACCCTCCTGCTGATGGACGGGCTGGGTAAAAGGAGGAAGAGGAGGAAGATAGGACAGCTGGGAATGGAGGAGAGGAGGAGAAGGACATGCAGCATATAAAATGGGTTGGAAGTGGACAATGTTAGAAGAGAGATCTGTAAATTTAAACCATGTGAAGAAAAAAAATGGCAAGATAAAAAAGTACAGAAAACATCTGTCTCTTGTGTTTCTAGTCTTAAATACTGAGGGTAAAATAATGTCTTTGACTTTGTTTGTGTCATGTGTGTGAGTGTTTGTAGTTTTGTGTTGCTTAATGAAAGCTGAGGGAGCTCAGATACAGAACACCACACCTGTGGTCGCTCAGGTACCTGTTGGTTGTGTTACACTGACCTCTGGTGGCAGGAGACGGGACTGTCAGAGGAAATCCTGAAACAATCATATTTTTTATTGGATAGATTCTATACATTTATATAGATGGAGAAAATAAGTTTGATATTAGTTGTGTTTCCTTCTTTTTCAGAGGAATCTGACTCCATTTTCCCTCTTCTGAAACCAGATGCAGGGTTAGGTCTAACTAGACTGACCAAACCCAGGACTGAAATGACTGACAGCAGCTTTGTGTCAGCCTGTAGTTGCTAGATCCCTCACAAACAGCTTGTCAGGCATGAAATACAATTAAACTAAAAGTTGAATAAGTTTTGTGTGACTGAGGATCAGACAGATTCAGAGTCAGTGTGCAATCAGCAGCCTGTTTAACCATACAAACAGCTGATATCAGTCATTCCATACTGTTAGTGTCATCAATCCCCGTGAAGCAGTGGCAGGTCACATGGTTCCATGGTGTCATGGTTGGCACTCTGGACTCTAAACTTACAACCTTTCACTGCGCTCTCATAACATTGCTGGTCTCATGTGTATTTGCTATATGTTATATAATTTTTAAAACTACATTTTATTCTGTCTTAAATGATTGATCTTTCTTTTTATTGCTTATTGTTTTTGAATGTTGTTTTAATCCTGTTCTTTGAATTCCCTGTGTGATGAATCGTGTTACAGTAATATCATCTGTTGTCAGCGAACCAAAACATGTTGTAACTGAAATCACCCACTGTGTACCCCTGAACATCAAGGATGAAACTTCAGTTCTCCATCTTTATCCTAGATTAATAACATGACACAGTGACTTTAAAAACATGACACAGTGACTTTATTAACATGATAACAGAATAACATTAATAATGTGTTACAGAGGGAGAGGTCCAAGTCTTGAGAAAAGCTCAAACACTGGTGCTGTCTTGATGCCCAAACCAAATCCATATTCCTCCCTGAATAAAATTCAGAGGTTCAGCAGGTAATGTGCTGGTGGACTACATGCTGCTTTACTCTGACAAGCACTGAAAGAATGGAAAGGTCAAAGGTCATGACAAGTAAATCAGAGTTTGTCCTCAGCGTTCTTCAGAAAGTACATGTTGTACAGCACAGTTACGACGGAGTGTAATGTGAGCTGAGGAGCTGTGCCAGATCCTGAGGCTCTGTTATAACACACAACCACACTGACTGGGTGCGTTCACAATCACTCTCTCATTCATATACATGTATATAAATATTTATATACATATACATTTATACTGTACTGTGTAGACATCAATGAGCCACAACATTAAAAGCAGTAACTGGTTTAAATGTTGTGGCTGTTTGAGATATATGGATGCATTTGTTTTTATATTAATACAAATTTCTCTCTGGGTAATTGTGATCCTGCCGTGCCAGTCTGACAGGGTGAAGATCCACTCTGGATGATGATCTTTTCTGTACTTTATATTTTGATTAGCACAGCAGCAGGTGATGTAAGTTCAGTCAGAGCAGAGATGAGCTGTGTTCACAGTCAGCCAAGTGTTCAAACATCTGTAGATAAATGCTTTCTGCCAGCACTTGAAGAAATAAAGTGACTTTGATTCTTTGTCACAGATGAACTGAGTGAACTATGGAGCAACTCTGCTCTGAGTCGTCAGGCTATCACATCTCATTAATGTTCACATAAATCTTCAGTTTCAGTCACTAACACCATCTCCTGTTTCACATAAACCTTTAAATTTCTTCTGAGGCTCAGTGCTGATGGAAATCTGAAGAGCAGAAACAGGTCAAATAAGGCGAGAGCAGAGAAGAGTGTGCGGGGGGGTGGGGGCATCATTGGAAGGGAGGGGGCAGATAATAAATTAAAGGGCTCTGTGGGGGTTTGTGTGCTTCGTGTTGAGTGTGAGTGAGAATTAAACTCTGTGACTCTGTGATGCAGCCAGCTGGTATCCCACAGAGCTTTGAACAATGTGAGTTATTTCCATCAGTTGGCTGAGAGCGGCTGCTGGGGGGTCCAAGCTGCTGCACACCACAGATTTTGATCGGGGGGAACATTTGGTCCTCCCTCGGTCCTGATGGAAAAGAGCCGGATTTCCTCAGCTGCCGCTCTGCCAGAGTAAATGGTCATACACGCTCCCATTGCACACTGAGTTTGTCCTCTGGCTGCCAGTAAGCTGCTGGTTATCATAGGACGCTGCCAACAGTTCAGCCCACTGACCCAACTGCTGCTGGACCAGGTCCACTACAGACCACATGAGGACACACACCTGTTTTCTGAGGAGGACGATTTTGTGGAAAACAGAAACAAAGTTCAATCTTAAAGACACAAGTGAACACAAGTGAAATAAATTCAAGAAGGAGTTTTCTGTGTTTTTGTGTCTGACAGTCTCAGTCTCAGACCTAGTCTCAGTCTCTGTGTCAGGCTTAGTCTTAGTCTCAGCCTCAGTCTCAAAGCAACCCTGGACTTATTGTTAAAGTGTGCTGTTAGTTCCTGTGATCAGGTGTGATATTTATGACTCCTCCAGCGTGAACTCACTGGTTGGTCTGTTAGTTCTGTGGTGAACGGGGAGGCGTTAGGAGGCCTGCCAATGGAAATGAAACACACTGGGTCAAAGGTTGTCATCATGTGGTCGAGCCTTCAACAGAGGCCTTCTGTGTCTCTGTCCCACATGTCTTCTTCTGTGGTGGATGATGACGAGCAGCCCTCAGGTGTCTCTGAGTTCTCAGATAATGGAAATTCAGGCTGGAGTTCAGTTAAAGAGACCTACGAGATGAGGTGAGGGGAGGGGAGGCTGATTCTATGTCATGGTTCTGTTGCCAGGTCGTGTAAGAAAGCCTGCTCATTTAAGTTTTTTTAGCACACGTTTATAGATGATTGGGGCATTTCACCTTTGTACCATTGCGAATGCAAGCAATACTGCAGTGGTCACTGAGGCTCTGGCAAAGAAACCGCAGAAGTGCACTTAGTCTGTTGGTGAGAATGATATCAAATAGTGTTCCATTTTCTATAGACTTATTATTGAGTCTATAGACGGGGCTGTTGTTGGGGTTGTCTGTTTTCCCTGGCTGGTGATTTAAATGTGAACCAAGACCCCCAGACTCTGACCCCCCACCACGAACAACAGAGAAAGCAGAGTCTGAAAAAGTCAACTTTATTTCTATCAAAGAACCAAGTGAACATTTTACATCACGTTCTTTGTTTTACATTTTTATATAAAATTCACAGTTTAAGTGAAGAAAAGACAAGATGCCATAAATAGTTTGATTCAAAAACAAAAACAAAAAGTGGGCAGAAAAACAAACAAACAAACAAAGCAAAATGGTGATGTTTCTAGAGGTGAATCTGATCGGAGATTGATAGAGTTTCCACAGACCTCAGAAACACAACACACTCACTGAACATGAGCAAAGGACACTGTTTCTGTCTCCACAGTAAATAGACCTGTAAATATGTCCATTTGAAAATAGTTGTAAAGTTTAGGTTTGAATTTTGTTGGATTTGTCACAGCTGAAAAAAAAAGAAACCAACATACTTATTTTATTTTATAGATTGAATCATAAAAAACAAAATGAAGAGACATGAAATTTCCTGAATATGAAGAGAGGTGTTTAGAGGAAAAAAGCATCAGGTCTGTGTGTTTGTTTCGCAACAGAACAACTGGATTTGATTTCATCCAGACACAAAAACATTTAGTATCTGATTTTCATAGGGAAAAACAGCTGGAATTTTAATGTTTGTAATAATGTGAACAACTTGATTTTGACTTAAAGTTTAAGGAAGCTACCATGTCACGAGCCAGAATATTTATATGACATCCCAAAACTGCTCGTTAAGCAGCATCCTGACTTAATCCTGTCTAATGACTGTAAGTCAACGTTTTAACAGACATTCTTTTTATCAGTTTAAGGACGGCACTTCATATCAGACAGGAGTTAACTGTCTAACTGGCTTCACTACTTTAAACAGGCCATGGATTCACTGGAATAATGACCTTGGTTTGAACTTGCTTGTTTCACCTTTTCTGTTTGTTGTTGGTCTTATTATTCAAAGATAATTGTACATAGATTATGGAAAGTTACAAAGACATATTAATATGTCTGTGCTGTATGTGTATGCTGCCTGGTAACGGGGCAATAAAATAAAAATGTAGATTCATCAGTATTTGGAATTTTTCTTTTACCCCCCCCAAACCCCCACCCCCTGTTGACATCTAATAATAATGTTAATGTTAATATATTTTGGTTCTGTAAGTATAAAACTAAGACATGTCAAACTTTTGTTTGGAGAAGGGTTAGGGTTAGTGAAAGGGTTGGGAAAGGTCTCAGTCTCTGCTTTCTCTGATGCAGGAAACAAACACTCGGACTCAGAACATGTGAATCTGTTCTCCACAGACTCTAAGTGTCTCATATATTCAGAGATGCAGAAATGTGTGGGCTGATGGATGGAGGCGTCACCACAGCAGCTCGTTTCAACACTGAGCCAAAGGCAGGTACACCTGAACAGGTGTCACAGGCTGAGAGATAGACAACCATTCATGCTCTGTGACTGTGGGAGGAAGCCGGAGAACCTGGAGGTTGGTAAACCCCACACAGGAAGAAGCCTCTCACTGTGAGGCATCAGTGCTAAGCACTACACTGCACCAGAAGATTTTTCAACTGATCAAAATAATCTATAAATTGTCAAAAAATAAAAATAAGCTCCATCTTTACTGCACAAAGACAAACATGATGCCTTCATGCTGCTGATTAAGCAGAAGATCTTTAATCTCGACTTAATCCTGATTGAAGGGAATCATTGATTGATTTGAAGTCGATCTCAGGTGGTTTCTTGTGTACATCTCTATGCTGACAGATGCTAAACTTTTACATCTCTACATCATGTTTTCTACTTGTGATCCTTTTTGTTGCAGTGCAAGAGCCAATCAAACAGTTTCTTATAAAAGTAAGTGACACTGGTTGTCGTTTTTTGAAAAACACTGGTTTTGTTTTGGTCATGATTTCACCTTGCTGAGATCTGAGGACACAGGGACATCATCAGATAGCACCAATCAGAAACAAAGCCACAGTTTTCCTCACTTATCTTAAACAGACTGAAGGAAACACTTTGATTCTACACCATCATTTACTCAGAAATCATGTCATTCCAGTAGAACTGCAGCATCAGCAGTTCTACTGCTGATTCTACTGATCACTCAGTCAATTATCTGAGTGATCTCAGATAATTGACTTAAACTGTTGTTTTGTTTAAAACCCTCTCAGGTACCCAGCAGTCGGGCTGATTGCGGCTCTGGCCTGACACAACCACCAGATTCAGTTCATTTTGTGCGTGAATATTGGCTGAAAGTCAGCTCCACTTAGCAGCAGCACCTGGGTCTGTATTGGGCCGGAGCCGACAGCTGGAGTTGGGTCAGCATATTTGAGCTGATTGTGGCTCTTTGGGGTCTGACATTAAACTGACAGACGATGTCACTATCTCAACAACTCAGCAAAGAAGATGTTGGGTAAGAAGTGACTGAGGCTAAAATTATGAAATAAGTCTGTGAAGCAGTGTCATCTTCCTGCAGCCACACTGATGTGCAGACTGTTTGCCTGTGTTAAAAAATGAACTACTGTTGCGCTGGATTCTCGCAGCTGGTTCATCGATGATCTTGTCTGTGTAGTGAAGGCACGTGAAGTCAGTGTGACTTTTTCGGTGTGTGTACAGTACAGCTGATCTTGCTGACATAGGGGAAGTGTTCTCTGATTGACCTGTGGCTGAATTCCTACCTGTACCAGACCCTGTCCGCCAACCTCCAGGTGTGTCTGTGCCGTCCACAGGGGGGGCGTCACAGGGTCAGACAACACAGAAATAAACAGAAACCATTTTGGTGCATCACTATGATCCCTTCAACAGTTAAAAAACAACACATAGAAAATGACAGGTTACAGCTCTATGAGCATATTATAGAAGTGGTCCTCTACCGCTGCAGGATAATACCATCAGGATGTTTCTACTGTCTCACACCTATTTGAGTTTCTCCTCATTGTTGTTGTTGTTATTGTTGTGGAGGCTGAGGTTCAGGTCAAAGCTCGACTGCTTCCTCAGAGCGCGTGGCATCAGCTTCTTCTTCACAAACAGTTTCTGGAGGAAGCGGTGGCTGATGCTGAAGGGACAGTAGCTGTGGATGAAGTACATGAGGCCCACCCCAGGCCCGGCAAAGTAGCGCACCTGCGGCTGCGGCGACAGCAGCGCCTGGACGATGGCGTCAATGACAGGGCTGAGGTCGGGGTTGGCCTGCCTCGCGTGACTCTGGAACAGCTCCTTGGTCTCAGTCACGTAGTCTTCGCCATACTCTTCAAGCAGCCCAGGAGACAGACTCTGCAGCAGCTGTTTGTGCTGTTGCTCCCAGTAGGCATGGTTACTGGACTGACCTGCAGGCGAGAGAGATCTATGTTACGTGACAACAACAACTGTACACTGTCAAACAGCAGGGATGATCTAGTTGTTGAACCACTCAAACTCATCGTGGTAGTTCCAATGTTATCAGCAGGAAACATCACGCAGGACTTTCGTGGAATCAGTTGATCATGATCTTCATGGAAATATGTAAAATTTGTTATTTCAGAACACGTTTGTCTGACATGTGAAATGATGCTGAATCAACAAACTGACGAAAGTTCAACTCATTACTGTGCCTTTCAAAAGTACTCATACCCCTTGAACTTTTCCACAGCTAGTCACTTCACAACCACAAACTTAAATGTATTTTATTGGGATTTTATGTGATAGACCAACACAAAATGGCACATAATTGTGAAGTGGAAGAAAAATGATACTTTGTGTTCAAGATTTTTTACAAATAAAAATCTGAAAAGTGTGATGTGCATATGTATTCAGCCTCCTTTACCCTGATGCCACTAAATAAAATCCAATGCAACCAACTGCTTTCAGAAGTCACCTAATTAGTAAATAGAGTTCACCTGTGTGTACTTCAATCTCAGAATGAATACAGCTGTTCTGTGAAGGCTTCAGAGGTTTGTTAGAGAACATTAGTGAACAAACAGCATCAAGGAAGACTAAGGAACACACTAGACAGGTCAGGGATAAAGTTGTGGAGAAGTTTAAAGCAGGGGTTATAGGTTATAAAAGCATATCCCAAGCTTTGAACATCTCACGGAGCACTGTTCAATCCATCATTCGAAAATGGAAAGCGTATGAAACAACTGCAAACCTGCCAAGACATGGACGTCCATCTAAACTGACAGGCCGGGCAAGGAGAGCATTAATCAGAGAAGCAGGAACTCTGGAGGAACAGCAGAGATCCACAGCTCAGGTGGGAGAATCTGTCCACAGGGCAACAATTAATCGCGCACTCCACAAATCTGGCTTTTATGGAAGAGTGGCAAGAAGAAAGCCATTGTTGCCACAAGCCATGTAGGGGACGTGGAAGAAAGTGCTGTGGTCAGAGGAGACCACAGCAAGGCCGTTGTTTAAGAAAACGAGACGTTTCACTCATGAAGAACCAGCTTTGGTGAGAGAAATATTTCAATCTGAAAGGTCCGAATCTGAGCAGCAGAGGAGGAGACATCATCAAAAACACTGGATCCTACATTTCCCATGATGCATCTGGACAGTGTCTTTCATTAGAGCCTCCCTGCCTCGTAAACAGCCAAGCCTTTAAACCCCACTCCGCCAGTGTGTAACAACCTGTAGTTTCATAGTGTCAGAAGTTTGAAACCAGTTTTGTGTTCCCAGAAAACAGAGCAGTTTTAAAGTTGGAGAACATTCAGTGCAAACTGTGCTGCTGGTTTTTCATTGTTTTGTCTCAGTGTGAAGTTTGAAGCAGCTGATCTCACAGAGTCCTTGTGGAGAACAAACTGTTTAACTGTTCTACATGGTGTCAGCTCACATTCTGGTCAAAGTTCATGGACTCAGTTGGCTCTCAGCCAAACCAGCAGAGTCACAGTGGGATTAGAAGTTTAAATACAAACCTGTTCCTTCACGATTAGAGTGTGAACAGGAGGATAAAGTGTGCCCACTGTTCACATCTCCACTGCTCTGTCCAATCAGTCACCACACAAAAAATGCATGATGGGAAATCTTCTCTATGAACATCAAACCCACCAACATCAGATACGTCAACAACACGTTACTTTTAGTTTTTGCTGTTTAGTTGCTTTGTTTTCACTGTTACGTTCTATTTATACATTTCACTTAATTTCTGACTCTGATCTTTGGCTTGTTTTACCTTTTCTTCTTAAACTGCTTTAATGCTGTGTGATTTGAAATAGTTTGCTTTCATTGCTGTTTTTGTGTAGAGCCACTGTCGCCTGGTGTCAGGGATGAACACCAGGCTACAGTGGATTTAAATTCTCTAATTTTATTTTTCACATATAAGTTTTTCAGACATCAAGTTTTTATGCAACTGTTGTCTGGGGTGTGTTTTAATGACTTGAAGACATTTTAACTCAATTCTTTTCAGAAAACATCTTAGGGGGTTCAGTTACACAAAGGTCTAGTCAACTCTCAGTGCCTCAGAATTCAATTCAATTCCGTTCAGTTTTATTTATAGAGCTCCTTCCACAGTCAAAATTGTCTCAAGGCGCTTTACAGAGACCCAGAGTCTGACCGCAGATCACTTAAGGCAACAGTGGCAAGAAAAAAACTCCCTTTTAACAGGAAGAAACTTTGAGAAGAACCTGGCTCATATGGGGGACCCTCCTGCTGATGGACGGGCTGGGTGAAAGGAGGAAGAGGAGGAAGATAGGACAGCTGAGATTGGAGGAGAGGAGGAGAGGGACATGCAGCATATAAACCCCACACCCTCCCCACTATATATAAATATTTATGTTCTAACTGAACTGTGCTGAAGTCAATTTTTACGCTGATGATACCATCTTGTTCATCATTAGCCTTCTCCGGGTTACAGTCAGTTCAGACCTCTTCTACTAAACTGTTCTGATACCTTTTCCAGACAAACCATCTGAAGTTAATTAGTCCTTTTACTTTAGATGCTTTATGTACATTTTCTTGTTGTTTCTTTTGTATTTTTACTTGAGTAAAATTCTGAATGCAAAATTTGTACTTCTAATTAAGTATTTTAATGTGGTGGTGATACTTTCCCAAAGGAAATTCTCTAAATACTTCTTCCAACACTTGCTCTGGTTGTGATCTTTATCTGTTCTATATCTCAAAATGATAAACCTGTTAAATTGGGGATTTTCTAATAACTTTGACAAACATCTTGACTTTTCCCAGAGGTCTCCAGAACTCAACTGCAGCACAGAATGAAATTGTATGGCATGAAGTGGTTTTGTTTTTCAAACCCACACCAAAGATGAAAACAGTTTTCAGGGAGAAGCAGAAAGTCAAAGAGAGACGGCCAAATTTAAAGTTTTCTGCTGGCCAGCAGGCTGGCTCTGTGTAATTCCAGCCCTCTAATCACATCCATCCGTCCTGCAAGAGTTTCAAAATTGTACATTAGCAATTTGTAGTTTCTGTGTGTGTGAAAACAGATGGTCCATTCCCACATGTGGTCCTCATTATAAGGGTATTTTCCTCAGCAGGAGGTTTGCCATCATGTTCAACATTAAACCAAACCATAGCACACAAGCCTGGAGGAAATAACAGCCAAAGGAAGATGAATCGCAGTTTAGTCCTATGCAGGGGGGCGCACTGTTTGCTGGTGTTACCTGTCTTGTATGAGGATGGCAGGATGGTAGAGACCTGGACTCCCCAGGGCTCCAGCTCATGTCGCAGAGTGTTGATGAAGAGGTTGAGAGCTGCTTTAGATGCTCCGTAGGCTGCCAGACAAGGAAATGGCTGGTCACCTGAAAACACAGTTACAGCATTGTCATGACATCACACAGAGTCCAACCAATCACCTCTGTGATTCACCTACAACACAATGTGAAAGTTTAAACAACACAGACAGTAGATGTAGAGCATCCCTTGGAAACTCAAAGTCCACTTATTCACATGTTCAGGAGCTTTCAGCCAGTTACCATGAGGATCCACTCTCGAAGACCATGGGATATGGTTGAAAGTTCTAAAGCTTTCAGATTTGTTTAGGTCTGGGATTTTAAATCAGAAAGAACTGCTCATTTATTAACTGCTGAAGATGTAAATGTGTACACATGGGTTAAGTCAGGGTCTGTCCCTGACTTGAAAAGGTAAACTGGGTCCAGACTCATGTTGTGGTTTGTCTGATGACTGCTGCCTTCACCTCTGCCAGAAACTGTAGCCGAGGACGAAAGGAGACTTATGGGTTTGGATCAAAGCCTGAATAAATGTTTGCGCACACCCCCAGCAGTGAATCGAACCGCCAACCCAGAAATCAGTGGATGACATGCTCTACCCTGAGCCCCAGTAAAAGTGTTTCGAGTTAGCTTTGTAAACAGTGTAATATTGTCATGGATTAGGTACGTCAGGTGTGAGCAAGAACTTGAGACCAACATATTTATCCTATATCTGTGTCCATTCAGTCAAACTGTCCCATTAACAGCAGCTGAACCAGCTGTGATCAGCTCCTGTTTGCAGTGAATCATGGACGTACAGACACCCTCCTCTGGATCACTGTGATACTGAAGGAAACTTAAAAACAGCAGAATTCTCGGTCTGCTGAATGGACAAGCTGCTGTTTTAAGGACTCAGCCTTAATGGTAGGCACTTACCAGGTGAGCTACCTGTACGGCACAACAAGCTGATTTTTGATAATTTGTTAAATTCTAAAGATACCAGTTGATTTATGTATATTATCATATGGTTTCTAATTTCCTAATGTCCAGTTTATTTGTACTATTGATAATGTCATGGTTCCAAACTCCAGAGAATGAACTGTTTTCCTCTGACCACATTTAGGCCAGAATTTATACACTGCACACAACATTTGCGATAATCTAACAGGCAGATGACCATGAAATCTGCTGAGCACATTAATTCTGTCAGGGGGGGATGAACCTTTGAAATTGATTTGGTTGTACTCTGATGCTTTGGCGAGACAACCAACTTGAGTTGGATAACAGATGGCAGAGAGACGGGCAGCGGCAGCTCTATTTGTTTGGTTTGGCAGTTTGGAGGCAGAAGTTATTTCAGCTGTGGTTCAGCTGTTCTAGAACATTCAATTAAGATTTATTACAGCATCACTGTGTGTGTGAGTGGGTGTGTGAGTATTAGACACACACCGGCAGGGCTGGAGATGGTGACGATGCGTCCTTTGGCCTGTCGCAGCAGCGGCAGAAAGCTCTTGGTGACGCTCAGAGTGCCGAAGAAGTTGACCTCCATGCAGCCACGGAAGTTGGACATCAGTGACAGCTCAGCGTCTCCGAAGTTTATGCACACTCCAGCGTTGTTTACCAAACCCCACAGACCTACCAGACACACACACACAACAGACATTCTAAACTGTGTTGTGTTTATGCAGAGGTCCCTGACCTTGTTGTTGGCTACCAGCAGGAAAACCAGAGTTAGAAAATAAAGCTGCTTCCATTAAAGGCCAGTGCAGGAAAAACATCATGACACCACTGAACTGAAATCCCAGATGGGATCGAACACTGTTTGGAGAAGTGTTCCATCTAAAGGAACTTTAGTAATGTATAAAAACAGGATGAATAAAAACAGGAACACCTGCACACACTGACTCCAAACCTCAACATTTAGATCCAAGCTGGATACAACACCCATATGTTTATATTTACACACAAAAAGGCTGACAGGCAATGTGATAACAGGTGTAGATCCGCATCCAACCTGCCCAAGACGATAAACATCTCAAAGAAATGAACAGTTCACTAAGGTTCATCTCAGATAGAGTAGAAGTACAAAGTGAGTACATCAACCGATCAACAGCAGGTGAAAAAATGAGGTGATAAACTCAAAAAGTGGAAATAAACAGCTTTGCATCCATTTGTGATACAAGTAGAATTATAGCTCCTAAACTTTAAGAAAGTTGGGATTGTGTGTGGAATTCCTCAGGGCTCCACACTGGGTCCACTGCACCTGCGTTCATCTGCTGGAGATCTACCCCTGATTCAGACTGAAGACACAGCCACAGCTTCCTGCTGCTCAACGAGGACAAATCCAAAATCCTTCTATTTGGTGCTGTTTTCATTTTGTGTCTCTGTCCCTGAAAAGTACTAAACTGTCCTATGTCCAGAGTAAAAGGTTTCTCGTGTCGTGTTCTCAAATTTCTTCATACAATCTATAAATTACCAGTCACCAGATCATCACCCATCAACCGTCAGTAAACAGCAAGTTTCACTTATCACTGATGGTGGAGCTGTGGAGTAAGTGATGATTAATAAGTGACAGAATCAGATTTTACATTCAAATCATAAGATGATCGTCAGAGAAAAGATCATTGTTCATAATTTCACATTTTATCGTGCTATTGTTTTTGAAAGTTGGATGAACATGTTTATTGCCTGGAAGTATTAGGAGGGAAATTCGACCCCCCAATTTTCTGTGTTTAATTAGTGCACTTTGTCAGACAGAGGCAGCATTCAGTATACTCAGCATAGTGGTGTACACAAGAAACTGAAGAAGATATACAGCACACACACACACACACACACACACACACAGAAGAGAAAGAAGAAAACCAAGAAACAGTTTACCTGGGGCATTTGGGGTCTCAGGGGGTCGGGGAAGTCCTTGGTATCCCAGCCCAGTATAGACGTATAAAGTAATTCAGACTGTGGACAAACCACAGCACTAACATCCTGCTCACACGTTCACTCATCAATAAAAAATATCCAGGTCATGAGTACTCTGAGGTTTACCTGAGTTTACATGTGTACTGTGTGATCACACAACACACTCAGACTCTGCACCATGAGCTCAGCCCCTCTCTCTCTTTCTCTCTCTCTCCTTCTGCTGGTGTAAACAAGCCTCGCTCATCCTCATGCGAGATGGCTGACCCAGAATCCCGCTCCTTGTTTTACGAGTGGCTGCGGGATCTTTGTTTAAGTCTGAACTGTCTCAGAGCTGATGATAGATAACCAAGAACAGAACATCCAGGCTGGCAGACAGTCAAACATCTGAACGACCCACCCAGGTAACGTCCTGTCTGCATTTTGGAACGTCAGCAGGATAATGGCAGAAACTCATACGTGTCAGCAGAAAGTTTTCCAACAGGAAAGGAAATGTATTGATCTTCAATGATTATTTCTAACTTTGAGATTATTTATGCACCATTTATATGAAGATTTATTATCTGACAGTTTTAATCTCTCACTTTCTGAACAGGTTAAAATCAAACTGTGAAACTTTAGAGCTGTTGTGGTTCACATTTTATGAGCAGATACACAACTTTATTTCCCATCAGAGCGTGGGGATGATCTGATCAGTCTTCTAACACTGATCATCTCCTGATTGTCATGGTTTAAATCAGGACCAGTTTCATGGGTTCACTGGTGAACTGGTCTGGAAACAGCACAGACGTCGACTGTTTCATTCAGCAGCTGCAGAGTCACCTCAAAATCTACCCTCGGCTACGGGCTACGGTGCAGCCAGGTGTATTCCTGGCTGCACCGAGGGCTCAGATCCACCAATCACAGCCTGCAGCAGGGAACACTGACAAACACACATACTCATGCAAACACATAAAACCACACACACACTGTTCCAGAGAGAGTGCATGGGAGTGTGTGTTAGTGACCTTTCCATCCAGTTCTTTTATTACATCCACCCGCCCACACACACACACACAAACAGTGTATCCTTAAATGACTCAGAGGTAAAGCCAGCAGTCTGAGCTAATTACAAAGCCAGTGGGAGCTGCAGGTCTGAGCCAATCACAGAGTGACCCTGGAGACTCTCTCTGCTCCGGTTTCTGTGAGTGAAACCTGAGACGGCACCTCTGCTCAGCTCCGGCCTCAGTCCCCCCAGACATTCGCTTCTCTTAAATCAGTTCAAGCTGTTTGGAGTTATATTGTTATTTAAGCAACTTTCCCACATCATCGCTGCCGCTGCTGCTTCTGCAGTTCACTGATTTCCTAGAAGGCTGCTGGACAAACTCCACCACACATTCCTCTGTAGCTCAGAGCACTCTGCCTCCAAATACTGAAAAAACCCACACTGAGGTGAACCTGAGCTCCTCAGAATCAGCAGAATCGCCAAGAATTTAAAGGAACAATCCAACATTTAGGGAAACTCTCTTAAGCCTTTTTCCATACAGTTCGATTTTGAACTGAGGAAACTAAACTCCTGAGAAGACGAGGACACTGTGGTCAGCTGGACACACTGGGCTGGACACACTGAATACAGTCATTATTAAGCCTCATGTACATATGCAAATATGAAGATACATTTTTTCTGATATTGGGGTATTGTAGTATTTTTTATTTTATTCTATTTTTAGTTTTATTTTATTTATTTTAGAAATTTTTAAATCTTACCTCTATCTTCCAACTCTGTGTACTACGTTTCACTTTCTTCATTTTCCACTAGGAGTTTGATTGTAACCAAATAATATCCTTCCGGGCATTAATAAAGTTACTCTGATCTGATCTGAACCAGCTGTTACTGGAGGGGTCACAGGGGCTGGACGATGCTATATGAAAGAAAGATAAGAGACAGTCCCCTGATCTCTCTAAAACTCAGACTTCACTGCCGTCAGTGAAAAGTAAAAAACACGTCAGGGCCTGGTGCATGGTGCTCTCAGCAGGATGACCACAACGTCAACTGAAAGCTCTCACATCTCTGAAAATGTCATAGATCATTTTACTGTAAACGCTGAATGAATCCACCACATCTACAGTAAGTGAGTGAGCGAGTCCACAGAAAGGTGCGTTCAGGTGCAGCGTAACCTGACTGGATGCTGCACCATGTTTAAAAGCAGGAGCTGACCTGCTTTTCCAAGGACAATACAATGGCATTTCACAAGAACACAGCAGGACAAAGGACAAGGGACACTGTAGCTCAGCTTAGCACAAAGTCCAGAAGCAGGGGGAAACTGTTAGCCTAGCTTAGCACAAAGTCTAGAAGTGGGGGGGAAACTGTTAGCTTAGCTCCATCAAATGAGAAGAAAATCCACCTTGCAGCAGATTTATGTGGCTCAAAACATAAGATCTTGGCTCCAGCAGCCAGTCTTTACCTTTGAGGCCCAGCTTGGCCTTGGTGTCCAGCAGGGCCTGTTGGACTTGTTGTGGCTGGGTGATGTCCACCTGGAGGAGGGTGAGGTTGGGGGAGCAGGTCTTCTGCAGCTCTCTGGCACCGTCTCCTGACAGATCCAGCACTGTGGCAAACACCTCAAAACCCAGAGCATCCAGATGCTTTGCCGTCGCTTTTCCGAAGCCAGAGTCACATCCTGCAGGGACACAGAAAGAGACTCGTGAGCAGCTCTTCATATGACACAAAATATTCCCAGAAAACATGAACTTTCTAGAAAGTGCTGTTTCTTTACTGGTGATGCCACAGAAAGACTCATGCACGAACACCAATCAATAAAATCTGAACAGGGCAAGATGTTTTTACATACACAGTGTGACGATGTCTGATTACACAAATAAAACACTCAGTGCTTGATTTCTGGGGTCAGGCTCTGGGTCTCTGTAAAGTGCTTTGAGACAATTTTGATTGTGGAAGGAGCTATATGAATAAAAATGAATTGAATTGAATCAATATTCTCAGTTTACAACTGCACAGGAATGACATATACGGAGAAGGAAACATGGGTTATGCTTCCTTTTAACATCATGAAGAAATGTTGTTCCAGGGTTTGGGTTATCAACACCCAGGGCTCTAAACTTTAAATTATACTGAAGTGTCTCTGTGTCCTGACAGTATCACACAGTGATATATCTGACTGACCGGCTCCAACACACACACAGTCAGAAGACATCCTGTCACCTCCAAAAGATGTTTCTATACAACAAGACTGCCACAGTAAATATGTTTTCTATTAATGTGAAGAGGAGATGTTCATTTACATATCTGGAAAATCATAAATTCATTAATAATAAACATAAAATAAACGTGAAATGTTCACTGAAAATGTGTGGTGTCTTCAGACACAACCTGTTTATTTACACTGAACCGAAACCACCATCTTTCCTGAACCTTAACTGAAGTGCTCCTGGTCTCTGGTGGGACAGTCCTGAACTGTTCACGTCCTCACAGCCACTTCCTGTGACTCTACTGTTAAAAACTGCCACCACAAAGAACATACATTTTACGCATCAGCACTAAACACTGCTGTGTGCAACAGACAAGAACACACTTCACACAACAACACAAACCAACCATTAATATCCACAGTGACTGGCACGTCCACAACAACAAACAACAGAAAAAGTGAAATGAAACCCTCACAGCAGTGAGACCTCAGGCCAGAGCCTGAGGGAGTCTGCAGCTGGTGCATGCTTGATTTGCCAGTGCCTGACAGGACCTGATCTGAGACCTGGAATCACAATGGTTTTCACAGGCTTTGCAGGTCGGATTGATGAGCTGAAGTTTCACATGTTTAATCTGAGGCTCATAACAATCACCCGCCTCATCAACGACTATAACACAATCGTCTTCCTGCTGCAGCTTGTGTCAGCTCATCGCCCGGCAGATGTTTAGATGTGTAGCTAACGGTGTGACAGCTGCTGTCAGAGCAGGTTTGGACAGAGCTCTGTGATCTGGCATTGCTCCACCGCTGCCTCTGGTCTGTTACATAAACTAATCTGATGAAGTGGTGATAAATTCAGTTTTCAGACTCAGTTAGACTCAGCAGCCCCGAAATCCCTATGAAACCTGACGACATTTCTCTTTTGCTTACTGTGGAAAGATGAGTCAGAAACAGTAGAGCAGGAGACCTGAGGACCAGAACTGGGCAGAGGGGCCTGTTCTTTCTTCTGATTTTAAGTGTTGTCCTCTGTGCTGCCTTCTGACAGAAAAACAACATGTCTGAGTCCTTCAGGTCAAATTCTCCTTCGGTCAGTTCAAGAAACTCTGACACACACCAGCATTTCGAGAAGGTCTACAGTCTTTCTGATCCAGGTTTTTAACAGAAATATTCCACATCTGCTGCATCATTTTAAACATGTTTCCCATAATTCATTCTTTCTGTGCTTCAATATAAAAGTTCTGAAATTTTAAAAGAAGCTGAGCCTGTGGACTGAATCTCTTCACTTCATCCACATCATAATTTGTTCAGTTTGTCTGAACGAGTTCTGTGTCTCAGACACCAAACACTTTTCTCTTTACACTGATTTTTTGTTTGAGACTGCGTACTCCAGCTCAGCAACCTGACCCACACCTGACCAGTCCTGACAACGGGTCATCACCGGGGTTCAGGTCTTGGTTGTAGGCCTGTGCAGAACTCTGTTGGATAGGCAGCATTCTGGCTCTGGCTCATGTGCACGTTCACTCACTCTGACAGAAACACAATGAGCAGCTCAGATCTGGACAAATTTCATCTGAGCGTTTCAGCAAACTTTGAACATGTGCAGAGAAACAAGCAGCAGAAACATTTGTGTCCACACATCCACATATGTTTTCCCAGAAGGACCCAGACTCCCTCAGAAACAATCACCATGGGGATCTGTCACGTACCACACAGCTCCACAGCTTCCCAGAAGTCCCAGCACCTACAACCTGATCCTCTGCGGTACTCGCTGTTCCGTTTGTTGTGTGGCGGGTGTCTGAGAGAGCTGTGCTGGTGAGAGAGTGGAGGTGTTGGCATATTGCCTCGCTCCGTGTCCTTGGAGGGTTTCCAGAGTCACGTCCCAAGAAGAAAGATAGAGTGAAGGCTGGCTCCAGAAATAAATACCACTGCTCTGCTCTGTGTTATAGAACCACAACCACACACACACACACACACACACACACACACACACACACACACACAGAGCTACCTCACAGGAGAATCACACACACCAGCCGCTCAGATATATTTCTAAGCTCTGTTTCAGAGTTGTGAACAGTCTGACAGCCGATAACTGAGAGCTCTGAAACATTTGGTCTGAGACACCTGTTCAGTGAACTGATCTTAAGACAGAGGAGTGTATTATAACCACAGACCAAGTGGTTTCCTCACAGACCAGAGTCCCTGTCACGTTATAACCCTTGTCTCTGTGTCTTGTACTGTGTGACTGTCTTTTATTTTGACGGGAGCTTGTGAATGTCACACAAGCTCCCTCCTGTTTGCCGTTCTCTGTCCTGCAGCTGAACTGAGGTTTAATGTGAACACTTTCCATCTTTTTTTGCTTCATCTGCTTGGGGCCACCAGGGGCCACAAGCAGCTGAACTCTGTTGGCACCCTGTATTAAAGATCCCATTTTGTTACGGCACCAACAGCAACACAGATCGTTTGGATCGAACCAAAAACAAGTTCTGGAGGCACAAAATCAGACACGTCCTAAAGTTCTTTTTCACATTTTTCTTTCCATCAGAGTGAAACAGTTTAGTTTAACCCTTCGAGTCTGACTTCGAGACTGAAGCTGTGTTGTTGCTCTATGTTGTTTATTGTTATTTTCAGGAAAAGTTCAGCTGCTCAGAAACATCCTATGTGAAAATTCAGTGATTTTTCGTTTTCCTTTTCCTTTATGTCCACAGCTTTTGAGACGGAGAAGCATTGCAGACCACACACTGTTCAACATTCTTCATCCTGCCCACCACTGACCTCTCACAGCAGGTCTCCATTTTTGTACTGCGTTTGCAAGAGGTGTGGATTCCAGTCTCAAAGAAACTGACAGAGATGGAGTCCTGCTAGCTTCACTGCCGGGCCGTCTGCAGCTGTCCCGAGGTTTCTCTATGAAACACAAGCTGACGGGACCATGCGCAGTGTAAATGGCTCATTAAAGCAGAAGATTTGTCTCCATAAATCTGACAGTGCGATAACACATGGCCATGTTATCGCTGCAGGAGATGGATCCGGCTCTGAGGAGGAACACCGTTACATAACGGGGCCGAGACTCCGAGGGGCCACGCAGATGAAGAAATGAACGTGGATCTGTGTGGAGACAGCCGAGCACTGAGAGATGTACGAGGTCAAAAACATATGTCTCTGGATGGAGGGCTCAACATCTGGACACAGCAGCTGCACCTTCACATTCAGAGTTCAGATTATTCACAGGTGGGCCGCGTGGACTGGAGGCTTTACTGTTTTTACTCACTACTTTACTATGATGAACTCAACATTAGTATCACAGAAGTTATAAAAGGTTTATTTCTGTAGCACTTTTCAAAACAAAAGTTAGTGTTCCACAATAAAACCATTAAATATTAAAAAGGAAATTATACAAAACAGAAATAACAAAAAAATATCAGCAAGTCTGATGACGTTATTTTAACATGTCAGGTTGATCAGCTGATCAGTTTGATCTCTTCTCATTTGAAGCCAAGCTTTGAGAACATGCAGCAGACGCTGGTTAGTCTGACACACTTCCAGTTACTGGACTCGTTACTGGTGCTGTTGAGCTGCACTGGGCATGAGCACAGGTGTTCACAAAGGTTTGTTGGCTTACTGAGTTTGTTTGGTCATAGATTCTGGGCTGTGTGTTGTGTTGTAGATTTCATTAGAAATGGATAAAACGGCATCTATCCTCATCAGTCTGCTTTCAATAAAAACAAGAAACTGAAATATAAAAGTCTTCAGAGCTTTTGCTTCCTGTCTGTGCTTAGCTGCTTCCTGTTTGCTTTATTTATGTGTCTACAACTTGACTCTAGTCCACCTGTGTATATAAGGTCCCACAGTTCACTCTGCAAGTCAGGACAAAAACCAAGACATGAAATCCAACTCTCTGTAGACCTCTCTGATTAAACTGGGGTGAGCTACAGATCAGGACAACGGTATAAAACCATCTCCAAAGCTGGGGGACACACTACAAGGTTGTTTTTTTTGTTTTTTTTTTTTGCCTGATTTTACCCATGATTCCCAGTTGGACAAAGTCTGCCCCAGTCTGCAGTAGTTGGGGTCAGTCGGTGTGGGTAGTTGGCACAAATCTCTGTTAGTGTGTGAGGGGAACAGACCCGACACGACCTCAGTAGCAGTCAGTCACATGTTTGAATTTTTTGAGCCAAATCTGGACGTGATCAGGCAGTATGAACTGATTACTGACCGAACTGCAAACATGTATTGCCAACAGCCAATAAAAAAGAGAGGGTGGGACACAGGAAATAGCATCAGAACACGACGGGAATATCAAAACAACGATAGCGAAAAGCGAGAGCGGGAGAGTGGCGACAAAGTGAACCTGGACCACAGAAATGGAGGACAGATTGATAGTTGTTATTAATCTCCCTTGTCCATGTTTCTTTACTTCTTCTTCTTCTTCTTCCTCTTCTGTCTTCTTCTTCCTCTTTGAGTTAGTTGGCGGTTGGCAAACAATAAATTGATGCATTACCGCCACCAACTGGTTCATTTGCTTAATTCAATTCAATTCAGTTTTATTTATAGAGGTCCTTCCACAATCAAAATTGTCTCAAAGCGCTTCACAGAGACCCAGAGTCTGACCCCAGATCAGCACTGAAGGAGACAGTG
>JBBMJY010000001.1:29631940-29642730 GCA_037833715.1 Toxotes lorentzi | reverse complement strand
CGTTTATCCTTAGCCAGCAGTTTTAAATATGATTCAACGTCGCCCGCTCTGGCCCCAGGAATGCATTTAACTATGGTCGCTGGAGTCTCCAACTTCACATTTTTGGAGCTGCCAATAACCAGATATTTTTCCTCAGCGGGTGTGTCGCTGATTGGGGAAAATATGAAATGTTTGAAACGTGAAGCGGTTGGTGATGAACCAAGGGCCGTTGTTTCAGGTTTCCTTCGGACTGCCGCCCAGCCGCCCTGGCTTCCCGGCTGCTCGGGAGCTGTCGGGGGACAGCTAGCAGGACCTACAATAGCAATAATTATGTTTACCCCTTAAACTGTCGCCCTCACGAGAGTTTGATGCGTTCATTTGGCTTTAGTTGATTTGACAGATCATGTAGTCTGTGCTCCCACATCAGGAGCAGTTGTTAAGTGTGTGATCCCCAGTCTTTCAGTCGCCATACAAAAATCTGCTGAAGCCAGTCTGTTAGTCTGTACTAGTCCCAGCCCGGCCCTCGGCAGGAGGGTCCCCCATATCAGCCAGGTTCTGCTCAAGGTTTCTTCCTGTTCAAAGGGAGCTGTTTCTTGCCACTGTCGCCTTAAGTGCTGATCTGGGGTCAGGCTCTGGGTCTCTGTGAAGCACTTTGAGACAATTTTGATTGTGGAAGGCACTATATAAATAAAATTGAATTGAATTGAATTGAATAGTCTTTCCAAAGTCTGCAAAGACTGTGAAAGTTCTGTAGTGTGTCCCCAGCTTAAAGACTCCCAGCAGCTCAGAGGCTTTAACTCTTCAACTCAGTCACTGCTACCAAAGGGGGTCCTACAGTGACCTGAAGGAAGGGTCTCACTACTTCAATAAGCGAAAGATTTTACTTTTGACTTTTAATTAATTTGCAGAAACTTGTAAAAACGTTTTTTCTCTTTTATTTATGGGTTAGTGAGTGAACAGCAGAATGACATTATATCACTTCCTGGGGTCAGGAGATCATCTTCAGTGCTTGAAAGCAGCTACACAAAGTCATGTTTATTTTTTCACACTGTTTTATTTCAGTTTTGAAATAAAAAAGACTGTGAAAGGGAAAAATCAAATGGTGGAATGAGTAAGCAAATAAAATTCTAATGATCCAACCTCAAGCTCAGTACAATCACTGCTGTGAGGCTCCACCACTGATCAGCCCTGTACTCAGCAGGTTTATGTCAGGTGTGGGGAACAGTTCCTGAGCAGAGATTCTCACATCAGAGTTTCAGTTTAGACTCTGGTCTGTGCTGCTTTCATTTCTATGTGTCTGCAGCAGTGACTGACTTTATATCAGCAGCAGGTCTATTCGTACCTTTCATAAGAGAAAGAAATAGATGAAAGCATGTGAGATGTCTGTCACTGCTCAGAGACGTCCAGATGTGTTTTGTCCAGCACAGAGATGCACCTGGAAGTCATTACAGCATCATGCTTCATCTTAATCACTGCTGTCAGAGGAGAACATCATCATTTACACAGGAAAACACTGGGGAATGTAACCAGGAGAGGAACGGATAACTCAGGGTTCAAGAGACTCCAGGGTTCCTTGAGGAGTTTCAGTGTGTCCTTGAGAAGATTCTAGGAGTCTTAGATGAGATGTCTGTCTATCCTTCATGAGGCTGTGTGGGTGCTGGAAGATGCTTAAAGGTTCTACACATCCTTGAAGAGGTCCAAATAAACCTTGGGGAGGGTTTAAGGGTCCTTAAGGATGTTCTATGTATCCTTGAGAAGCTTATAGGGGTCTTAAATGATGTTCTAATGATTCGTGAAAAAGTTCTAGAGGGCTTTGAAGTGGTTCTAGGGGTGCTTGACAGGTAGGGGTCCTTGATAAGGTTAGGAGTTCTGTGAAACAGTTTCTCTGACTGAAGAATTAGAGCTGATTTAAAATCTGTAAACATTATGGTCACGGTTTGACTGGCACCCTGTGGTGAGGTCCTCATGGTGGACTCTGGGACTCTGCGATGTTTCTGCCCAAATATTGAGTAACATTTCTAAAAATGCTGCTGCTGTTTGTTCTGTTGCACAAAGGAAAAAATGATTTTCTGCGAGAACACAACATGAGCACACAGCAAAGGCCATCGTTGCTTCATCACTTGGAAACTCTGCAGTAACAAAGTGTCATCCAACTGTGAACAGAGGTCGGGCGACAGGATGAGGAACCGAACAAGAGAGTAGGGATTCAGAAGCTAACGATGAGCCTCAAGAACCCTTCAGAAAACACTCTGCAGAGATGTATTGGAGAATACATCAAGTGTGAGGTGATGGTGGTTCTCGGCGTGATCAGAGAACAGTGACAGAAACGAAGAGAACTACTGGAACTAACTGGATCTGGATTTACAAGAAACTGAAATCTGAGGAACTTCCTACTGATGCCAGGGAGGGAGGTACAGAGAGAGGGAAGGACTCTGATGGCCTGAGTAAGACAGAGAAATGAGAGAAATGAAAGAAGGAAGAAAAAGAGAAAATACAGTCTCTGCTCTCTCTGCTCCACACTGAAATCTGTCAGCAGCTGCTGTGTGACAGACCATGATCAGTGATCCCCCGGCCTTTTGTCCAGCACCATCGTCAGGTCAACATTTTAATCTGTCCAGTACTTTATTATTTTACAATTATTATTACCAAACACCGATCAGCAGTGATTGACATATCTGTCCCATCAAAGACAGCTCCGGTGAACACAGAAGCTGTTGGACACTGGTGGACACTGGCAGCTGACTTAAAGACAGGTCTGGTATTTTTCAGCGTGGGTCTCATTCCATTCATTTAATGACCACACAGCTAAACTGGTGCAATCTGATTCCAGCACAGTGTGTAACAGCACAGCACCATCAACATCGATGCACACAACACAATCACATCAGTTCAATTCAATTTTATTTATATAGCTCCTTCCACAGTCAAAATTGTCTCAAAGTGTTTTAGAGAGATCCAGTCTGACCATCAGATGTCTAACAGCAAAGATGACAATAACCAGATTTCCCTCGCCTGATTGGCTAAGAGTGAAGACTTTGGAAGGTCTTCTCAAAGAGCTGGTCGGCCGGCAGCCTGCAGTGCTGGCTGGTCAACGAGCCCTGTGACTTCAACATTCATCCTTGGAAGAATGTGGTTCTTAGTAGAGCACTTCAGTTAGCTTTCTAAGAGGTTTACTGGGGCCTTTTTTTCACCCTCTGCTCTTTTTCCAGAGCGACCCCACACTGACCTTTACCAGCTTTCAGCAGAGCCAATTACAAACAAGCTGTTGATTGAGATCTTGGCCCAGGACAACTTTTAAATCTCCTCTGATATATAGATATATATATTGTACAGCATCAAAACCAACGTTTGCTGCACCATGAGGGTGGGACGGCTTCCAGACTGGAATCAGACATGAAGTAAAGGGTTTTTGTTTCCCACTGACATGAAACATCAATTCAGAGGAGGCCACCTGACACAGGAGGAACTGTTGCATAACTTGTTGCTGGTGTTTGTGGCTTTTTGTGTTTGCATACATGCAAAGATGTTGCTGCCTGTAAAGTTTCCTGGGGACCACATGGAGAGAGGTGATGTTTGGACACGATCATGTGCGAGTCTCAGGAATTTTGAGCCGTGTTGCCATGACATCAGACTACTTCCTGGGGCTCTCTGGCATGGCCAATAGACAGCTTAGTCTGCAGTGTATCTTGATCTGAGTTGGAATTGCCTTGGCCCGATGCCGAGACTGACTTTACGACCAGAAAGCAAGACCACTTGGACCGAATAACTTTGTTCTTATGGTCTGTGCTAGGTTAATTAATAAACTGATTACAAAAGAGACTTTAAATTAGTTGCCAGGTCAAATGAACACGCAGAAATGAGAACCTGTCCATGCTGCCATTCAGTTCATCATCTATGGTTCGGCTGAACAGAAGCTGCCATCTGTTGCCTCACAGCAAGAACGTTCTGGGTTCTAACCTGTTGGCCAGCTGGGATCCCTGGGTGGAGTGTGCGGGTTCTCCCCATGCATGTGTGGGTTTCTTCTGGTTTTGTCCCACGGCCCAAAGACATGCATGTTCGGTTAAGTGATAACTCTGAATTGCCCATAGATTATTTATATAGTTTATTTGGATTATTTTTGGAGACCACGTTCTTATTGTTTGAATAAATGCGGTCACATTTAATAACAGACATGGAGTCACAGGAAGTGGCCGTGGATGGCGGCCATGAACAGTTCAGGACTGTCCCGCCAGAGACCAGGAGTACTTCAGTTAAGGTTCAGGAAAGATGGTGGTTTCAGTTCAGTGTAAATAAACAGGTTGTGTTTATTTACACTGAACTTTTTGTGTATTAAAAACCACACATTTGTTATGAACATTTCACTGACATGTTTATTGTCAATGAATTTATGATTTTCCAGATGAAAAATTATAAATTAACATGTCACGTTAATAGAAAACATATTTACGGTGGAGGTTTAGTTGTATAGAAACATTTCAAGGTGATAGGATGTGTTATATATGACTGTGTGTGTTGGAGCCTGTCAGTCAGATACATCACTGTGTGATACTGTCAGGTCACAGAGACACTTCAATATAATTTAAAGTTTAGAATAAAACCAGATCCTCTGACTCTGGGTCCAGTCCTAAAAATATCATCAATGGAAGACGTATTTTTCCAACATGGATGTTTATTGAAGGATTTGACAGATGAGACTGCACGCAGTCATAGTGTGACGAAGAGGTGAAATTCTGCTCCAGGTGCTGAAAAGGCCCACGCTGACTCTGCCCATGTGTCTGTTCTCTACGTTTATTATATGAAGAAACAGCTCAGTGGCTGATATTTGTTTAACCTAGATTTCTTTACTTGAGATCAAAGGAGCAGTCCTTCCTGTGTGGGAGGTGATTGGAGGAGATGTGGACCACACCTTTGTTCAAAGTCTGAAAATGTTTGCACACGAGCTGTTTGGCACATGAACGCTGCTGGAGGAGGTTTAACAGAGAAACAAAAAGCGGCACAAAACCACTATAGAAAATGCAAATTCATTTGGAGCTAAGACTCATGGGAGCTGTTGCTGCCGAATCCTGAACAAAGCTTTGTTATTTTACTTGGTTAGTGTGATAATAGGGTTAAATTGTTCTTATCCAGTCCAGCAGTACAGTAGTTGTAGAATATAGAGAGAATATAGACAAAATATAGAGAGAACACTGTTAGGAGCCAGTTTAAGTGATGAGCGCTGGACAGTTTGCTCTTGTGTTCCCTCTCCATGAACCAGGTCTGTTCTGACAGGGAAGTAAAATGACCCATGTTTCTTTATCTTTCACTAATATATTATTGTACTTTCTGTTCAGCTGTCTTGATACATAACTGTGTTCTTATAAATAGAATGCACAGAGAAGACACATTTACTGTGAAAGCGCGTCCCTCTCATGTCTCTGTTTGGACTTGTTTTACACTGATTCTTTACATCTTCCATCAAATTGATCCATTTTTATTGTTTGTACACTATGTTTGTGAGTATGAGACTGACCTAATAACTCCATTGCACACTGAGTTGGCAGATTGGTGACGGTTTCCTTAAATTCATTAGCAATGAGTTTAGTAAAAGTCCAAATATACAAGAAAAGGCCAGTTATGGCTCAGTGTCCTGTATATGTGTCATATTTTATTCTCCTTAAATGATTCATCATGATCCCATTATTTATTTAGTGTCACATCCAAAACCAGCAACACTGCAGTGAGTCCCAGTAGGTCCTTACACTGCTGTCTAGTGTATCAGTTGTGTAGCTGTTTTAAGCGTTGAAACGTTCTTATTTTGTGTGAGTCTAAATGCCTTTAAAAACACAATTTAAGAGCAGCTCCTGTTTGTGCTGCCTTTGTACAGAATTGATACAAGTTCCTGCAGTATTTTGTTGAGAACATGGAAAACTGCTGGTTCCCTTCTACCCTCAATTGAACCCTAACCATCAGCCATGCTCTCACCTGTTATTACCCCCCTAACCTTCAGGGACGTGGTTGACTTTGTGTCCCACACTAATCTTACTACTTGTAAATCTGATATTCTTCCTTCCAAGTTGCTCAAAGAGGCTTTTGGAGTCATTGCTTCTTGGCTTCGTTTCATTGTGAATGAGTCTCTTCTATCTGATCTGGTCCCAGACTATTTTAAACAGGTCTGGATCCAGTTTAGATCCCACGCTCTCCCTATATACTCCCTATATTCTATATACAAATTACCTGTGGTTTCAAGAATTGTTGGAGGTAGTTGCCAAGCAACATTTAGAGACAATGGAAAAAAACAATAAATTTGACAACTTCCAATCTGACTTCAGAAAGAAGCACAGAACAGAAACAGCTCTGCTTAGAGAAAAACCCACAATCATGGTTCTCACTTTGCTGGACCAGACTGAGGAACTGGATCGGAGTTTTCAAAGTCACTGTTCACAACTTCAGTTCTTCAACTGCTCATGTGGGGTCCCACAGGCTCAGTCCGTGGCCCAGTTTGGTTCAGTTTCTATCTGTTACCTTTTGACCATTTTATTCTCCGTTTCACCCTGTGTCCTATGATTTTAAGGCAGAGGCTCCCAGACTCTCTGCACTGCTGCGTCCCTGCCATTAAGGACTGCATGGCTTCTAGCTTTCTGCAACTGAACACAGATTAGACTAAAGTCCTGGTTATTTGTTCTGATCATGTTTCTAAAAAACATAAATAAATAACTTGGACCACTGAAAACCGACATGAAACCTCTGCTAGAAACATGGGAGTTGTTTTTGATCAGCACATAAAAGTCTGTTTCAGTCCTGCTATTTACAATATGGAAATGTTGCCAAAGTCAGACCAAAGTTCTCAAAAACACAGTAGAACAACTTAACCCTCAGTAACTCCTGCTCAGACTTGATGCAGGGACACGTTACTCTGGTCCAGCTCCCTGTTTGTTATACAGTTCGTTTTAGGATCCTACTGATGATGATTAAACCACGTCATGATCTGGCTCCACTGAACGTTTCAGAATTCTTAACACCTTATTCTGCACCTCTCAGAACAATCAGGTTGGTAAAAGTTCCACCCACTGTTTCACAGTCTTTACAAACCCACCTGCACCTGCATTCCTCAGATATTCTACAGAGTCTGTTCATATGTTTTCATGTTGTTCTTTTTATCTCTGTATTAAATAATTATGTATTTTGTGAAGCACCTTGTGACTCTGGTTTTAAAAGGCACCACAGAAATAAAGTTTAACATTATAATTATTAACCTTATTAATATTATCACACTGTCCTGTGTCACAGTAAACTGAACATCTCCAGCTGAGGCGGTGAAGTTATTACAGGCTTTTCACAGTTTTTGACATTTAATGGACAATCGACTGACAAAATAATGGGCAGATTAATCAATAATGAAAATACTGACTCACTTCAGCCCTGAAAACCTCCATGGAAGCATTACCTGATTAGGAACAGATTATATTCGTATCATGGATCTTCTGCCTTTACAGAAAAACAGCAGGTAACCAAACTCAGCAGCAGAGTGAGCCAAGTGTTCGTCTGTCTCCATGGTGACGGCTGTTTTCTGCCTCACCTGAGGACCAGTTTGGGAAAGTTTCCAGTGTAAGTCTGTTTCTGTGCAGATTAGATGAGAGTACAGTTACACAAAGGCCGAGTGTGGTGTTATTAAACAGTCGCATTAATCTGCTGATCTGATTATCTCATTAACTACGACACAAAGAGCCCAGAGCCAGCTGGCTGTCAGGCAACAAAAATGTGATTAAGTCTGCATGGAGACGGAGGCTGGTCCAAACACTGACCAACCGACTGCTGAGCGCTTCACATGTCACACACACTCACACACACAGATCCATAAACTAATCAGACCTCTTATCAGGCTCATTTCCACGGCGCTCAGTTTACAGAAAGTGGGACGAAAACACTCATCAGTAACCTCTGACCCCAGCAAATACACACTGCTCAAGTTTCCCTCCACTTTGTGACTTTTACCCTCCCCCTCCCCCACCCCCACACCGCGGCCCCAGACATCTATTGTTCATTACGTTTATTCCCCATGACACACACAGACCAAACACTCACTCACACACACACACACACACACACACACACACACACACACACACACACACACACACACACTGCCCTTTCTCCTCAGTCAGTCCCTGTGGGATCAGATCACCTCCCTGATCTGAGCAGTGATACAATGGTTTTTAAAAGAGGTTTGAGTTCAGCATGAACTTGGCTGTGATCATTTCCACTCACACAAAAGATTACGAAACTTCTGCTTTTAACCTCTTAAAGCCTGGTTTTCCCCTGAGCCTCTCCTCAAAGTTAAAAATTCACTCATCACTCTCTGGTTTTTCCAGCTGACTGAATATTTCTCAGCTTCTTCTCTGTGCATTACTTTACAAACATTGCCACAACACTCCTGAACATGTTTGGTCTCTTTGGAAACTTTGGGATTTTTTCTGGAATCTAAAGCAAAGTTCTGTGAGTTTGAAGTTTTGACAAAAAGAACAGAGGTTTGAATAACTGAAACAGTGATCATGTCACTTATGTAAAATAAGCTGAATGCTGCTGCTGAAGACTGTGTGATAGGATTGAAAGCTCTCAAAAAAGTGTTTAGTGAAAATGTGATGATTTAGTTTTCAGGAAATTTTCGGGTTTGATCCCAAAACGAAATAAAATAAACGCTCACTTCAGGAGCCATGGTCAGAAAATAACATCCACACCACGTGTGAACCCTTCATGCTTTGAAGAATTTCATGTTCCTGTTAGTTAAAACCTTTTCCCAGACATCCTAAACTCAGAATCCAGATGTAACAAATACATTATAACAATATAACATCCAGCTGGAACAAAGCTGCTCTTCCCAAAAAGGACTCGTGCTGAAGATAGAAAGTTTGAGTCCAGCAACAACCAAAAAGCTCTGGTGTCATCTCAGAATAAAGGGGCAAAAAAGCGGATTTTTGCAGCCACATTCACACACCTTTGAGAGTGGGAGGAGCCTCCTCTTACCTGTGATGAGGACGGCCTTGTCGTGGGTGGGCAGAGTGGCAGGCAGCCGTCCGGTTCTGGTTGCAGAGTAGAGGCAGCAGGCAAGGCCAAGCAGCCCAAGAAGCAGCACTGCCGGCAGGCAGAATGCCCATAGCCGCTCCACCAGCACAGTGGCCCCCAGCCAGGCCACCAGTGTGGGTGCAGCGCTCAGGTGGGACGCCAAAATCTTTTTCATGGCTCCACCGACAAACACTGTCAGAACGCCCAGGTAAATCCAGAAGGGAAGAGTGTAGTCATCCATCATCAGAGAAGTGCTGGTTCACCTGATTTACCTGTCTGTCTGTCTCTGTCTGTCCCTCCTTCAAATTTAAAAACAAGAAAAAGAAATGACTCTGCTCCCAGGTCAGTGTCTGTCCTTCCCCTCAGTCAGTCCCTCAGTCACTGTGTATGTCTCTCTACCGCTCTCGCTCTCTGCTGTACACACACTCTGTCTGATCGGAGCAGTACAGCCGGTTCAGAGCTCATCCCTGCCTCTCCCTCCGTCTCACTCAGTGTATATATAGAGGAGAGCTGCAGGGGGAGGAGGGACTACAGGCTGCAGCCCTACATCTAATCTGCAGCCCACACACACACACACACACACACACACACACGTGCATTTGCACAGCTCTCCTTGTTCGGACGTTGTGTTGACTTCCAGCCTTTGTCAACAGTCTAACGTTAACCAGGACCTCAGAAGGGATGTGTTGCCTCATTAGGACCAGGCTTTGGTCTCACTGAGAACTACTGGCCCCAACAAGGCCAGTGTTTATACTGGAAAAGGTCCCAAAAGGGCAACAAAAACTAGTACACACACAGTTTGGCTCATGAATAATCATGAGGACAGATTATTTGAGCCTTTTTGTTAAAGTTTTCTGAACGTGAGAGATAAAAAATGGTTATAAAATCCTTCAGCTGATCTAAAAACATGAAAAGTACAAAAAGTGGAGACACAAGCTTTTAAACACAGTGTGTGTGAGGACACACACCACTGAAAATAAGACCCACAGTACAAGATGTGCTCAGAGGCTGCAATGATTGATTCATTTTACCATTTCATCAGCTCCAATCACTGTTAACCAGTCCTTCAGTGGTTTTATCAGAACATTCAGCTCTGTAACACTGCTGAAAGACCATCAGTGGATGGACCATCAGTTGATGGTCGTAGAGATGAATCAGCTGACATGTGAGCTCAGTGGCTTTTGATTTCAATCAGTGACTGACTGAATGATTTAATTAATGAATAATCAGTTCTTATCTCACCTATTTTGACACACAAATGTTCATATTGCCTCCTCAACCAGGTTCCTCAGGGCTCAGTGCTGGAGCCCCTGCTCTTTGCAATATGCACCTCATTGGGTTCAGTTATTTGTTTACATGGCTTCTCATTTCACTGCTACGCAGATGACTCTCAACTATACCTGTGATTCCCACCAGGTGGCCCCATGTTCAGGTTGTACCTGACTCAGTGTGCCACCCAGCTCTTGGTACAGGCCATGGTTTTCTCTCACCTCGACCACTGCAGTGCCCCTCTAGCAGGCCTCCCTTCATGCACAGTGAAACCCTTACAGATGGTCCAGAGTGTGGCACAGTGTCTGGTTTTCAATCATCCTAAAAGGGCACATGTCACTCTGCGGCACAGCACTCTGGGTCTGCATCCATCTACTTGAACTCAGTCATTCAGGCTTATGCTCCTTCTCGGCCACTACATTGCTCCAAGGAACGTCGTCTGGCGTTGCCATCCCTGGACACGAGGCAACCATAGTCCAGACTGTTCTCAGTTGTGGTTCCGA
>JBBMJY010000001.1:29561700-29581950 GCA_037833715.1 Toxotes lorentzi | reverse complement strand
GTGTGTGTGTGTGTGTGTGTGTGTGTGTGTGTGTGTGTGTGTGTGTGTGTGTGTGTGTGTGTGTGTGTGGGCTTGTTTTTTACCTCCTTGTGGAGACTTAACCTTGTTTCACAGTTTCTTCCGTACGTTTTTGTCTTACTACTTATCCCACATGTTTGCAGCCAGAAACTTGGTTCCAAAGCCAGAACGTGTTTAGGAAACGTCTGCTGAGATTTTTGGTGATAATTTCTCCAGTGTTTGATTTAATATTATTTTCAACGATGGAAAATGAGCAAAACATGATGAAGGTGAAGGGAACGTGACTGAAACTCGGCTTCCCCAGAATTCAGGGCTTCATTTCAAAATGTTTTGGCCAACACATCTGCAGCCGTGAGGCATAGAAGAAGAATTCTGGTGTCTGTGGACTCGGTGTGTGATGCTGAAGAGAAAAATTTCTGGCATTTTGATTTTTTTCCTAGGCATACTTTTGACTTCCTGTCCAACATATTTCATCCAAGCTTAATCAGACTTTGTACATACTGTGTTTGGACGACCCTGAAGACTTCTGAGCTTGTCTGTGATTGGCTGACAAACTTTTGTGGGTGTGGTTAAATCAGTTCACTATAACTCTTAAACACTTCATCCAATTGCAACTGAATTTGTGCACAGAGAAATTTGGTTGATTCAAACAGAATAGAAATTCTATAATTTGATCTGTAGTAGCAGAAGCAGTGTGAGTTACACCTGTGTGTTTTAGTCATTGTCTTCTTTTTCCTTTTCTTTGTTGTCTTTTGTTTCAGTCATTAATCTGTTAAGTCTCTGGATTCTCAGAAGTCTCAGTAGGTTCTGGTCTGTTCTGGTCTGGTCTGGACCACGCTGCCTTGTCAGCACAGACAAAATGATCACTGTGCACAGAACCTCCGTTACTCATAGAGCCAAAGTCACACATGCAACTGTGGAGCTCCTCTTCTGATCATGTGACCTGACCAGTGAATGGGTGAATTGACTTCATGTGATAAACACAATGAGCCGTGTTATTTTCATGTGACAGTGAAATCAGTGTGAGGACTTTTTTTTATCGACTAATCAATAGTGACTAATAGTTGCAGCTCTAACACGCTGCTCTGTGGATTAATCTCCTCAGCAGAAATATAATTAGCTGCAACATCAAATGCTGCTTTCACATTAATACCTGACTGCAAATAATCTATCAATATAATTTATTTGAATATTAAAATAAATCTATATATAAATCTAAATAAATAAATCTATTTTTAATTCTATTGCACACAGTAAAAATCCCAGGGTTAACTTTACCCAGCACCAGTGTGTTGTTTTGACACAGTGTTATTTGTGTGTGTTACTGTCAGGTTATTTACCCAAACTGAAATATGATTTCAGTGGTAAAGCAAACAACAAGCAACAGATGATTTCAGGTTTGACTGGTTTCCATTAACCCAGTGCTGCTCCTGTACTGTACTGACCCAAACCCTGTTAGTCAGGTTCCAGAGCTGCAAGTCCACTTCCTGTCCAAACCAAAACAGTGATATAACATCACATTACGCAAACAAGTATTTCCCCTGATCAACATTAATCTCATTTACGACCCTGATAATCCAAATGCTCCTGGCCTCACTCACACTCTCTGTTCATTGTTGAGCTGAGTCTTTACTTTCTTTAATCTGTCACACTCTTTTCATTCTACTGCTCATTTATAAAACACATAGTTTGTTACTGCATGTTGGCTGAATAAGTCAGAGAGAGAAACTTCAGTTGAAGAACCAATACTGTGTAGAACTACAGATTTCAAGTACTTTGTACTTCAGTACATTTCAGAGGGAAATGTACTTTTGCCTGTGCTACACGTGTCTGAGCTGAGCTGAGCTGACTGGTGACTTCACAGGATATGATTTGATCAGTTTCTAAAATATGAGGCAGTTTCTGACCTTTGACCTCTGACGTCTGATTCGGTGTGGTTCTCTAAAGGCTGATTGTGAATCCAAATAAAGGTGAGTTATTATTCTCCATGCAGTTTACAGAAAATGTGAACAGTTCAGTTAACAAGTACAACGATGAAAATGTTGGCGTTTGTTGGTCCGGTGGTTTAGGTTGTCTGGACTTAAGTGGTTCTAAAATCCTGGAATCTGATCTGATTGGACTGAATTAAAAACTGAAGTAAAGAAGCACAACGTCCAAACTGGGCTGAAGAGGATGGACACAGATTTCACTTCAATCCGAAACAAAACACTACACCACACAAGGAAGAGTTTACAGACGGGAGGATGGAGGTTTGGATGTTTTGTGGGGATTTTTCAAAGCAGATTTATTGAGCCTGGCTCCAGCCGTGGATGAAAATACTCTTGTGTTGAAGCTTGACGGGTCATGAGACTCCCTGAAGGATTACCTCGGACTGGAGTCATGAGACCAGCTCCAACAAAGAGCCCTGCTGCCTCACATGCTCATCATATGAACCCGCTCACTGCGTCAAGGCAACTCCTTTCTTATTTGCTGAGCTGCACCGAGACTCCAGCCTGAGATGCCCGGTCCTCGGAGAGCTGCACTGAGACTCCAGCCTGAGATGCCCGGTCCTCGGAGAGCTGCACTGAGACTCCAGCCTGAGACACCCGGTCCTCGGAGAACTGCTGGGCCCTCAGACACTGCCTCAGTCTTCAGTCCAGATCAGTTTTAGGTATGAGACGTTTGGATGTTCAGGTAGAAACAGCAGATGTCGTTGCTGCGGTACAAGCTTTATGTTTCTTCTTCTTCTAAAACTGATTCTTGTCAGAGGTTTGATGGCAGTTTAAAAGTTTCTTCATTTGATATCCAGCATGTCTGAGCATGAATGATGCCGGAAAAGTGGACCAAAAAAGTTAATTCTTCTTTTATCAAGAATCAGAAACTATCAAAAAGGCCTCTTTGTTCCTTTTCTCTGTTGAGTTCAAAGGTCAGGATGTAAATGATTGTTGGTAAATTGGATGAAAATGGGTCAAAAAGAGCACAAAGAGGAAGGAATTTCATCTGTTCATCTGATTTGCAAAATGTTTGAGTGTGTGTAACTGTAAGAAGGTCATTGTCTCGTCTTGGGTCCCAAAACTCTTCAAAAGCAGAAACCATTTCCAGCTGTTTTCTGATTCTGCTGTAAAAAGTATGAACAGTTCATTCTGTCACGAACTTCATTCTTGTCATTTTAACAGGACGTATGGACTCTGTAGTTGTGTCCCAGCTCGTCCTTCAGTCCTCTGAAACTAAATGATTTTTGCACTGAAACATCAGCATGTGAACTTAAAGACTTTTCTGAGTAGGTGTAGGTTTCTCCAGAGAAAATTCAGTTATTCTGTGGAAATTCATAATTTATTTTATTCATAAAATCAAAAGTTAAAGTTACTGTGAACAGTCTCTGTAGTAAACAGTAAGTCTGAACTGTGCTGTTTCATTATAAAGGCTCAATCACGCTGTCATTTAAAGAGCAGGTTAATGACACCCCCACCTCCCTCACAGATCTGTCACATCATTGTTCCTTTAGTGCCCAGGTAAAACACCTGACGGTGTCCTAAATTTCACCATTTGTAACTCTAACATCTGCACTGGCTGTTATACTGGAGGAGAACCCCCCCCCCCCCCCCCCATCACAGCCACCTCCCTCAGTGATTGGCAGAGACAGACAGGTTTCATTGATTCACTGATGATGATGATGATGATGATGATGATGGTGACATTTCATCATTCACGTGTAATAGTCAATAAAACTGAGGCTCATGTAACATCCACATGTTAATCCTCCATCATCCAGAGTGCAGGAATTTGACAAAGTGCTTCAGTGAATCACACACACTATGACACACAATAACACACAGAGTCATTAGTGCTGTATGGATTTAAACACACACAGGAAACAGATTTAAAGGGCACTTCTGTGTGTTTTTGGTGCAGCAGGATTAGGGCAGAGGATAAGAGGATTGGATGCATAAAGAAATGGAAAGCTCCACTCTCCCAGTAATTAGCCAGATACATGCAGACATGAACAGTTGGATGCTTCAGCTGTTTGTAAACCGGCCTCTTGACAAGGTTTCACTTATTGATAACAAATAATCATTCTTCTGCCAAGCAACACACAGACGCAGCAACGCACAGACGCAGCAACGCACAGACGCAGCAACGCACAGACGCAGCAACGCACAGACGCAGCAACGCACAGACGCAGCAACGCACAGACGCAGTGAAAGACATGCAGAAAAAGTGGGGCATTCATTAACATGCATCTGGACATCCCCATTAACTATGCAGTTGTTGACGTGCTCCATTGCACAGTGTATTGTTCACACAGTGAGTTGGTTCTTCAGTAGTTTAAACTGTGTCAGTCATGTGTTTCATTCTGGATTTAAGAAATCTGAGTTGCAACAGACTGTGGATTTTTTCCTTTGACAGAGTTTATATGTGGTTTCCAGTTTTGTGGTAATTATGTGACGTGGAAGACACGGTTCTGGACTGACCGACAGTCTCCAGCTTCTGTACGAAAACACGCAGAAATTCAGTTGATTTTTGATTAAAAATCCAGATGAGCCGAAAAAATCAGCAAATTCTCACATTAGAGAAACTGGGACCAATTAAAGTTTTTCTTGGAGAAATGATTTTGGAGAAAGTCGCTCCTCTGTGTTCTAAAGCCATTCCACATGTGTGCATCATTTCACACACATGGATCTCCTACACAACTTAAATAAAGATCTGAGTTTGTGAAGATAGAAGCTTTACTAAACGGTCAGACGTGCTTTCCAGAGAAAACATTATTTCATTTTTGCTGATTCTTAATGTTCTTACTCGTTGGTACCGTTACCAAACTGCACGACCCTGTGGACACATCACAGGAAGTGTTTATCTGACAAGTTAGTTAAGATCTGTTGTATTTGAGATCAGTATTACAGCACAAGAAAGACACATAGCTGTTAGAAGAACTCAGCCATGCCCTTTGTTTTTCTTCAGATTCACAGATTGTGGATCGAGAGGACTTTCCAGAAGAGAGAATGTGTCCAGATTATTCCCAGCAAAGACGCCAGCAGGTACCAACACCTCACAAATTCACATTTTCACTCAAATTTAACCGTAACTCAAAAATGTATGTGAGTCCAGTCATTGGATGCAGTGTTTCTTTCTTTCTTCCATTAGAAACTGGTCCTGCACACACCTGTTACCTGTTAATGCCCATAATGAACAGCAGGAATGGCTACAGCATGAAACCCCCATTCACGTGGTCACACGACTGTTAAAATGTCTCTGGTTGAAGTCCAGCTGGGGACATCTGTTGCCTCTCTACACATCTCTAACAAAGATAAAATAAATTGTCTTTCTTGTGATTTTGTTGTTAAGGTGCAGCTGTGGTCAGCTGGTGACACAGCACACCGCCATCCCTCCAGAGTCCAGAGAGGAGGGGGCCCCGCTGGTTCAGCTGGAGGTGCAACCTGCAGAGAGATGGAGTCCCCTTAAACACACCCAGACTTCCCCCACCGACGCCTATGGAGTCATCGAGTTTCAGGGAGGAGGACATGTCAACAAGGCCATGGTACCAAACTAAGACACCAAAAACCCTGAAACACCAAAACCCTGAAACTCTGATTAGTAAGAGTCTGATGTACCAAGAATGTGGAGGAGAAGAATTTTGTTTAATGGTGAGATTCATGTAGGAGATCACTGATGACTAACCCTCCTCCTCCTCCTCCTGCAGTACATTAGGGTCTCCTATGACTCTAAACCAGACTCCCTACTCCACCTGATGGTGAAGGACTGGCAGCTGGAGCTCCCCACTCTGCTCATCTCTGTCCATGGAGGCCTTCAGAACTTCGACCTACCGCCCAAACTAAAGCAGGTTTTTGGGAAAGGACTGATCAAAGCTGCTGTGACCACCGGAGCCTGGATCTTTACCGGAGGAGTCAGCACAGGTACGTCATTTCAGGCTCCACTTCGGTCTCCTTGTCCACCTCCTGGATCCAGGTAGCAGGATTTAAAACAGGTATGCTGCAGTGAAATCAGCTCATTCTAGTGGATTCACTCACTTTTTGCTGTGATTGGACCTTCCTGCTGTTCTTTGTCCAGCTTGAAGTGATCAATACTTGATAGTCTGCCCTAATCAATCACTGACTGATGAGATATTCCGACGTAACCAGTTTGTTTCAGTTTGTGAAAATCTGTGAACGAGACGTGTTCATTGGTCGGTGTATTTGTCACCTGTGGAAAGAGCCAGGCTAGTGGTTTCCCTGTCTGTATGCTAAGATAAGCTAAGTTAACCATGCACTGAACATTTCACTTTCAGTGAAAGAGATTAAGAGGCTTTCTCATCTAATTATTCCTTTAAGTTAACAGAAGTGACTGACTTCGACCCTCTTTAAATTTCCAAACAGTCGATGAAATATGTTCACACCTTTTAGTGGTTTAGTTTTTAAGGTTCAAACTGTTTCAGTTCAGAAAACTACATCTTGAACTGCACTTTTCAAACTAATGATGAATGATGTCCTAACTGAAATATTGAATGATTCATGAGTGAAACACTGATTCAGAGTCAGTTATGAATCTGTAGATCACATAGTAAAAAATGCAAACAGGACCGAGGCTCTGAAAATTTTAGGTTTAAAGTAAAACGTGTTTCTGTGGTGATCACCTGAAAGCCAACCAGACTTTGAAAAGATCCTGACAGCCCCCGCCCCCTGTCCTCTGCGGTGTTTCAGGAGTGATCCGCCACGTTGGAGATGCTCTGAAAGATCATTCGTCCAAGTCCAGAGGGAAAGTCTGCGCCATTGGCATTTCACCGTGGGGAATCATTGAGAACAAAGAAGACCTGCTCGGGAGAGATGTAAGTCAAACCGGAGGGAACCAGACCGAACTGGACCAAATTGGACTAAACCAGACTGAACCAGACAAAGAACTGAACCAGACTAAATAGAACTGAACTGGGCTGATCTGGACTGAGCAGAACTGACCAGGACTGAAACGGACTGACCACACCACCATAAAGACTTGGTACCAGTCTGTCTTCAGTGCAAACTCACCTGTGATTTGCAAAACAATGACACCCCCCCACCCCCTGGGACTGAACCAATCACGTCTGTGTGTTAGGTGACTCGGCCCTATCAGACCATGTCCAACCCACTCAGCAAGCTGTCGGTCCTGAACAGCAGCCACTCCCACTTCATCTTGTCCGACAATGGGACCAGCGGGAAGTATGGTGCTGAGGTCCGCCTCCGACGACAGCTGGAGAAACACATTGCCCTGCAGAAGATCAACACACGTGAGTCATGTGACTTGCTGAAACAACCAATCCCTTCTGAGTTTCAACTTTATGTCTTCACTGTGTTGAAGGGCCAGTTCACTCAGACTGCTGGACAAATAGAAACATAGAAATGTTCCCTGTGAAAACTGCTGCTGAACAGTCCTCCTGAGAGCATCGTCTTCTTTACCCCACAGTCGTTACCCCACTTTGTCAAAACCTGTGGTCTGCATTGCCCACAGTGCAACTGGTCCTCTGACAGTTGGGTGGTAGACTGGGGTGTATGACATCAGTAGCAGCTAATGTAGCCTGCAGCCTGGAGTAGGGGGGGGCTCACTTCTGTCTAATTTCACACCCTACTATTTTTTTTTACTTTTCAGACTTGTAGTCTTTAGACCAGATGCTGTCTCAGGTGACATCACCTGTAGTTTCCTCATTGATGAAGCCTCAGCTTGACGCTCTAATCTTTCCCTCATTGTAATACGTTTCAACCGCAAAACAAAAAAAAACTCCACAGGATCCTCTTGATTCAGTTCAGCTGTTTACTTCACAAAAAAAATAAAACAATCACCGGTACAAACAGTCATCCAAACTGAGAAAAGGAAAAAAGAGAATGGGAGATAGAGAGATCAAAAAACTGTGTGGCTCCACTCCATGCTTGCCTGACCGAATGTCATGCCCAGGTAACCACACCCACACAGATCCCTACGTATTAAAGGTATACGTAGCCACAACACACTTCCCAAATCAAACAAGAGCATAAATGACCTATCTAAACACTTTAAACACATGAACCTGAACCTGAACCCAAACTACTGTCCAAATAGTGGTTAACCAAAATTATGTTTAGGCTCCTACATCACCTGAGGCAGTAGTACTCCCCATCACCTGGACACAATGAAGTGGAGAATCACTGAAGGTCGCCTTTAATCTGCCACATTTTATTTTCCACTTTTCAACAGTTGAGTTAGGAACAAATGACGCCAGAGATGAGGGTCTGTGCTGCAGGTTCCTCACGCTCATGTCAGAGATTCCTGGTTCACCATCCAGGATCAGTCCTACCTGATGTAACCACATGACCAATCATGTGACCTGTGGGTTTCCCTTTGTCATCCTATGCCTGGAGCAGTCTGTAAGGCAGGGACAGCAAAGGGAGGCTCAGCCGTCACCTCTCACTGCAGCCACAGAGGATCCAGAGGAACACACAGGCAGTCCACAGTAACATACCTTTTCTGTTGTTGACAGAGCTAGCGTAACAGTTTCCTCCTGCTTCCAGTCCTTGTGCGAAGACGAACACTGACTACAGATACTGTGTGTGTGTGTGTGTGTATGTGTGTGTGCCAGGTCTGGGTCAGGGGGTCCCTGTGGTGTGTCTGATCCTGGAAGGGGGTCCTAATGTCATCTCCATCGTGCTGGAGAGTCTGAAGGAGGAGCCTCCGGTCCCCGTCGTGGTCTGTGATGGCAGCGGTCGAGCCTCTGACATCATTTCCTTTGCTCACAGATACTGCGAGGAGGACGGGTGAGGATTTCTGTCACACTCACAGATTAAACTCCAGACAGGTGACCGTGGTCAGGAGGTATGACCTCAGGGGTTGTTTCAGACCTGGTAAAATCTATGTCTTTGTTCTTGTGGATTTAGGAGCAGCTTTGAAACCTTAGATAAAATTTTATCAGACTGTCTGAGGTCAGTTGGGATTTCTGTTCCAGGACCTGCAGGTCCAGGTCTGGATGTGTTCCTACAGCTGAACCACAGGACAAATCCTTGGATTAAATCATCCACCAAATGACAGATGTTAGAGGATCTGGCAGATCTGGATCCACTATCCAACATGACACCAAATCCTAACCATGACCTTTGACCTGGTTAGGAAGGGGGGACTGATCAAGAAAACTCCCAACAGGAGGTTTTTTATCTTGGTCTGGATCTCTGGTTAGTGCCAGGTGTAAATCCTCCTGACTGGCTCTGAGTGACTCGTCAATGCTGTCTAACATGGCTGCACGCCGCATCGATCCCTCCTCCTTCACATCATCACATGACACTGATGCTGTTTTTCCTTCACAGGGTGATGAGTGAGAGCGTCAAAGATCAGCTGCTGGTCACCATCCAGAAAACCTTCAACTACAGCCGCAGCCAGGCGCAGCAGATCTTCCTCATGGTGATGGAATGCATGAAAAAGCGAGCATTGGTAGGTCGACAGGATGAAGGCATCAAAGAGGCCGGACTGTGTTTCCTGACTGTGTCATATCCCATTTTCCATCAGTGCATCAATAAACAGCTTCATTCACAACATTTCCTGTCATCTGTGTGTCGTGATTGATCTTTCACACCAAACTCCTGCAGAGCATCATTCACCACCATCCAGAGAAATGATCATCTCTACACCTTTAATCTGTTCCCCCATTTCTGCTGTGGTGTCAGATGTAATCTCTACCCGATCAGGTTTAGGTGAGTGGCAGGTGGGGGTTGGGGGGGCTGTGCCACTCCTCTGGCCCACGTGCACCTCTCAGGGCAAAGATCATGGATCCTCGCAGACAGGATGTGACCTGCTGACTGTGACCACGGCAGTTATGACATTAACATAATGATGAAGGTTTTACGTTTGACCCAAAACAGCTCTTAGTGGAGATTGTTCTGTGACACTCTGCCGTTTATTTAATTCCTCCTGAGAACAGCTGCAGCAGCAGTCTGGCCATGAATGTAACAAAAATCACATCAATTCCCTTAAAATGATTTGTTGTCAGATTAAAATGCTCGGCTGCAGGTCGAGATGTTTCTTCACAGATCAGATCAGATCAGATCAGATGTAAACCAGCAGGAACGAAGCAACGCTGACAGTTTGTTTCACCAACCACAGCAAAGAATCTCCAGCTTACCACATCATCTGTCGGGTTAGGGTGCTGAAGGTTGTGTTTCAGCCCCGTTAGCAGCCTGACTCCGTGGATGCTAATGTCTGTCAGGATATAGCTCAAAGCTCGGCTCTCTCTGTGTACAGGTGCACACAGCTGTCAGCAGGGCTGAAGATATCTGTGTGAGATTCTCCTCAGGTCCTCCTGAGGTTCCTCCTCATCCTCAGAGTCCAGACTGAGTCAGGCCAGAGCCCACATGATCTGATTCAGTGTGATACAGGTTTAGGATTAGGATATCATTATCTCTGATGTCCATCCTGCAGAACTTCATTCAGAATCCTGCTGTTTTTAAGTTTCCTTCAGTATCACAGTGAACCAGTGAGAGGTGTCTGTTCGTCCATGGTTCACTGCAGACAGGAGCTGATCACAGCTGATTCAGCTGCTGTTAATGGGACAGTTTGACTGAATGGACACAGATACAGGATAAAACACAGGGCTCATAGAGAACAGCAGCACTGACCTGGAGCTACATTACCACAGACCATCTGATGAGCTGCTACAGGGGCTTTGTGTTGTCATGTTGGTTCAGACAGGCCTGTGTGTTGGTGTGAGCACGTTTCCATCAGATCAGCAAAACTTTTTTTACTTTCACACAAAAGTCAGATTTGACACTGAGTTGATGAGAAAAAACTCTGGATGGGATCAGAGTGACAGGATCATGGACACACACAAACTTTTTTAGTCACAGACTTTTTTTTAGGTTTGGTTTTAAAATGTGAAAATATCAGAAAAAAAGGATCCAACATTTTCCAATAAGAATCATCTTGTTCTGTGTGTGTGTGGCTGACTGTGTTGTGTGCTCTGTGTGTAGATCACTGTGTTCAGGATGGGCTCAGAGGGACAGCAGGACATTGAGATGTCCATCCTCACAGCTCTGCTCAAAGGTAACAACACTTTCATTCAGCAGATGTTTCTTCCACCTTCATACATGGGGACTGTTGGAAATGTGGCTGTGTCATGTGTCTCACCCCCACCTGAGCGAGTCACGAGTGTGTGCAAGTGTGTGCGAGGAGGAACACCTTTTGTATTTGTGGATGATTTCAGGTACGAATGCGTCGGCATCAGATCAGCTGAGTCTGGCTCTGGCCTGGAACAGAGTGGACATCGCTCACAGTCAGATCTTCGTGTATGGACACCACTGGCCTGTGAGTTTACAACACGAAGAGTCAAAAAGACTAAAAAATAAATGAGACAAGCCTACAAAGTCTTTCTGTCCCCAAACTGTCCAGCCGTCTCTCAGGTCTCTGTCTGCATGGATCATTTGTCCCATTTTAATCAACTAACAGACAATGAGAGTGTGTCCTTCTAACACTTGCTGGGCTTTCTTTGTGCAGCCTGTGAGCGCTTTACCCACTGAGCGCCCTAAAAGTCCGGCGACTCAACGAACAGCAGCAGCGGGAGGAGGAGGAGGGAAAGGGAAAGCCAGAGGGAAGAAGGGAAAAGGAAGCAAAGCTAAACCTGAACCACCTGAGGAGACCGATCCCAGGAAACTGGAGCTGCTCAACTGGGTAAGAGACTGGAACAAACGTGACTTTATGACCTTTAATAAGCAGCAGCAGGGTCAGCTTTCAGTCCGAGACAAACCAACACCAACACTCAAACAACCACACGTACCTGCTGTGTGTTCACGGCAGATGCAGATTCAGATTCAGACTGACTGTTACAGACACGTCTCACCACCAACACTTCAGCAAGAGCTGCACTGATCAGCTGATTAACTCTGATTAGTCGATCGACAGAAAATTAATTAGCAAGTTTTGAAAGGTCAGATAACACACAACATTTGAAGACTATGATGATGACGGTGACGGTGATGGTGATGGGGGTGATGGTGCTGCTGATGATGATGATGGTGATGATGCTGATGATGATGACAGGTGAACTCTCTGGAGCAGGCCATGATGGACGCTCTGGTGCTGGACAGGGTGGACTTTGTGAAGCTGCTGATCGAGAACGGAGTGAACATGCATCACTTCCTGACCATCCCTCGTCTGGAGGAGCTCTACAACACGGTGAGACAACTCTGTGTGAGTCAAGATGTTCAAACACAGGTAGAAGTGTGTCAGAGGAAGATATGTTTTCAGAGTTCAGTCATTTGTCTGAGAATTTGGGTTTTTACCAACCTGTGGAGTTACATTCTGTCTGAGCAGCCACAGACTCTCAGTTTCTAAGCTGATGTCAGTGTGAGAGGTACTGAGCTGAGGTTGTTTCATCCCTCCTGGTTTTCACTAATGTTTTTCATACTTTGGCCATGGAACAGTTCTGGATCCAGGCCGACAGAGATTCACAGCTCTATGGATCCATGGGTTCCTATAGCTCTCAGTAATAACGACTTCATGAGCTTCTTTAATGATAAAATTAAAATTATGAATCCATCACAAAAACATGCACGGGTTAGGTTAATTGGCTACTCTAAATTGCCCATAGGTGTGAGTGTGTGGGTGTGTGGTTGTCTGTCTTTGTGTGTCAGCCCAGTGGCGACCAGTCCAGGGTGTACCCCGCCTCTCGCCCATTGTCGGCTGGGATAGGCTCCAGCTCCCCCGTGACCCTGATGGATTAAGCAGTAGAAAATGGATGGATGGATGAATCCATCAGCTCCTGCCTCAACCAGCACCGATTTATCCTCAGACACAGGAACCTAAGAAACAGCTAGAAAACCTGATGAATATTTACACAGTTTCTCAACCTGTCTCTGAGACCTGATCCCAACCAGGCTGCTCCAGGAACCTTCACCCTGAGTCAGCTCTTCTTTACTTATTATCAGCCTCCACTGTGAGGCACCTCAGACGTCTCTTTGATCAGGGCTCATCCTTTAACTCCCACATCAAACAAACTTCAGAGACTGACTTTATCACCTCTGTAGCATCACAATCATCAGACACATCTTGTCTCATCAAGATGCTTTAGTTTCTTCTCGGCTGGCTTTTTATAATTCTTTATCATCACGTCTCTACAGACTCCAGCTGATTCAAAATGCTGCAGCTCAGGAACAGGAACCAGGATCTGTGTTAGCTTCTCTGTAAAATCCAGAACAGCTCCTCACCTACAAAGCCCTCAATGGTCGGACACCATCAGATCTGAGGGAGCTCATAGTTCCCTGTTACCCCACTAGAACACTGAGCTTCCAGAACATAGGCTTACTGTGGTTCCTAGAGTCTCCAAATGTAGAACAGGAGTCAGATTCTTCAGCTCTCAGGCTCCTCTGTTGTGAAACCACCTACCAGTCTAGGTTCTGGAAGCAGACCCCTCTCCATGATGCACCGAGCTCCTCTACTGCCCCGTGAATCTGCTCAACACTCACTGCTACTGTTATTATTATTATTATTATTATTAGTTTTGTTATTATCATTCCTACTATTATTATTAGTGTACATTCTTATCTGGAACCTGCACTGTTCTGTGTTCTCTCTCCTTCTGCTCTCCTGTTCCCAAGACTCCCCACAGTCCACAGTGTTGAAATAGTTCCAGAGGTGATGAATCGTTTTGGAGGATCGAGTCTGTACAGACAGGAGTTCCTATTTTTTTTGTCCACCCCATTTATATAAATAAGGCCAGGCCAAAGAAGAGAAACAGCTCTCTGCATAACACAATACAGTTAAATCCACATCTCTGTGACAGAGAACAGAGAACAGTGAAGCTCCTGAACGTGACATGTTCGTACACTTTGTCTCGTCTTGAATAAAATAAAATAAGATGTGAAACTGCTCTTCTGAGGAGGAGTTATGATACAAAAGCTTTCTGCTTTAACCTCTATATTCTCACTGAAATGTTTATCTGCAGCTTAATGTCCATCAGTGATCCACTTCATCTTCTGTTATATCACTGCTGCTGTCTCTAATCTTAATCTGCCTCCCTGAAATAAAAAGCTCTTAAAACAACATGTCAGTCACATTATTGTCAGATTAAAGCAGAGCTCTCTGCTGCGGTCTGACAGACCTGCTCACTTTCATTCTCGCTTTTCCAACGTTCACACACTGAACTAATCAAGTCAAATTAGAGCAAACAGATGTGTCTAATCAGAGATTCACTAACAAGGCCACGCCACTGAATTAACTGCTTTATTGGAGATGGAATATGTATGGGATGGAGGACGATTGAATGGGAAGGAAGGGATGGGTGAAAGGGTCGAGGGGAGTGGGATGAGGGTTGAGGGGATGAAGAGAATTAGGGGAAGAAGAGGATGAGTGCTTAAACTATGGAACCCAGGAAGTGTACATTTTTCATCAGTTTGTGTTTTGTGTGTATTATTCTGCAGAAGCTGGGCCCGACCAACACGCTGCACTTCGTGGTCAGAGACGTGAAGAAGGTGAGTGTTGTGGCTGTAACAGATCGAACCAGAGACAGGATTTAGAAACACTCCCTGTCCAGGTTCACTCAAGTTCATCACCAAAGAAAGATGTTGAATTCAGAGTTGTTATTTCTCTGCTGTGTAAGTGGACTTACTAACAACCTGTACAGAAGAAAACAAATGAGCCACACTGGGAGAAACAGAAACGGGATAAAACTCAAGGCACATGGGGACACACATTCAATATAAAATATAAGATGTTAAGATGCAAAGCCCGTCATCTCCTGTCAGAGGGGACGTCAGGTTTTGACTGAAGTGATTCTGGATGTGTCCAGGTGAGACAGATGTTTACATCCTGTTTACAACATGTTTCTGTTTGACAGTAAAAAGAAAAAAAAAGTGATTCACGAAAAGATTTGTGTTTCAGGGGAATCTCCCTCCAGATTACCAGATCACACTGATTGATATCGGACTGGTGCTGGAGCTTCTGATGGGAGGAGCTTATCGCTGTAAATACACCAGGAAGACGTTCAGGACGCTGTACAACAACCTGTACGGCCTGAAAAGAGTGAGCAAACATCCTTCACATCTACATAACAGTAACGACATCATGTCATGCACTATGCTGCTGAACACACGAGACTTGAATCTGCTGAAGGTAGAATTCAGTGTCTGAAATGAAACAACAGATTCAGGGATCCAGGACCTGCAGAATCAACTCAGCGACCCTAAACCAGATTTTTGTCACCGTCCTGTGCAGATCAGGGGGCTCAAGTATTATTTCACGATCATTTCTGCAGCAATGAACTGACCTTGACATCTCTTCTCTTACAGCCCAAAGCTCTGAAACTTCTCGGGATGGAGGTATGTTATTTTGTTATTTTGGACTTTAAGGTGCTCTGATACTTCCTGACGTCTCTGTGAGTCTGACTCGTGGACTCATCCCTCCAGGACGACGAGCCCCGTCTGAAGGGAAAAGGAAAGAAGAACAAGAAGAAGGAGGAGGAGGTGGACATCGACGTGGATGACCCCGAGGTCAGCAGGTTTCAGTACCCCTTCCATGAGCTGATGGTGTGGGCGGTGCTGATGAAGCGCCAGAAGATGGCACTGTTCCTGTGGCAGCGGGGAGAGGAGGCCATGGCCAAAGCTCTGGTGGCCTGTAAACTCTATAAGGCCATGGCCCACGAGTCGTCTCAGAGCGAGCTGGTGGACGACATCTACCAGGACCTGGAGAACAACTCAAAGTGAGTCCAGGTCCAGTTCAGACCAGAAAGTTCTGGTTCACTGCTTCACACTAACATGAAGCAGCTCTGGCTCGTGAAGCTCAGCTGATCTAGAAGCTCATCCTGTGTTAACTTCAGTGCCCTTACATCAAATGCTCAACACAACAATCTGACAGAACCATCACAAACCACTGTGAATACGAAAGATAAATGAAAAGAAATCAACCTCAAAGAGGCAGAGGTTTATGATTCAGAGCTCAGGTTTAAAACACAGAGCAGCTGCTGGCTGAGAATCAGGTGGTTTTTCAGATGGTTTCCAGGTATTTCAAGAGGCAGTGTCTCACTCTCTTTCTGAAGTCTGTGATTATCTCTGATAAGCTGCAGGTTATGTTTGCTCTGGCTCACACGAGCAGACACTTCCCTACAGCTGCTGATCCAGCTGATCCGATTACTAACACAATGCTGATGATACACTGTGGTATCATCAGCAAAGCTAAATACATTACCTGAGTCATCAGAAGTAGAACAGTCATTTGTGTATATCTACATTTCTGGTGTGTACTGAACATCACAGCATGATGGGGGTGCTGGTATTTTCTGTGCAGGGAGTTTGGTCAGCTGGCCTACGAGCTGTTGGATCAGTCGTACAAACACGATGAGCAGGTGGCCATGAAGCTGCTGACCTACGAGCTGAAGAACTGGAGCAACTCAACCTGTCTGAAGCTGGCTGTGGCTGCAAAACACAGAGACTTCATCGCCCACACCTGCAGTCAGATGCTGCTAACTGACATGTGGATGGGCTGTCTGAGGATGGGCAAGAGCAACAGCCTCAAGGTAACAACAACACAGCACTGAAGGAATCCAAAAAAAAAAAAGGTTTGGCTGCTGATTGAACCCACACTCAAACCCTCAGATCCTCATTCAGCCCTCAGCTACAGCTCAGTCAGACCTGAAGCATCCTGCAGAAATTCATTCAGAATCCTGCTGTTTTTAAGGGTCCTTCAGTGTCACAGTGATCCAGTGAGAAGTGTCTGTTCATCCATGGGTTCACTGCAGACAGGAGCTGATCACAGCTGGTTCCTCAGGATAAAATCCATTCATTCATGTTGCAATGTCAATATTTTTTTACATTGCTGAGGTGCTGCTTTACTGCAACCCAGCATCTCAGATAATCAGCACAGAAATTATATTATTATTATTATTATAACCTTTATGGGACGCCCTGATTACAGTACATACATAATGATATAAAACAAAAATTAACAAATACATCAATAATCCTACAAGACACGAGACACATCAACATAAATGACATCAACTCAAAGAAAACATGCATTCACACTCCTCTTTCAGTGAAAGGGAATTTAAACTGATTAAAAGCGATCAGCTTGTCTAGTTTTACAAGCACCTGCAGATTGTTCCTCTTGTGTGGAGCACAGTGTTTAAACATCAGTTTCCCTGGAAACAGCCTGCGTTTGGTTTTACTGTAGTCAAACAGTAAAAGATCAATAAATTTGTTGTAAAGCACAGAAATCAGAAATCAACACAGAAATTTTGAATTTCCTGAGCAACAGAGGGTGCTGTTGTACATAAAACACTGTTGTCTGCATACAGGTGCATTATAGTGTTTTTATCCTGAGCTGAGACTCATAGAGATGGACTGATAACCATCAGCCACAACAGTTAGAGCTCTACCACTGAGACGATTTTCAAATCCAACAGATTTCAGACATTTCAAAATGTGCTCAATCAACATCATTCAAGACTGCTTCACCAGGCCCCAGGCTAAAGACTTCCCCAAGACTACACATTACTGTTGGTCCTTGTCTTCTTATTATTGGTCTTGTTATTAATATTATGTGCAACCCAATAAATGTGGAACCCACACTGTGCTGTGTTCTCGTTCCATCCTGCTCTCTCTTTCTCATCTTGCAAAAAATGAAAATATTGTCAATCATTGTCATTTGCACTCTGCATCAGGCAACATCGCTCTCATCTAACATTTCAGCAATTTCCAAACAATAATCACCAGTCAGAGTTTCTTAAAAGGAACAAGTTTGTCTGCAATGGAATTATATGTTTTGATAAAATCATGTATCAAGTATGATCGTACATGATCGGGTTGAAGCAGTGTCACTGTTCTACAAATCACACCGTAGCGGAAGAAATAAGATGCGTGAGATTGAATTCAAAGGTTTGTTTGGTTTTTTTTAATTATCTGATGTGTTAGTTTACCAGTTAATATTCATATCACCCAGGACAAGAAGTTCTAAATTATCATATTTGGATATCCAATAAAATAAATCATCAGGTTCAGAGGGTGAGCAATAAAACACAGTAACTCTGGGCAAACACTTACAGCCAAGACCGATTGTCAGTGAACATCTCGTGCTGCTCGAATTTAAAATCATTAAACCCAACCCAACAGTTTTTCCATCAGCTGTTGTTCAAGGAGCAGCGGACTGTTAGCACTGAATACCACTCTGTCTGATCTTAAAAGTGTAGCATAAAATCATGTTTTAAACCTGGATGAAAACCGAATATCAATTTATGACTGAGCTTCTAGAGAACAAACACAACACCAACACATATGTGATGTCCAAATGAGCTCATGAATATGACTCTGAGGGACTCCACAAGTAATTAAATATTCAGCTGAAAAAATTCACCTGCCTCCTTTGGACAGTTCTTAACCCAATTTTAGTAGTTTCTGCAGTCTCCTTAGATGTTTTCTCTGCTTGATGCATGCCAATGATTTGACCCTTCTCAAACAGACTAACATGGTTGTTCAAGTAATTAATCTACTCATTCCATCAGTTGGGGTTAAATAAGTTGCCAGCTGAAAGATAATCGCCCATACAGTAATTGTTCAACAGCCTCCTGTTGAACAATTACTGTCAACCGTCAATTGCTTAGAGACCTATTTGCTTAGTTAAATCCAGGTGGCGACTTTTTTTTGGCCAGGCAGTATATGTTAATACAGCTCTGTTGAACCTGTCTTTGTTCCTCTTGTCCTGTCTCAAGGTGATTTTAGGGATCATTTTCCCTCCTGCCATCCTTCTCCTGGATTTTCGTCTTGGAGATGAAGCTTCATATCATTCGTCCAAAGAGAACGATGACAGAAAAAGTAAAGAAGACGACAATAAATCCAGCAAGGTACAAAACAAACAGAGGAGCTTCAGTATCATTCACCTCATCAGAGGCAGATGTTTCTTTTTTTAAAGCAGTGTGAGTAAGGAAGAGTTTGTTGCAGGACGCCGTCTCTAATGTCGACGCTTCATCAAAGAAAGGAGAAGAAAGAGAAGAAAACCAGAAGAAACACCAGAGAAGGGTTCCCATCGGGAGGAAGATCTATGAGTTCTACAATGCTCCCTTCACCAAGTTCTGGTTCAACACGGCAAGTACACTTAAAAAAACAAAACAAAACCAAAAAAACCACCACCCATATCCATTGTGCCATTGTGCTTGGTTAAGGGATCGACCCTCCGATCTCAGGCCGGTCCAAAGTCCAATGCCGCACTCTTTACTTGCTGCGCCACAGCCGCCACAGCATCGTCACAAATGAAAGCTTCCAGATTTTCTCCTCTTGTTATGGTAAAATAACAGCATGAAAAAATCAGATGAAGGAATCAGTGTGTGTGAGAACAGGACTGAGGATGGAGGATAAACACCCAGAGCATGCACAGGTTTCCCACTTCCTGCTCATCCTCGGGCATGAGCAGCTGACAGATCATACATGACATGGACCTTTGCATTCAACAACCCTTGATTTGTGAAACAGTATGTACAGCTGTGTATGTGCACACACACAGACACACACGAGCAGCCTGACTCTGCTTTGTTCACTTCATCATACACAGTGAACGTTCATTCATTCTAAACTGATATTTATTGTCGTTGATATAAATGTGAGACTAAAATTAATGACAAAAAATTTTGATGTGACAGATCTTCACAATAAAAGCCTCAGTAATAATGTGTGTATGTTAAACTGGTTAATGTGTTACCCTGCTTTTACCAGCCATCTGCTGTGAAACCTCCTTAGACTTGAGATTCTGTGATGTTGAACACCTGTCTCTCTCTCTCTGTCAGATCTCGTACCTGGTGTACCTGATGTTGTATAACTACATCATCCTGGTGAAGATGGAACGATGGCCGTCTCTGCAGGAGTGGATCGTCATCTCTTACATCATCACTCTGGGACTGGAGAAAGTCAGACAGGTAAACACCAGAACACACCTGGAGTTACTGAACCAATCTCCAGCTGCTCATCAGCTCCAGAAAGAACTGGATCTGCTGATTTGTTCGAGTTATGACCCCCTGAAACACAGAGAGGGGGTCTGCCTCCAGAACCCAGACTGGTAGATGGTTCCACAGCACAGGAGCCTGAGAGCTGAATGATCTATTCAATTCAATTCAGTTCAGTTTTATTTATAGAGCTCCTTCCACAATCAAAATTGTCTCAAAGTGCTTTACAGAGACCCAGAGTCTGACCCCAGATCAGCACTTAAGGAGACAGTGGAAAGAGTGGAACATTAAACATAGTAATGTGTTAGAAATGGATCATTGTAGACAATAAACAGCAGCAGGTCGGTGGAGCC
>JBBMJY010000001.1:29531392-29547273 GCA_037833715.1 Toxotes lorentzi | reverse complement strand
ATTGTCTGATGCCATGAGAAGGTCGTTGGTAACTTTCACCAGTGCTGTTTCTGTGCTATGATGTACTCTAAATCCTGTTTTAGTTGATGGACACAGTTTTCCGACAAACCTGAGACAAAAAGACGCAGCAGCTCCTTAATTTTATGTCAATCAACTAATCGATCAGTCAACAAATCACTAAGCCCTGAGGACACTTCACGGGCAGTCGGGCAGTCGCTGACTTTTATCTGGTGGATCCAGCTTCACCCTGAGGATGAACCCGGTCTTCAGTCAGACCAGGAGAAACAAACCTCAAATGCATGCTACTCTAAGCTAAGCTAACCACATCCTGAATAACATGTGTGAGCAGTGTGTCCACAGACCTGCAGCACAATGAAGATGTGGAAGATGAAGAAGCCATTGAGGGCGGTGTATTCCAGCATGTAGCAGGAGTAGACGGAGCAGGTGATGAGCAGCAAAGGAAACAGAACAACTAAGGGACCCCGCAGGATGGCGTCAAAGAGACGGTAACTATCAGTGGTCAGGACGTTCACCAACTGAGAGAGAGACAGGCAGACAGAGAGACAGGCTGTGATTATGCAGATGTGTTTCTGGAGCTTTCAGCTACATCAGCTGTTCATTGTGATTCTGATCTCTGGTATTTATTCATATATTATCAAGAAGTGGAAGTTACACTGTGTGTATCAGTGTGTTTCATGTCAGGAAACAAAGGTGTGATCAGCTTTACACAGGATAATCACTCCTGCCTCTGATGACTCACCTTGACCCTGCTGCTGTCTCTGATTGGCTGGAGGAGTAGGTGGGAGGAGCTGGAGTTCTCCTCAAATCTGCTGCTGGGGCTCTTTTACGTCCATCCTGCTGAGACAGAAACAAGCTTCAAGAAGCAGTAACACACCTGTTACTGCAACTCAGCTGTGATTGACCGGTCTCTGTTGGAAGCTGGGTTTAGCTAACAGTCAGCTGTGTGTGTTCAGACCCTCCTCAGCTCTCACAAAATACTAACTAGTTTCAACTAGTTCATATGTTTAAATGTTAAAGCATCACCCTAGTCCCAAAGAAACCACAACCCAAAGAGCTGAATGACTTCAGGCCGACTGCCCTGGCGTTACACGTGATGAGCACCATGGAGTGGAGTTGATTACTGTACTGTATTAATTGCATGACTTCTTATCTTAAGCCAGAAATCTTGACTCAGACCTGAATTTTACCAACCATGTAAAAGCTATCACTAAGTCTGCCTATTACCACCTGAAAAACATTGCTAGGATCAAAGGTTTTCTATCCAAACAAGACACAGAAAAACCATGCATTCATTTTCAGTAGGCTAGATTATTGTAATGGCACTTTACAATAATCTAGCCTTGCAGCTGGTCCAAAATGCAAAATGCACTGGCTTCCTGTGAGTCAAAGGATACAGTTTAAAGTTCTGCTCCTGGTCTACAAAGCACTGAATGGTGTGAAGCCCCTAACCCTAACCCTCACTGAGGTCAGCCCAAACACTCAGTTTATTTAAGTCAGCCCTGAAAACACATGTTTACTGAGGCATTCTCTTAAATTGTCTCTTGCGCTCTTCTTATTTATTATTTTACTATTTTCTATTTTTTCTGCTCCAGTGTTATAGTAATATATTGCTTTTGTTCTATTATTAATGATTTTAATATTATATGTTTTGTTTTTATTCTATGACTTTAATTTAATCTCTAAAGCACTATGAATTACCTTGTGTACGAATGGTGCTATATAAATAAACCTTGGCTTGCCTTGCCTTTTCATCATAGGAACTGTTGACTCCTCTCCAAACGTTTATAGTTGTGACCATGAAGTTCAATGTTAGTCTCATCACTCTAAATGATTTTGTTCCAGAAGCTTTGTGGCTTGTCCAGGTGCTGTTTAGCATACTGTAAGCGGGCTGTTTTGTGGCACTGGCCTAGTAGTGGCTTTCTTCTGGCAACTCAACTGTGCAACCCATTTTTCTTCAAATGTCTCCTTATTGTGCATCTTCAAACAGCCACACCACTTTTCTGAAGAGAAGCCTGTTTGTCAAGTTATTTGTGGGTTTTTCTTTGCATCCCGAACAATTTTCCTGGCAGATGTGGCTGAAATTTTTGTTGGTCCACCTGAGCGTGGCTTGGTATCAACAGAGCCCCATATTTTCCACAGTTTGAACATGACTGATTGGCATTTTCAAATGTTTGGATATCTTTTTATATCCTTTTCCTGCTTTATAAAATTTAAATACCTTCTCTTGTAGGTCTTTTGATAGTTCTTTTGCTTTCCCCACGGTTCAGAATCCAGCAAGGTCAGTGCAGCACTAGATGAAATGTGCAGGGGTCTGTCAGGAGCCCAGAGACTCACTGACTTTTTATACACAGACACTAATTACACCCAAACAGGTGACAGGTGTGGACAGTGACCCTTAAAAGCCATTTAAACCTGTTTGTGTCAACTTGTGTGCATAGTATCAGGCCAAAACTTCAAGGGTCTACTTTTGATCAGGGCCGTTTGGGTGTTTCAACTATGATTAATAAATAACTATGTGTGTGTTAGATTAACACACAGCTGTGACACTGATCTCAGAACAGCCCCCTGTGTCAACACACTGTGTTGACACAAGAAATTCAAATCACTAACTGATGTTTTTGTTTCCAGCAGAAACAACTGACGAGTCAGGGAGCGAGACTTTGCAGTCAGTCAGGTGGATCTGCAGGTGGACATCAGCCTCCTGTGTGAGAGGATTCCCTGTGAAGGCAGCTCACATTGATTTCTCCCTCTCTCATCCTCAGTTCCATTGTAGTCTGTGCAGAAGTTTTTTCCTCAGGATCCTCTGAAGCTCGGCCTCTTTTGGTCTCTGTCACCGTCAGAGACCACCGTCAGGGTTTGAAGTTCTTGCTCCTGCCTAAGAGACAGGCTTCGTGTCCAAAGGAGCCAGTTGAGGTGGTTCAGGCGTCTCATCAGGATTCCTCCTGGGTGCCTTCCATTGGAGATCTGCCCCGACACGTCCTACTGGCAGGAAGCCCTGGGACAGACCCAGAACACTACGACCCAGTGGACATACAGGAGTGGACAGAGCACAGCAGCTCTCCCTCTGTCCCTCTGCCTGAGGAACTCTGCTCCATGTTTAATGGTGGATGTGACTGAGGATGATTCTGTTTCGTCCTGCGGGACAGACCATGGTGGACTGCAGAGTCTGAGACCTGGTCTGAGGAAGTGTGAGTGTGTTAGAACAAAGAAGAATTACTCTTCTTCTTCTCCTCAATCTTGATTCAGGACTGAGCTTCAGATTTTTTGTCAGCGTTCCTGGAAAGACGTTAAAATTCAGGTGGTTCTCCATCAGCCGTCCACAGCAGAATGTTTCTGACTCCCACTCTGAGTAACTGCTGATGCTGAACTTTTATTTAAATGTAGTCAAAAGTTATTCACAGCTCAACATCACATTTCAGTTTGAATGATTCACTTTCAGTAACTGTCAGTAACAGATGATAAACTGCAGCTGGGCTGAGTCTTGTTCTCTCCATCAGATGCCTGTTAACTGGATCTGGACCCAAACACAGTGAAGAGAGACCTCAGACCATCTGACAGCAGGGAGGCGATGTGTCCTGATCATCCAGACAGATGTGACGTCTGCCGGCAGCTGCTTCGCAGAAAGTGTCTGACACCTGAGTGGAGAGGAGGAGTCGGTGAGGACTGGATCAGTCCTGGTTCAGGTTCATTGTGGAACTGCCTGGACTGAAGGTGTTAGGGGTGTAAACCAGGTTTTATAGTCAGGACCCAAACCACATCACAAAGCCTCTCTATGAAGTCCTTTTATTAAAGTGTTGAATTTTCCAGCCCCATTATGCTCCATGTGTTTTACTGATCAAATCTTATTACTGTGGATTTGTTTTTTATTATTTTTATTATTATTGACAGCATCCTCTCCATTCTGCTTTGAGTAAACTTTATTAGTAACTGCAGTGTGAACACAGCTTCTCTCTTCACCTCAGGCTTCACACTGTGCGTAGAGAGAAACCAAACTAAAGACAGAGGACAGTGTCCATCCAGTCCAGTCAGTGCAACACACGTCTGTCCTTCTTCCTCTGACCCAGGCCCTGACCCTGACCTTTCCCATCACTGCTAACGGGGTTTCTCCGGGGTCCACAGAAAACTGAACAAACAGCTTCTAACATGTTGTTTTATGTATTGTGTTTTATTCACAAAGAAACCTTCACACATTTGTAACCACACACTTATAAAACATATCAAACACATTTCATGTAGTTCAAAGTCTAAATATATCAGTCAGTGATACGTTGGTAATGTGGACCTGTTCTGTGATCACTTCATCATCTCTCATAAAGACTCTGTGGTGTAAAGTGTTAATTCCTGACAGGATACGGTTTGATAACGAAGCTGTGTCCTGAGAGAACAGGAGATCCAACAATTAACAATTAATAACTAAATCTGAATATGTTTGTCGAGCTGAATAAGCTGAGGGGTGTTGTGTCGAGGAACGTGGACGTGAGACCTTCGTCGTCCACGTTCAATGGAAACTGTGAAGCTGGAGAATTTGACTTTAAGCAAATGCAGAACAAACAGACTGGAACATAAAACTCCAGAAATATCTGAAACGAAATATTACTAATAACACCTGCGCTGCATTTCCTGCACCATGTTTGGAGCGTTTGTGTTTCTCAGATCTACTCAGGGATTCCACTCGATGTTTTTATTTATTGAATTCCTTCCACTTTCTGTAAAACAGACTATAAAACGATTCTTGGACAGATTTATTAAAAACAACAGGCTCGTCTGAAAAATGGCGCTGAATGTTCTGAACTGATGAATTCAATTCAATTAATTCTGATGTTAACAAACCTCCATCTTCTGTTCTTCTACACCCAGATGAGGCTGACCACAGATACAGTCCTCAGCCAATGACATGCTATACTGCTGTCATGTGACCCACCTCCTACTGAAGGGAAACTCCTCAATCAGCCTCTGCCCTGCTCAGACACTTCCCTCCCTCCTGTTTCCTCTGTGTTCTCGTAATTCATCCCATCACATCCTTGACTCCTTCATATGTTGGTGGTGGAGTGCGTGGTGGAGAAGTTCTCCATGCGGAAGCGAACCACCTTGCCCTGGGGCAGCGGCGGGTACAGGAAGCGGCAGGTGAAGACCTGGCGACAGGCCTTGCGGAAGTTCTCGGACAGGAAGGCATAGAGGACGGGGTTAACGCAGGAGTTCCCATAAGACAGGCAGTGGGAGACGATCCGAAAGGCAAAGGAGGCCTCATTCAGGGGGAAGGTGCCAAACTCTACCCACATGGCGATGATGTGGTGGGGCATCCAGCAGACCGCGAAGGCAGTGACGACCAGAAGAACTGTCTGAGCCGTCTGCAGTGGAACAGAGAGCAAACATCAGCATGAGTCTGCAGGGTGTGTTCAAGAACCCTACATATCTGAACGTCCACACACACTGTCCGAATACTCCCCGAATACTTTATATACAGTGCAACAAATTTATTAGACCACCACCCACTGTAAGGTTTAAGCCACAGCTGCCCTAAATTAACAGCATTGGTAATTACCAAAATCATTTTTTATGTACTGTAATGTTTAACACACCAGTAACCAGAAGCTCTTTAAATGAAACGATTTTTTTTTTATCCATGAATTTACTGTTTTACAAAAAAAACTGAAAAAGTATGTCAAATTATAGTGATTTATTTGCATTCCTGAACAGAAAAAATTGTTTTAGCAGTTGAATGTCATGTTTTTTCTTTTTTTCGATTAAGTGCGAAAAAGGACTATTTAGTTGTTTCTGTTTATTGTTTGCCAAATAAATAACATTTTTAGCTTTAAACAAGTTTTGGAAAGATTTCTAAAATATTTATGTTTTCTCGTTTTCATGAGAGGTGGTCTAATAAATTTGTTAAGCACTGTATATACTCCCCAGACACGCTCCAACATGATCCCACTCGCCAATACATAACACAATATCAACACTCCATGAAAACTCCTTAAATACACCACAAACAATGCCTTGAACCATCCCCTAGTTATAGGGGATGCTGTAGGCCTAGACTACAGAGGGACTTCCCATGATGCACTGAGCCCCTGTCTCCTCCTGTCCCTCCATCTGTTCTCAGTCAAATCCCATTAATCCATCTGTTATTGTAAACCACCTACTGACTCCTGACTTTACTTGACCACCCTAGAGTGAAACACTCCCCAAATACTTAAAAATCACTCCTCCCCAAACACAAACCCCTCCAGCAATGTTCAACAAACCCACAGAGTTCTGTCCACATCTGTTTGACATTTCATTGTTCAGGCAGAGATTCAGGCAGTTTAATGGAGACTAAACTCCGCCCGACAGGGATCGTCCCTCTGTCCGAGAGGGATTGTGGAACGCTGAGTTTGACAGAAATGCCACAGGAGCAGAGGCTGAGCAGTTCTTCCTGAAGCCTCTGTCAGGTTCAGGTTGTCCTTTGTGCCTGTGAGCAGCTTCGACTGTGGAACAGAAAGTTTTCTGTTGTCACGTCTTCGCTGTGACTCATCTCCAAACTCAACGCATCCAAATTTTACATAATCGCACTTTCCCCCACAAATCTGGCGCCAACCACAGCAGTTATTTATAAAGTCTGAGTTCACGTCTAAATTTAATCTGATGAAAGAGAGATTCTTCTCCAGCATAAACAGCTGTGGTTCAAGGCTTCCTCTCAGCTCTCAGACCCTACAACTGATCTGAATCCACCATTTTAAAGAGACCGACACTCACTCCTCTGAGTGTGAGAGAGAGAGAGAGTGTGTGTGTGTGTGTGTGTGTGTGTGTGTGTGTAGTGCTTGTTTGGAGTGAGTGAAGGTTTGTTGTGTGAGTCCTTATCAGGTCTCCTGTCAAAGAGTTCTTGATCTCAGGGCTGATTGATCAGTTCATGGTCTGAGGTAGAAAGAGTCACTTTTAGAAAAATGAGAACATTTATTCTTCAACATCATCTCCTCCTATATTCACGCACTTTGCCATCCCTTATTGGTAGAAGTCAGAGTCTTGGACCTCCAGGAAGTGGTCCACAGCAGCAATAATGACCACTGAGCTTCATCTTCATCTTGGGGCAGGGGCAGCAGAGTGAGGGGCCAGATTTAAAATCTCTTTACTTAAATATTTTCTTAAAAACAGGCTTCACTTTTTAAAATTAAAAAAATGTTCCAGATTTGTGTGAACAAGGTTTAAGTACAGGTGGATCTGTGAGCTGATGGATGAAGACAAGTGTCAGTTGCAGATATTATGTGGACACTGCTGAAAAAATGTTTTTCTGACCAGCTGATTTAAAACAACCAAACCAAACAGAACCAGGTGGTGATGTGCTCCAATGAGACACTCAGTCCAACACAAACACGTTTTTTAAGAGGATCTGATCTGCTCTTGTTGTTTCCACAGAGGATGGAGCTGTTGAAGATGTTGAGTCTGCTGTGGATGAAGCGTTCAGACTGAGGGAATCTCCTCTATTCTTAGTTCTGCTGTCTAAATATTTACCCAGCGGCTTTTCTTCCTGCTGCACTGACCCAGGAGCAGCAGATACTCTGCTGGAAGCTGATCCCTAATCAGCCCAGACTGCTGGCTGTCAGCCAGGGTAGGGCCTCAACCACCACCCATCCACCTCCAAAAAACATTTACAGCTCCAAGTATCATGTGATCAAAAGGAAATTAATCAGCAATCAGCAATCCTTGACATCATTTTCAGAATAAAACTTGTGTGTTCTACACGACTGAATATGTTTCACCTTCGTCATCACCACCACCATCCCCACCATCACTATCATCACCACCATCATCATCATCGTTTGGTCAATGTGGACATGGTGGAGGAGTACAGGTACCTTGATAACTGACTACAGTGTTGGAGAGCTCTTCTGTGCTGATGGGATTGTTGCTATCTGTGCTATGCTAACACCAGTGTTGCACTACTTTTTCCAGTGTTTCAGTATCATTGCCAGTCTTTAGCATTAGCGATGGGGTTAGCATGGTAAGCTAGCGCTAGCTAACAGTTCAGTCCTTTCATCTTGCAGTACACAGTTTAACTCTAAGGTCATTTGTTGGAATATTCGTTCCCAAGAGTTTCCTCCTTCTTCGTCCACCTCTGTTCACCTGTCCTCGAGTTTCGCGGTTCGACTGTCGAGCCGGAAGTGGCAGGTTCCAAAGGCATTGTTTTAGGGGGGAAACAGAATGTACCATATGTATTTTAGTTCAGAGGTGTGCTTCTGTTTTCTATCAGACGTCTCTCTGTCAGGATAGATTGAGTGAAAACAAAAATGTTTTTTCGTTTAAATATTGCATATGTTGGTTTGTCGGGTGCCTTTGCAGGGATATAAGAGAGGGATATAAATCCTTTATAAAAGCCCCCACTCCATGACACACACACACACACACACACACACACACACACACACACACACACACACACACACACACATTCAGTGCCTTCATATGTCAGGAATCTGATTTTCTTTGAAATTATGATGGACATTTGAAACTTTTCTCCCATCATCAGTTTCAGAGTAATTTTACTGCATCACCACATGCTGTCACCTGGATGTAGAATAACGTAATGTGACTGAGGGCTTTCCCCACTCCTGTGTAAATGTTGGATATTTAGAAGTTTTGGTGGCTTTAACTTTTAAAAAACAATCTTTCACCATGTTTTCCATTTTTATATTGCTGTTGCTCTTTGTGTGTTTCCCTATTACCACCCTTTATTTTTGGCCCCTTTTTACTCTGTTACATAAACATCAGTCTAATTTTACCCAGATATACCCACTGTTCATACTATTACCTGGTTATTACTTTGGTAATTGCATGGTGTTGTGGTATTACTCTTACTGAGGTAAAGAATCTGAGTTGAGTCTTGTCTGCTTCACCTGGTGGAGACAAACTGTTGACACCTGAGGAGGAGATTTGCTGCTTCACGTCTCCATCATCATCTTCATCCTCAGCATGAAACCAAACTTGTTTTCTGTGCTGCCATAATGTGATGAGTAACTCCGCTCAGGCTGCTCTGTTTATGTGTGTGTGTGTTCAAAACCAGGATCTTAAATCTAAACGCCCACATGAAGTCAGACACACTCTACATCAGCATCTGTTCTGTGATTCACACAAACCGACTCTGCTGTACAGATCCACTCAATTACACACATTTATTCCATATTTCTGTACAATTCCCTTTGATCACTTTTTTTCAATAATAATTATTCAATAATAATTTTTATCTCTACAACAGTCAGACCTGTATTATTTGTTATTTTCACCCTTAACAGAGATTCATTTGACTTTTCCTCATTGGTTTATTCATGACTTCATGTTCATATTTCCAATTTCACTGGACTTTCTTGCTAAATGCTGCTCTGCAGACAGAGCTGACAATTTTAACCAAATGTTGGTTAAAAAGTCTGAGGTCACGTCTCCCAAAGAGACTGAGTTTACTGTGACAGACGGCAGAGAAGCAGAGGAGACTGATTCAAGCTTCAGTTCAGCTGCTTCACTATCTGAAACTGAATCCACAGTTTACCTCAGTTTGCAGCTCAGAGGTCGACTGAAGTGTTTCTCTTGTTCTTCACATGGGCGACAACTCATCAAAGTCTGATTACAGCTCATCATCACAGTGATAGTCCATCAACACCACCATCAACACCACCCACTCACAGCTCCACCCAGAAAACAACCCCAGCAACAGCTGGAAATGACTGTGGACAAACATCTGAAATAACAGAAAACATCTAATAACTGAAGGCAAGACTGGACAGTATGAGAGGAGGAGGAGGAGGAGGAGGAGGAGGAGGAGGAGGAGGAGGAGAAGGAGGAGGAGAAGTGTACCTTTCTTTTGGACTGCTCTGATTTCTTAGACTTGTTCTTCATTTTTGTATGAAGGTGAAACAAAACCTGGAAAAAAACAGTGTGTGAGCAGACAGACAGACAGACAGACAAAAAATGTGTTAAAAATGTTTGCATTCACTGTTCAGAGGCAGGGACGGGGACACTGGTCAGACCTGAGGGGGCTGTCAGGTTCCATAGATTGTGCCACCTGACATGCAGGTGATGGTTCACCTGTCAGCACGACAGTGATCTGACCGTCCCCGTGCCTGAGTCCAGATTTACACCCCAACAACAGAAGCGTGACAACAGTTTGATCACAACATGTAAAGACAGAGAAAGGATGATAAACTGGGCTGTTTCCTTTTGTCCTTCATTGGACGATGTGGAGGAAAAGACGTTCAGACAGAACCAACTTTTATTTTTGTCTGGAATAAAGAATTCAACAGGAACAAGGCTGTAGCATGAAACAAGATGAGGGGAAAAATCAAGTTAGTGTGATTTTGGAAAATGTCACATCAGATCGGGATTTCTTGTCTGAACGTCTCTGTATAAACTCAGAGTTTTAAGTTTCTCTCCAGTCACTTTACTTTTGATTTTTATAATTTCTACTCTCACTTCATATTATTTTTTACTACAGCAGTATCTCAGCGAGCTTCAAACGTGAGCACAACTATTTCCGTCCGCGACCCACAGCAGTTCAAACTTTGACAACTGTCTCTCGTTTTTAATCTTTTATTTTGAAACTTCTCCGCGGTGTTGGTCTTTTTTACGCACAGATTTTATGATGGCAGGACTTTGTGCGCGCCCTTTGGCCCCTCTGCTGTGTTATTAATGCGTGTTTTACAGCAGCTGGGAGTCAAACATTATCCTGTTAAATGGGGTCTTTCCTGAACTGACCTTGGTGTAGCAGCAGCTGATGAGCAGCAGCGGCAGCAGGTATCCGATCAGCAGGATGGTCACCTTGTAGGTGTGTTTGGAGGCTCCGGACCACTTCTCCCAGCAGAAGGTGCTGTTGGGGGCGGTAGGGTGGTTGGTGAGGACCTGGTGCTGGGCCACTGGTACCGAGCACACCAGGGACAGCGTCCAGATGACGCACACCCCGGCCAGCGCGTTCCTGCGGCTCCTGACGCACGGAGACTTCTTGGAGTGCACCACGGCGATGTAGCGGTCCACGGACATGGCGACCAGCGTGAAGATGCTGACCAGCATGCTGACCGTGGAGAAGTAATGTCCGAACCTACAGAGGAAAGCTCCGAACACCCACTCCGACAGGGAGTAGATGGTGGCCTGGAGGGGGACGCAGAAGAGGAGGAAGCTGAGGTCCGCCACGCTCAGGTTCAGGATGAAGATGTTGGTCGGGCTCCCGGAGCGCTTCCCCCCTCCTCCCCCACCGCCGCTGTACCTCACCTTCCCGATTACCACTATCACCAGAGAGTTCCCCACCACCCCCACCACGAAGATCAGCCCGAACACCACCGGCACGAATACCGCCTCCGGCCCGGACTCGCCGCCCGCCTCCTCGGACCGGTTCGCTTCTGGGAATTCAGCCCAGCCGGAGGAATCGTTTCCCGGCAGCAGCATGTTGGAGCTGGAAGGTTAGAGAAGAGCGTGACGGACTGAATGAAATCCCACATTCATGATCCGGATCAACCGTCCAGAAGTGGAGTCCAGACTCCACAGAGTGCTGGAGACACGGCAAGTTAACGGAAACATGAAATACTGTTTCCTGTTAGCGGATGTCAAAGTAAAAACCACTCAGCACTAGAACAATCAATAAGACAGTCACTGCAGAAGGTGAACTGTGCGCTGAGACATGGCCCTTACACCCTGACACCTCCTTCAACACAGGTACGTTTTATGTCACACGTGAGGTAAAGGAGCAATCTAATAAAGCATGTGCTCAGAAACCTGAACATAAAGCCAGGTTCAAAATTCCTGTTTCATTTTGTTGACATATTAGAGCCAAAAGGTTTTCAGGGGGATATCTCCTCTTTAATCAGTCCATAAATAAGAAAACACTGTCAGCATGCAGCCATAAAAAAGGTTGAAATGTTACATGAATGTTAGAACAGATCCCTCTGTCAAAAGTGTGGCCACAGACCCACAGAGTCCAGCCTGTGGGTGGACTGTCTCTGCTCTGTCCTCACTTCTGTGTGATGGGAGACGATCAGACTGTCTCTGAGGAGTGAACAGATCAGAGAGCTGATGCAGAGCAAACTTTACAACTCAGGTTATTATTATGGTCAGTGATTTACAGACACACACAGACTTTAGATGGAAAGAAGCACATGATTAGTTACGGTAGTTACCACAGACGGTGATCAGACGAGGTGTTTACAAACCACGGAGTTCATTTCCTCTTTGATGATTTATAATACCAGAGATAGACTAACATGTTTATGAGTGTGTTTTGACAGCAGACGATCAGCCTTTAAACAGAGGCCTGACCTGTGTCCAAGTCCTGCAGCACACCTGTACATGGATGAAGCTGGTATCAATAAAACGGTCCGGCATCAGTCCTGGACACAAACGGACTGTGAGTGGGTCACGAGCAGCAGGTGACATGGTGTTCCATCTGAGCTGTAACAGGAAGTCTGAGTTTTCTTTTCCAGCTCTTCAGTAAACTTCCTGTACACGTCCTCAGTCAGGGCCCAGAGGTTCACACAGGTACCTGAAGTTTATAGAGACCTGTGTTCAGAACTGGTCAACGGTTTTAGTTTCTGTAGGCTAAGTGATGATGGTATCAAAAATAAAACCATAATCCAAAGTGCAGTAAAGAGAAAAAAACCCTAAATCAGATCAGGATTTGCTGTGACCCCCCTTTGAACCAGCTCCAGTTCTCCTCAGTACACCTGCACACAGGTTCTCAGGTACTTGGCAGGCTGTTAGGGGTTTTTGGACAGCCACAGTGCACCATTAGCTTTACCTTCCCCTTGTCCCTGTCCCAGTCTGTCTCTATGTGTGAGTGTGTGCTGGGTGTGGCATCCCGCATCCTCACCTGCAGCTGATGCATTGCTCAGCTCAACAGGCCACCGCAGTATAAACCCCAGCTCATTTCTCCAGATCCACCACAGCAAGTTCTCTGTTTATTTCCAGACTTTTTGCCTTGTGCTCACCTGATCCAGCTGAGTCCGTGTTCCACGTGGCCACCTTTGCTTCACCTCCTCGCTCAACCACGTGCTCCCCCTGTTCCGAGCCCCTCGTCCAGTCATGCTTCAGTATCACTCCACCTCCGCCACTTTTTTCAGTCAGACGGTTCTTCATGACTCTGACTGTGATGAATATTAGAAATAAGAATTATGAAATAAGATGAAGTGAGCAGAAACCGTTGGCTTGGTGAGTAATGCCATGAAACCTGGATCCTGTTGCTTTGATTAATTTTCACTCTTGTTCATTGTAAGTGACAAATACACCTTTCACTTTGGTCAGTGCTCATACAGGTGGTGGGATCAGTTAATATTTGTCTGTTTAAAGAGGCCATAAGTCAGAATGTTAGTTTTAAACATTCAAAAATGAACTGAGACTTACAGACTGTGAGGTGAGAGGGCCCTCTGGGGCCTCTGTTTGGAGTATGAGTCCACCCTTTAATATTAACTTGTATCTTTTGTTGATTTCAATTGTGGTTTTTATTTTCAAACCTTATGAACATGAGTTGCTCTGATGTGAAGTGATGAGCTGGATGAATGAATGAATGAGCAGCTCATTACATTCAGTTTTCACACCGGATCAGATCAGATCAGCAGACATCTCACACACCTGTCTGTTGTACATACATAAATATACATGACAGAAATGTGTCTTTATACGTGTAAGATGTGTGTAACTGAAACATGTGACCTGTGCTGTTTGTTTCAGCAGGTGTGTTCTTCGTTCATGAGCAGTGTCTTTGATTCATCACAGGGACACAGCTATGTCCTCACCGAGAACATAAGATTAAACTTTTATTGATACTGTCAGAAAATGAAAGTTGACCTTTGAAGTGTGTCTTTGTGACGGACGGGTGATCTGTTCGCTCATGTCATGAATAAAAACATGATACATGATAAATGATGAGGTTTGTTTTGTGGTTACGATAAAGGTCAAAGGAGCTGGATCCAGCCCAGAACTAATCCAGATCCACACCGACATCGGCCCATAGCACTAAACAGGCACTTGTCCTCAGAGACTCTGTCCTCTGTCTCTTAGTCCAGCCTAAATAAAACAACCACACCTGCAAGATAAACGTCACACTACACAAGTACTGCAGTTAATAAAAGTTCTGAAGGCTCATTAGGTTCTTTTCTGTTAGATACAGTAACTAAGAGAAAAACTCAAAGCCCAGTTTTTTGTTCCTGACAGGGAGAAGACTTGGTACTAAGATATAGATACAAGCTTCAACTGTTTTCAGTTCATGTTCAGAATTCTGATTTCAGGCGAGAGTCAGGTGAGATGTTTGAGAGCAGTTTGTGTTTTTCACTCAGAAAACAGAAAAACTGGAATAAAGGAAGAGACAGTTTGGTCTGTTCGTTCCCACTGTAAAACCTCATTTTCTGAAAACAAAGTGAGTGATTTCAGCTGAATTCTGTTCAAATTTGACAGTTGAAGACATTTTTCCCGCAGCGAGCTGTTTCCTCTGTCTCACATTCATCTCCACAAATTTCCAGAAACAAAGGAAACTGCTCCGGGAACAAATGAAATTACTGACAGAGAAATGAGAAAGAAAGACTAACGAGGCCATTTAACGAGCGGCCGTGTCCTGATTTATAACGTTTAACTTTGCTGCAGTTTTTCCAACTCTGACGGCTAAGCAGACTGAAATGTAGAAACTCGTCAGAAAAGTGTGTGATGGACAGATAGAGGACAGTGTGACTGACCTAGATCAGTCCTTTTCTCTGGGGGTCTCGTCCTGCAGAGAATAACAGACCGGTTTAATGTGACACTGCCCAGATTCCACTTGTTATCAGCGTGAAGAGGAAACACACATCTGAAAACAGAAAGGTTTATCATCTCCTGTCTGTGTTTGTTATGTGGGCCAGACGTTCCTTTAAATAACTGTCATCCTATCATTTTATATTACAAAGTGGAAACAGTTTGTAATGTTCAGGAGTCTGTGATGAACTTACAGAGATTTACAGCTGGATCTTCCCAGATGTTTCCCTCAGGAGGTGGTAGAGACCAAACATAGAGCTAAAAAAGAGGGAATACTGGACTGAGATTCCTCAAGTGGATACAGAGACCACTCCAGATGAAGGATCATGATGGTCTGTAACAGCTAGATGTGGGAAAAAGCAGCTGAGAAGGTGCTGATATGTCAGCGGTGCTGCTGGAAACAGCACATTGTTGGTACGTCGTATACTGTGCCACTAACAAACAGCTGTGCCAACATCTGTATTATGAGGGGGAGAAATAAGTAGAAGCAAACTGCACGTGACATGGTGGGGGCGTGGCCATTTGATCTGCAGTCAGTCCAGGATTTTATCCTCACCCACGACAATCACCGACCTTCTAAGGTTAAATATTCAACAGAAACACACAAATTAAAATCTCTTCACACCACAGTTTACTGAACACCACAAACAATTCTGTCAACCAAAGCTAAGGTCATAAAAGCAGCAGTCACCCTTAGCACCTGTTCAAAGCGTAGTTAAATCACTTAAATCACAGATTTGGTTGGCTGTAAACCTTCCTCAGCTCCACAGCCCAGATGAACCTCACCTGTCTGATGACCTCCTGTCTCCTTGGTTGGTTGCTGAGGAGGAGAGGGGAGGAGAAAAGAGCAATGTGAGGAGCAAAGCTCAGAGACCAGCTCTGCAGCATGGTGACGTGAGAGAGAGTATGAAAACACAGGCTGCCTGTCATTTCTGAGAGACACTACCAGGATTCCTGAGGTCACCGGAATATGTAGAGTGCTGGACAGAAACTGACTGTGTAATTTTCAAGTCAATTCAGTTTTATTTCTAGAGCTCCTTCCACAATCAAAATTGTCTCAAAGCTCTTCACAGAGACCCAGAGTCTGACCCCAGATCAGCACTGAAGGAGACAGTGGCAAGAAACAGCTC
>JBBMJY010000001.1:29477038-29492267 GCA_037833715.1 Toxotes lorentzi | reverse complement strand
GCCAGGTTCTGATCAAGGTTTCTTCCTGTTCAAAGGGAGCTGTTTCTTGCCACTGTCGCCTTCAGTGCTGATCTGGGCTCAGACTCTGGGTCTCTGTGAAGCGCTTTGAGACAATTTTCATTGTGGAAGGAGCTCTAGAAATAAAACTGAATTGAATTGAAAAAATTGAAAATCAAAGTTTCAACTCCACATCGGCCCACACAAGAAGAACAACTTTTACTTTGGAAGGGCAAAGCAAAGGTGTTTCCTCTTTCTGTGACTGCAGCATCAAACTTTAAGATTACACTCTGATGAGCTCTGCAGACTGAACTTCTGTTAACTCCACAACACAACCGTGACAACAGTGGCTTACTTGAAGATGAGGTCGTCGACATCGGTCAGTGTGGCGCCGATACTTTTCAGCACCAGGTTAAGAGACTGAACAGCTGCCGTCTCCTGAGCTGAGTCCTCACCGCTGGAGCCCAGAGACAGACTGAGGTGGAGCTGAAATATGAAATATAAAAAGAGGCTGAGGCTGAATGCAGAGTGAACAGTCTGAGGTTTTACGGAAGTCAGAAGATTTCCCAACTGTGTGTCTCTTCACCTTGATGGGTGAGATGTGAAAATGTTCAAAGAAGCTGAGTCCTGATGTGTCGGTGAGCGACGCCTCCATCAGCTCGGCCCGCAGAAGCTGCAGATCTCTCTCTATCAGTTGCGACTGAAACACAAACACCGGCTCAAACTCGTCTGATATTAACCCTCTGTGTGCCGTTCACCTGTCAATCATCAAACCAACGCCTCGCTCTACCTTCTGTCCGTCGCGCTGGGGGTCGGCAGCAGGTGTGAACAGAGCCAAGATGGCTCCCAGAAAATCTTGATCAAGCTTTACTGCCATCTCCTGAACCAGAGCCATGAAGTACCTGAAGTACACACGAACATGTGAAATACTTTACTTGAACCAGTCACATGACAGTTAAGGCTTTAATCAGCTGTCAATCACAACACTCAGAGTGATTGACAGAAAAATTGTTGTTCTCAGAGCAGAGAGACCTGCTGCACACAGACAGCAGCATCAGTGAAGACGACAGTGCTGTGTGTGGCGTGTTCACACTCATAGTTATGGAATAAGTCAACACAAATTATCTGGGTGATATTGTTGCCAAGGTGTGTGTGTGCGTGTGTGTGTAGTGTAACAGACAGGTAAACATAAACATGTTTACCTGTGTTTTGTTATCAAATACCTGTGTCACTGTGAAGAGCATGAATGTGTGACGGTGTGTGAAGGTGTGTGAAGGTTTCACAGAGTGTGTGAAGCTGATGCTTTCCACAGGACAGTTCAACAGCTGCTTCCTACCAACAGCTTCACGCATCTCTAACGTCTTCCTCACACCTCACTGCGCTGGTTCTCCATCATGGTAAACTGGTTTTTACTCACTTGAACTGCATGACGTTGCTGTGCTGGTTGAACCTGGTGATGATGGACACGTCAATGAACGGCTTCGGCTCTGTGGACACATCAGCCATAGATACAGATACAAGTGAATCAAACAATCATCTGAAAATTATTCTTAAACACGTCTTTGTCAAAGTTTTCAGTTGGATTTCTTTATTTTTTAGTGAAACCTGATGTGGCTGCTCAGTCCTTCCTTCATCCTTTCATCCATCCATCCATTATCTACACCTCTAAGGTGGGGTTCACCCTGAACTGGTCTCCAGTCTGTCACAGGGCTGACATACAGAGACAAACCATTCACACTCACATTCACTATGGACAATTTAGAGCGTCCGTCCAATTAACGTAGCGTGCATGTCATCAGACTGTGGGAGGAAACTGGAGAACCCGGAGGGAACCCAGGCTAACACAGGGAGAACACGCTAACTCCACACAAAAGTGTGCTGAGGCTGCTGTTTGTCTCTACGTGGTTTGGAAAGGTGGCAGTGAATCTTATTTTTATAGATGTGATGTTTTAGAGGTTGAATGGAGGAGCTCTGTAATGATAGCTTCTGGGGGGGCGGGGAGGGCTCCACAGGTGGGACCTGGATTAGAGCTGTTGAAGCAGGTGATTGAGATGAGCCACCTGAATCCAAAGCGATGGATTTTGGAGGAGGAACCGGATGGAAGACGATGGGGAAGATTGCACCTGGCAGCTGGTTGTCCACCTGCACACAGACACCATGTTAGTCATGCAGGTGAGTGTGCCTCTGGACAGGTGTGTGTGTGTGTTCAGATGTGTGTTTCAGTGTTTACCTGTAGCCAGTGAAGCTGAGCTCTCAGGCTCCGTTGGTGCAGTGACTGTTTGAACTCCACCTGGATCCCTGACAGGAAGTTCCTCCTCACTTGGCAGGAAAATGGCTGACGCATCATCATGGTGGCACCGCTGAGGTTCACCTGGTGAGTCAGTGACATCACACACTCCAAGTCAGCTCACTGGACAAACAACGGATCATTTGGCAGTTTCTCAAAAAACAGTCAAAATGTGTTGCAGCTTCCTGTGAGTCTGTGGCGTTTGGACTGTATCCAGTCTGTTAATGTGCACTTTGACCTCTGACCTCCACGTTGGTCTCCAGTCTGACCCAGCCCCCCTCCATCTTCCCACTCAGCTGACTCTGGTAGGTTTTCTCCAGCAGGTTGATGTTTTTCTGACTGAACGGCTTCCAGCGATTCTTCGGCTTCATTTCCCAAACAACACCTGAGCTGTAACACAGGTGACGTGTTAATGTTTACCTGGTGATGCGTTGGTGTTTACCTGGTGACGTGTTTACCTGGTGATGCGTTGGTGTTTACCTGGTGACGTGTTTACCTGGTGATGCGTTGGTGTTTACCTGGTGACGTGTTTACCTGGTGATGTGTTTACTTGGTGATGTGTTTACCTGGTGATGCGTTGGTGTTTACCTGGTGACGTGTTTACCTGGTGATGCGTTGGTGTTTACTTGGTGATGTGTTTACCTGGTGATGTGTTTACTTGGTGATGTGTTTACCTGATGATGCGTTGGTGTTTACCTGGTGACGTGTTTACCTGGTGACGTGTTTACCTGGTGATGCCTATGTAAGCAATCTCCTGCCGGCTGGTGTTGTTGATCAGTGACACTCCCAGGTTTTGCAGTGACACCTTCACTTCCTGCTGAAACTGTTCAAGCTCCTCAGCCTGCCGAGCCTTCGTCACCACGCCGACGTCCTCGGTGAACAGCAACACCCGCTGACGTCCGTCCAGAAAAGACACCCAGTGAACCTGCGACAGGTTGTCGTAGCAAAACTGACCGGCCTCGTCCTGATGAACACAGACCGACTGTCAGCGCATGTTTTATAGAAAAGGTGTGTGTGACCCTAACGCTGCCTCCACCAGGTTTTACTGGTATGGCAGATCATATAAAGTGTGCATGTTTTAACGTGCAATAAGGAAGCAGCAGAACTGCAGAGCAGCACAGCATCAGACATGTTATCAGCTTAGTAACTCTCCTGTCAGTAATTACTTGTGGAGTCCTTCATATTGTCAGTGTGGTTACAGGTGGACGTGGAACAGGTGATAATGAACCAACCTTAACATCCAACATCAGATTTATTAACATCTTATAAAGTAGCTGATGCACACATGATCAAACCTGTTTCCACGTCCAGCAGTTACACAGCAACACGATCCTTCATCACTCTAACCGACAGTCTCTGTTAACACAAAAATACTGAAGAGTGTAACTTTGTGAGTCAGACCTTCAGCAGGTCCAGCTCTCCTGAATGCTCCATGCAGCTCCAGCTGAGCATTCGGATGCCGGCTGGATCGTCCCACACGAACCGCCGTGCCTGACCGGGTTTCAGCTCGTGAACCACTGCCGAGCCGCTGAAGAAGACACAGGTGAACAGACACGTGAACCATCACTCATTTCTAAATGTCTAAAAACCTGAATTATGAGGTGACGAGGATGAGGTCTGAAATCACAGTGAAAACAAACACTCAGTTTACTTTGTCAGCAGCACAACACACAACAACAGATTATAATCACAGTATTCCTCTCCCCTTACAGAGACGTGTGTATGTGTGTTGACCTCTGACCTCTGTTTGTAGCTGATGGTGACCCAGGGTGTGTGGTTAAGCAGCAGGGCAGGAGCTGCTCCTTCATAATAATCACTGAAGCTGATGACAGTGGAGTGATCAGAGATGCTGACGTCCACGATGATCCCACCACACTGAAAACACACACACACACACAGAAAAACCCTGAAACACACTGAACACTGAGTAAATCAGCCTGTGATTGGTCGAGCAGAGACACTGACCATGTCGAGGCTCAGCAGGGTGCCACTGTCCTGCCGGTTAAAGAAGAAGAACTTGGAGGTGGATTCTGATCCGACCACACGGACACACAACTTTCCTGAGCTGTTCTCCGGCCACAGAGGGAGGCACTGCAACACAATGACAACAACACAAACAGCACAGCAACAATGACAAACAGAACACTGCTTCAGTAATGACTTCCGATAATTTCCCAGTTCAGATTACCCACCAGCTCCACTGGACACAAAACAAATCCTCAGTGAAAAGCCGTTCAGAAGCGCAGGCTGAGGCAGAACTGAACGCACAAAGCAACAACCTGAACCTGACGACATCACTTCATTAATTACTGAGGAACAGGAAGATTTACCTGACGGTCGCAGGAGTGACAACATCTGTTTCTGACAGAGGTGAAAACTGTTCCTGAACTCAAACGCACAGAGTCTCCTGATCCTAGAATCGACTGTAGGCCTGTTTCATGACTCTTCATACTACAGTACCCATGAGCATCAGTGGCTGTTACCATGGAGATGCCTCAATTGAGGGCTGTGACATCAGAGCTGTTTCATATTTCAAACTAAACCACAGCTGCTAAACTGATCCAAAATCTGAAATGAACTGATTCAAATGATTGATTTTCTCCAACAAATTCTTCAGAGATCAAACTCTGACTTCGACCACCTTCAGACACACAGCAACACAGTGTGAGGCTCTGTGATTGGACGGTCCTCACAGCAAACATGTCCTGGACTCCTGTCCTGTCTATGGGACAAACGGACCTGAGTCATGCTCACCTCGGTGGAGGAGATGTAGTGCCACCTGGTGGACACCGAACTGGTCACTTCTCCCACCTCCAGCTCATAAGACGACTTGTTAACCAGAGTGTAGAAAGGACTCATGGTGACGATCCTGGTCAGGTTAAAGCTGCTCATCTGGATGCTAACACCCACCTGGTAAAGAGTAATCACATGATGACTGGAACTGAATAGTTCTAATAAATTAGTCTGCAAATTATTTTCTTAATCACGTACGTGTTTGGTCTGTTAAAAAACAATGAAAAAACACTTGCACATAATTGTACAAATAAGGAAAGAAAATCTGTAGAATTGTTGTTTCATTAACCAGACAAAGTGAAGATTTTAGTCACCAGAAAGTCCATGTTGTTGGCAGGACAGCGAACGCAGCCGTAACTTCCAACGGTGTCCAGAGAGAAACCATCAGACCAGGAGCTGGTGGAGACGCACAGCTGGAGCTGCAACAAACACGACTCCGTCAGAACAACACAACACACTGAGCTGCTGCTGTTGTCATGACAGTGCTGACGTCAGTGTGCAGTAAACTGAACATGTCATCATGAGAAAATATGGCCGGTTGTGTTTTCAGTCTTACTGTTACTGATGTGCTTGTGACTAAAATATTAAACTGTGCAATAAATTTCACTTTCAGTACAAAACAGGTTCTTTGTCTCAGAGCGTCAGTCCAGTAAAAAACACCAACATTTGGATACAAAGATGAAAACCCTCCTCCTGTTAAGACTAAACACAAAAACTCAGGTACACAGAAAGTTTTGGAAAGACGTTCGTTTAACTTATGATCAAGGAAAAATACACAAATTCAGAACTGGGGTTAAAATTCTAAAAAGTTTCGGAGAAAAGCTTTTCTGTAATCTAGCTGCTGGTTGTTGAGTGTTGAAGACATGAACATCACATCCACCGATGTATAAATCAACATCTGAGAACTCCACGGTGGGACTCCAGACCTGTCATTGTGTTCGTCTCACCTTGCTCTTGCTGAACAGGGTTTTCTTCCTGAAGGAGAACAGAACGATGTCTCGGTAGTCTGCCGGGTGTTTGACGCTGATGTCCTCGGCTCTGTACTGCAGCACTCGAGACGTCTTGTTGATGATCCAGTACGGGCTGAACAGCGACAGCAGCAGGCTCCTCGTTGTCCTCGTCACATGAACGCTCACGTCCACTGTCATGTTGGTGTCCAAGTCGCAGGTGAGACACGTGGCAAAGAACTCCGGCATTTCCTGCTTGATACGAATGTGTCCGTGCCAGTCACGGCCTTGATAGCTGATCAGCACCAATGACATTATTTCACCTGAGAGCCGAGCGTTCAGGAGGTCTGACGTGCTGCCTTCCTGAAGCTCATAAAAGTCTGCTGAGTTCTGGGGAAGAAAGACCAAATTAGGTTAGACCAGAACAGATCAAGTTGAACCAGGTTAAATCAGGAAGTCTGACATGCTCCCTTCATAAAGCTCATAGAAGGAGGATCAGATCAAACCAGATCAATGTTTGTACTTAAAGAAAAATGAATGTTTCCATGTTTTATTTCTGACAAACTGACTTCAGTTTAACTGTTCTCTGTAAAGTTAATTCATTGTTTCTCTTTGACTCTATTTCTGCTTGATTCTCAGGAACGTGTTGTACCTCCATCATGTAGCGAACCGTGTAGGGCAGCAGGTTGCGTAGCGTGGCCACAGGGTGGAGGTGGATGACGTAGGCAGGGTCCCAATCCTCCTCTCCATGGCTGGCGATGTGTCGCAGGTCGTCCGGGACGGCCTGCGTGCTGACTATCAGCGGCAGCAGGCTGCTGTCAGTGGCGGGACACTGCAGAACTGAACACACCTCTGAACTGCAGTGCACCTGCTCCTTCCAGGCCACGCAGGTGGAGGACGGACCGTACTGACCGTCTAGAGGACCCGTCGGACATACAAACAGCTGACATCTACAAGACAGAGGGACATTAAAACACAGTCAACACCTTCTCAACACCCACGGAGGCACCTGGACCTGCTCACCTCTAGACTTGATGCTACAGGAACCTACACTGACAGCACTGAGGCTGCTGAACTGATGTAAGTAACACATGAAACAAAGCCGTAACCCTTTGGATACCAGGGCGCTCTAATTCATAAAGAAAGGAAACACACTCCACGTTCAAAACAACAAAATGAAAGACCAATTTAAAACAACACAGATGGAAATAACAAACGCTTCCTCATACCCCTGTGGTGTGATGCTACCTGTATGTTTCTAAGGCGACGTGAAACTCTCTCTCAGGTTCAGCCTGTCCCACACTCTGCAGACTCCTGGACGTTGGACAGTACTTCAGGATGGTGAATGGAAGTGAGAAGTGATTCTTAATCTGAAAACACAAAGTTGAAAAATAAAGCCGTCCTGCTGCTCAGACTCTGAGGCGACTGTGTCGTGAGACTGTCGAGCATTTGTGATCCAGACCTGTAGCGGAGAGCGGACGGTGATGACCTTGTTGCCCTCGGCAGCATCGATCTGCAGCAGCACAGAGACCGCCTCCTGCAGCATTGGACCACGGATGTTGTAGAGACGGCGACCTGGTTTGTCCACAGCGATGTTGGAGATTTCGCTGTATCCAGAGGGCACTGCAGGTTCAGATACACCTTTATTCACAGACTGTATCTCACACATGTAACAGACGGAAACATTGAAGGAAATGCGAGGAGTTCTGACCAATGGTGAGGTTGAACAGGCAGCTCTCTTGGCGCTGTAGAGCGGACAGTTTCCCCCGGGATGACGGTTCAAACATGGAGTGCTCCAGGTCCATGCTCTGATCCACAGACAGCTCATGTAGTTTTCCTTGTGCTGGTGATCCCACCAGCCTCAGACTGGCACTATGCTGCACGATGAGCGGGATCCCCAGAGCGTTTCTGATGGTGAAGGGGGCCTTCTCCTTCAGAGAGCGGTCGAAGGTGGAGGCTGTGCCCTCTGAGAATTCCTGATCAAAACACAGCACACACGAAATGAACCTATAAAAATCTGTAACCTCCGGTTTAGAAACCAAATCACTGCTATTTTTATTCAGAGTTCACAGGAAGGTTTTATGAGGTTACAGATGACTGACGTGTAGTACCTTGGTGAGGTTGTGGAAGACGTTGAGGCAGCAGTGGGAGACGGTGATATTCATGGTGTCTTTGGAGCAGATATTAATCGCTGTGCGTGGCTCAGGAAGGACTACAAAGTCGTCTCCGTGAACGGGACTCTTGTCCTGGACCGGATTGGTCTTCATCTATGCGGACAAAGACAACAACAATTCATTTATTCGAGTTCATCAAACTGATGTTCATTCTGGAGGAATTGAGAGGATCCTGCTGAGGTCGCATTTCTTTCTGACAGAATCAAACTTCATGCCATGTTACGTCTGTGTGTCCCTACGAATACTGTTGTCTTTTCCAGGTTGAAATAAGAACACGTTTCATTTTCCTACTGTAACAGTGGGAGGGGATGTGGATTTCCAGTTGAGTATCAGTTTCTTTAATACAGTTGATGGAAAACATTTAAACAACGCAACAGTTTTACCTCGAGCTCCAGGTTCCATCTGCGGCTGCCGCTGTCAACTCGTTCGATCAGAGGCTCCCACACCGCATGGATCTCATTAAAGTAGTTCACCTGCAAACACAGCATCACACATGACCAAATATGTTTGTGTACATGTTTGGCTTTTGAGTCAGTCACCAGCACAAAAGTTAAAATGGGCTAGTGCAGGTGAATTTCAGGTGTTTCTGCTTCACATTTTCACTGATTTCCTAAATTTCCTAAAATATTCTTCATATTAGACTTTATGGAAAATATGCAGCACAGAGGAGTTAGTGTTTGGTTTGTTACTGTTCAGAGAGTTTTCCTCATAATGTCCCGTGTCTCAATGTGCGTCAATGTCCAAGTTTCAAGAATAGGTTCAGGTTCCGGTTCAGGTTTAAAGGACCGGTTCTCACCTCCAGTGTCATGTTGGCTCTCAGCTGCAGCAGAGATGACCAGTTTTTGGCTGATCCTTTGAAGGAAGATTCGGCCAGCAGTAGAGGGATAGTCCGGTGACCCAAACCGGACTCCAGAGTCACCTGGACTACCTAGGAGCCGACAACACCTCATTAACAGGAAACAGTTATGATTAAAGTCTATGAATAAGACTTGACAAGGTAGACGTTGTGGTACCTTGACCTCGGCAGAGAAGCTCTCGCCCGTGTTGCGTCCATCCTGCTCTCTGAAGCTCTCAGTGACCTCGGTGGCCTGGTCCACACCCAGGAACCAGTAGTTACAGTCGTAGATGTTCATGACTGACCACAAGTCACCGACACCAGCCTCTGAGTCCTGACTCAGCTCGTCAGACCGCTTTGTCGTCATGGCGGCTGTTATCGTCATCACAGTGTTGAGGATGAACGGAGAGATCTGCGGGACAAAGACTCTGATGATGAGCTCACTGACAGTTTGTTAACAGCTTCTTCATTTCTGTTATTCCGTGAACCAGTTTGACCACAGCATCCAAACGACTGGTCTGAAGGACAAAAACATTGAAAATCTGATTTTAAGCTTGAAACAACTTTAAGCCAAAGCTTGTGTCATAACAGTACATTTATTTTTAAGTGTTCTCATTTTAACATGTTTATAAATTATACATTAAGTAAAATTTTAAAACCTTTATTCGATGAAAGTACCTTAACAATGATTTCCTCCACTGTCACAAAGCCACTCAGTGGTTGGTTGGGGTGGGTTTTGGTTTCCAAGGCAACCGAGCATGGTCTCAATACCTATTGGACAGAATCAGACTGATTAGTCAGAGAGCAGTGGTTTGACCTGCAGGCACATGTTGCCATGTGCAGATCACATTAGTCAATATTTATATAATTTATTTATGTACAATTTAATCTGAAAGTGAAGGTTGTAGTGATGCAGAAAAGCTCAGATTAAATTGCATTATTTTCGAGAAAAAGATGTTCTGTTGAAAATCAAAGAAAACAGCCTTTTAAACTGATATGGACTACAGTCAGCAACAACAACAACAAATTTCATTTTAACATTAATTTGCTACACCATTGACCATCACACCCTGTTACAGAGGCTGGAATATTTAAATGGCATCAAAGGAGCCGCACTAAGCTGGTTTAGGTCTGACCAATCAGATCGATTTTAGTTTGTACACGCGAACAATGACTCCTCCATGAACGTAGACGTTAGACATGGAGTTTCACAAGGTTCAGAGTCTGGACCAGTTCAGTTCACCTTATATTTGCTTCCCTTAGAAAACATTATCAGGAAACACTCCATAAACTTCCACTTTTATGCAGATGATACCCAACTGTACCTATAGTCAGAGGAAACCAATCAGTTAGCTAAACTTCAGACATGTTTTCAGGACATATAGACCTGGATGACCAGTGATTTCCTGCTGTTAAACGCAGATCAGACTGAAGTTATTGTAATTGCCTCCAAACAGCTCAAACACACAGTGTCCGATGAGACTGGAACTGTGGATGATATTGCTCTGGTCTCAGAGCTACTGTGAGGAACCTCAGAGGTCTCTCGGACCAGGACTCGTCCTTTAACTCCCACATCAAACAAACCTCAGAGACTGACCTCTGTAACATCACAAACATCAGACACATCCTGTCTCTGCTTTTGTTGCTTCTCAGATGGATTATTGCAGTTCTGTATTATCAGGCTGCTCCAACACGTCTCTACAGACTCCAGATGATTCAAAATGCTGCAGCTTGAGTTCTGACAGGAACCAGGATCAGAGATCATATCTCTCCTGTGTTAGATGGCCGCCCTCCATGAGCCAGGCTCTGTTTACAATTTCTACCTGTTAAAGGGATTGTTTGCTCTCCATTGTCATCAAGTGCTGCTCACGTGACACGTTGGGTCTCTGTAAATAATATTATAAATAGTACGGCCTAGACCTGGCCTACGTTGACTCCCCCTGCTGGTGAATTTGTAGGCTGAGCGACAGAAATCTCAGTTCAATCAGGAGCTTCTTTTGGAAATAGTATAGTATATAGTTAAATATATCAACCTGCAGGAACCAGAACAACCTGAGAATGGTCATGTGATCTTACAGTGGTCACAGCCTTGTCCTCCTTGTTTCGGATGAAAGGGCAGGCGAGGACTTTCAGCTCCCTCATATTGGCTCTCATGCTCTGGGTCGCACCGTCCTCAGCCTGCAGGGTGAAGTCACACTGAAATGAGGCCACCAGGGCTGGGGCATCGGCCTTCATCAGGCTGGCAACAAACACCACCTCCGGATCCACCACCACCACCCGGAGACGAGTCCTCACCATGGAGGCTGCAGAGAGAGGATTAACACGTGATGACTTTATGGGTTTTACTGTTGTAGCAGAGTTTTTCTCTCTGTTTTTATTTTGTCTTTAACACGGAATAGTATCAGTCTTTTTTATTATGATCAGTAACAGCAGTGAGTTCGACAGCAGCTTTTCTTCTGCTTGATTGAGAGTAGTTCGCTTGTGTCATGTTCCAAATCAGTTTGATTAAATAAATTATACTAACAGATATTTTCAGTGTTAGATGAAAAGGTTTCACGTAGGTGTGTGTGACTTTTACCTAAAACTTTTACTGTACTCACTGAGCACTTTATTAGGAACAGCTGTTCACCTGATTTTTCATGCAATTATACAATCAGCCAATCATGTGGCAGCAGTGCATCAAACCCTGCAGATACAGGTCAAGATTTTCAGTTCATGTTTACATCACACATCAGGAAACATAAGGGGAAAAAAGAGTGCTTGTTGGTTTGGGTGTTTCTCCATTTGTGATTGGGTCTCTTGGTCTTACTGGTCTTGGGATCAGCTCGGGGTTCAGTGATCTGCCTCAGTGGCAGTCTGTCGCTCTGTGCCAAGGCGGTGGTCGCAACTGAACTCTGCGGCAGAGCCTGCAGGAAGAAATCTGCGACGGCCATCAGAAACTCTATGCTGGCACAGAGGTAGAGCTTCTGCAGAACAGCCACCACCTCCCGCTCTCTGTCGCTCTGTTTATACGTCACATCGATCATCGACTCCGAGCTTTCCCCATCTCTCCGTCCGACCATTCTGCAGCCACAAGAGCAAATATAAACAAAGAGGCAGAGCTAAGGTGAGTTAAAATAGATATGATGATCAGTATGATCACACACTGACTGAGTTTACAGGTATCACTGCTATCATTCCTATAACTATCATACAAACTAACACAATGGTAATGGTAGAACTGGTTCTTCTGCATGTATCAAAAACACAATTCATATATTTATATTTGTATATTCACACACATATTTTGTTAGACAGACTTATTGGAACTGTCTAAATGTTTTAAAGTAAAGTTTTAATACTGCAGCAGTGCCGTTTCCTGTCTGCAGTTAATACATGATGCTGAAGTTGAAAAACCACAAGGGGGCAGCAGAGGCACCAGGCTGGAGTCGAGCAACCTGCAGCCAAACGTTCAGCTGAAGCAGCAGAGAAATGTCCACTCGCTGTTACTGGACTGAGGGTGGTGACTCTGCTCATTAAAAACCAATCAGACTGACTGAGATCAGAGCTCATGTGACTGTTACCGTGACGTCACCCTCTCCATGCCAGTCCTCAGGTCGTCCAGCGTGCAGGCTGTCAGCATGGCAGACATCTCTATGCTGCCGCTGGCCAGGATCCTCCCTGAAGCCTTCAGCAGGTGGAGGGTGAACTCACCCAGTTTGAGGTTCTCCTGGTGTTGGAGGCCCAACAACTGCAGGGAGCAGGAACAACTATCAGACAGCTGATCCTGGGCCAGCTGATCCTGAACACAAACATCACCAGGCTGAACCTGAACCACATGAACCAGAACTAGCTGAACCTGAACCAGAAAATCTTGAACAAGCTATACCAGAACCAGGTGAACCACTGATTCTGAATCAGCTGAACCACTGATTCTGAATCAGCTGACCAGCTGATCCTGATCCAACTTATTCTAATTCAGGTCTAGTCAGCCTTACAGTATTTATTTCTGCCAAGTACTTGTTCTTCATGTGACTGACCTGCTTTGAGTCACTGCTGTACAGAACCAGACCAAGAGACTCAATGTTAAAGTTAAACTTCATGGACTCCAGAGCTTCATCCGCGTCCTCATTACTGCTGACAGTCGGCTTCCCAGCATCACCTGAAGACAGAAAACACAGATCACCTCATGGCAACGCTGGAAAAAAGGATCAGGAATGAAGAAATGAAGTTGATCTAAACGCTCATTGCTTCATTCGCTGAGCAATAACTCAACTCAAATGTAAATCTGTCTGTCAGACCTGTTGGGGGGGCCTCAGAGTCCCGGAGCTGCAGACTGGCCTCCTGTCTAGGGGTTGCGGGTGCCTGCCTGTCAGCCTCTCCCAGATTTTCCATCAGGATCCTCAGCAGCACCTTCAGGTCCTCCTGACTCAGCTCCACCTGCATGCCGTGTATAGACATTGCAGTTAATACAGACAATCACCACAGGCTGATTATCTACAGCTGTGACCTGCTGTCAATCAAACTGATAAATCCTCTCCGTCCACAAAGACTGAAAGCAGGAGGAAACTGCTGGTCTGGATCAAACCTATGTCCTGATGTGGATTTCTACAGAGACTTGTGGGTCAGACCACTTCAGACACAAACTGATGCGGCTGGACTCGGTTTTCACGACACACAGGAGACTAAAGATGCTACACTTCAGCGCTACAGGAGAGGACCGTCCTACGAACAACCCGTACCTTCGGCGGTTTACACATCGACTGTTTGTAAAAACAAGAACACAAACATTTCTGTTACTCTGATGAAATCACAGGGTTTAGTTGGACTTGTGTCAGGGTCATTGTGTGTCTGTTATATGTTTGAAGCTAGCTGTATGACTGCAGGACTGACAGTTCTGTCAAATAATCAACTCAGTAATGTCTGTAAAGATACTTTATTCATCCCCTAGGGGATGAAGACAGACAGACAGACAGACAGACAGACAGACAGACAGATACTTTATTCATCCCCAAGGGAAATTCACACGATTTTAATTGACATGTCAATTAAATCAAATCCAAACTTAGTCAAATCATTGGTCGTGGTTACTGAACAACCTCCCTGATTTTCCTCTCGGCACAAAAAGAGCTGGATTTAATGACTGTCCCTCCTCCTCCTACCTTCATGGGCTTCAGATCCCCATCAATCTCCACGGCGGCCATCTTTTTGTACCAGGAAGCTGCCAGGTTCCTCTTGATGTTCAGGTGCAGGTTGACTGGTTCCAGCAGCTCGCTGTTGGGTCCATCTGATACCGGGTCCAGGTCCAAACAGGTCCTGGAGGACAACAGGAAACAAGGCTTTATATCTAAATTCAATGCTTATCAATTAATTACACAGGTTTATTGATACAATGACCCACTCATGACTGAAGCGGTTTCCTTTTATAAACGTGCAAAAGGAAGAATTTTTTTACTTTACTTTTTACTACAAACTGGTCTTGATGCACAGGTACATTCAGAAAAGATTACGACCTTATTTACAGCTTTGGTCTGTAATTCTGCAGAGTTGTGTTTTTTTTCTTTGCTGTCTCTGGATCAGATCTGGGAGGATCTGTCTGACTGACCTAGCGAGTTTGAGCTGCGTCAGCTGGACGTCCATGTTGTCAATGATGGCCGGCAGCGGGCACCCGTCGACGGGCAGCAGGGAGAAGCTGTTTCCCACAGTGATCAGACCCAGGTCCATCACCAGTGCATCACGGGAGGTGGAGGACTGGGGGATGATGATGAGCGGAGCCTTCAGCTTTACGTCCATGGACAGACGAAAACTCTTCTGGGCAAAGTCCCGAACACTGGACGCCGCCTTCTCCGCTGCCTGAGCTGTTGCAGTACTTAGAGCTTCTTTAGCTGTCTGGAAGTTGCTGGTGAAGTTCTGAATGAAATTATATAAAGATAAAAATGGTTGAAGATACAAAACAATAAGTCTATATCAATTAAAAGTTATTTACTTTTAGTTACTTTACTTCAAGCCTAAGCCAAGACAGAAAGAAATGTGACACTTTAACCAAAAAGAAAAAATATTACCAACAATAAATTTGAAGAAATCCCTGGAACTTGTGTTTTTGTTAAAAAAAAAAAAAAAAAAAAAAAATAAAAGCACCCCATGGAGGTGGTTTGCCTCCACCTGGTTGGGTGCCTGTTTGTAACAGATGTAGATGTAGAGGTTGTGGGTGTTTTTT
>JBBMJY010000001.1:29444950-29476938 GCA_037833715.1 Toxotes lorentzi | reverse complement strand
GAAACTTTAACCAAAAAGAAAAAAGACTACCAACAAGAAGTTTGAAGAAACCCCTGGGACTTGTGTTTTTGTGAAAAAAAAAAAAAAAAAAAAAAAAAAATAGAAGTACCACATGGAGGTGGTTTGCCTCCGCATGGTTGGGTGCCTGTTTGTAGCAGATGTAGATGTAGAGGTTGTGGGTGTTTTGTAGTGATAATGACAATGTTTGGGAAGGTTAGTGTTGGGTGTTCACAAGCAAATCTTACACAAGATCACACTGGCCTTGACCTTTGACCTCTGACCTCCAAATCATATGGACTCCATCTTTGACAAGCAGTGATAATATGTGCAAAGTTTGAAGAACATCACTCAAAGCATTGTAAAGATAACACAGTCTGAAGCACAGCATTTGCATTAAGGTCACAGCATCCTTTAACCTTTGACCTCCACAATCTAATCAGCTCATCCTTGAGTCACAGTCAACATTTGTGCAAAGTTTGAAGACAATCCCTCAAAGGGTTCTTAAGATATTGCATTGCCAAGCAAAACGTAAACACAATCATGGTGACCTTTGACCTAAAACCTCCAAAATCTTCTCACTTCATCTTTAAGTGACAGTGAACATTTGTGCAAACTTTAAAGAACATCCTTCACAGTATTCAGCCGGATGGATGTTAAAGAAAAGGAGAAAACATACAAAGGTGTGAATCCTTTTTATAGGCACCATATAATTTAAATGGCAGTTGGCATCTTCTGGTTTCTGAGAGAGTTTTCTAACTTTCTGTATTAACAAAATCAAACAATCACTTATTAAAACTTTAAATAAAAACTAAACTGACACATCTCTAAAAATAAAAATAAAGAAAAAAACCACAGCAGAAATTAGTTTAAGCAGAAAGAGAAAAAACTGTCATCACCCTGGTTAAGTAAAAAGAAACATGTAAAACTAAAATCACATTAGAATTGACTGTTATTCCGGCTGAGTGAAACCTACCAGCAGAGACATGACGAACTTGTGCAGGTAAACCACCTGGATGCAGCCCACGTTCAGCTTCACTCTTCCGTCAGTCTTCGAAGTGTCGGCGTAACCTGCCCCCTCTGTGGCATTAGGAGTCAGACTCATGGAGAAGTTGAACACCTCATCACCCACGATGGAGATGGCCTGAAGGACAGAAAGGTCAAAGTTCAGCAAACCTTCCTCAACCTGACTGGAGAAGCAAAGAACAGAGACTCATAAGTTCATTCATTAAATTCATAAAGGTGAAGATTCAGGGTCCAGCAGTGAGATGATCAGTCTGTGGACTCATGACAGATTGTACAGATATTTGATGATTGATCCACAGTTCTGGTCGAGCCTCAGAACAAATATGGAGGGTGGTGGATCGAACATTCCTTATAGCTCACACCAGATCAACACTGCACACTGAAGAGCACAACAGCAGAATTTGGTATCAGGCAAAAGCACAGAAAAAGCCCAAGAAATTTGGAGTCACTCCACAGTACTTCCAGGTAGATGTAGTCCGGGTTATTTCAGGTCAGTCCTGGGTAGTACCTTCATGGCACTTACTCTAAGGGACTTTATCCAAATATCCTAAGTGGTTCAGGATATTTCCAAGACCAGCTACAAGAACGAGCTGGAGGAGCGGCTGGAGCAGAATAACTCCAGGGACGTGTGGAGTGGCCTGAGGACCATCTCTGGACATGGACAGAGGGGAGACAGACATCGCTGGGCCAACAAGTTAAATCAGTTCCCCCCTCTTCACAGTGCAGTTCAGCGGTTTCCACCATGCAGGCCTCTTCTAACATTCTATGACTCTGTGGTAGCCTCCGCTGTACATTACGCTGTGGTCTGCTGGGGAGCATTTTTTACTATTTTTCTTGCGAGCCGCCTAACAAGTAAATTTCCCCGCTGTGGGATCAATAAAGTCCTATCTTTATTATGATGATGAGTAATGGGTAAAGAATATATTTAGATGTGGGCTGTGGGTGAAATAAACGTGACAACAAAAAAGATTAATTAAACAGAAAACAGAAATGAAAATAAAGGAGCGTTTTTTTAAACATCTAAACCAGTGAGATTTTGTCAAACCTATTTTTTTTTTGACCGTGAATGCCTGTGACCTTGGACATGTGGACAGATGATTGTGAAGAAACAGTTATTTTTATATCACTGCATCACATCAACAACAACTGGGAGCTGACTGAGCAAGTAAATCAGGATCATAGCAGCCGCCATGCACGCCCTGTGTAAACACAGAGGATGACTTTTAAAGTGAGTGACTGTAGCTTTTGTGTTTAACGTTACGATGCAGGTCGGGTTGAAAGACTCATATTAAGAGGTCATCCAGAATGACTGCAGTCGAGCACAGTCTGAGTATGTCAACAGTAGTCTAAGATAGTCCAGGGTAGTTTAATGTATGCTTGGTGTCCAGGGAGGTGCGTGGTTGTCCGAGGTAGTCTGAGGGAGTCCAGGGTAAGACAGCTGACTAACCTTCTTGTGGATGCTTTTGGGATCAACATTCAGAACGATGAAGTCTCGTAGGCGGGCTGACATATGCATTTGTGGTCCTTGCATCAGTAAAGAGCCATTAATACCTGAAGAGCACAGCAGTGTGTTAAATGACATTGGTATTGATGAATCACAGCAGACAAAAACTCAGCTGAGATCCGGCACCTTGGATCTTGATGTCAGCCATGTTGCAGCTCTGGTTGCACACCAGAACGTTGAAGGCACCCAGGGTAATCATCACCTTCAAGTCAATGACCGGACTGTCTGCAGGCGACACCAGGGCGGCTGACAGGAAGTACAACAACACAACGCATTAAAGACGGTGGGACAGGTTTAACTGATGAATTTGAGAAAAACGTTCAGACTCTCAGATACTTGGTGCAATGGTTTGTTTAAACTACACTCTGTGTGTGTTGGACTGACTGGACTTGGAGGACGCCGTCTTGTCCTCTGTCCTCAGTTTGGTTTCTCTCTCTGTGGGTGACACGCTGTCAGACAACAGGGCTGCTGACAGGAAGTTGATGGCTGAGAGCAGAGCCTCAGTGTGGAGCATCAAGTCGAGAGAGGCGAAGGTCACCTAGAGACAGAAAGACAGATTAATACCAGTCTGCAGTACTTTCATTTACAGATATGTGATTTCAGAATATTTACAAGAAGTTTCCAGGAGAGAACAGTTCAATTTCAGTTTGATTGAAAGGTTTGTGGGTTAGAAGTTATGAACTTGTGCTATTTCTGTTTCGGGTCACTGAAAATCAGCTCAGTCTGAGACGGTACTAACTAACTTGTACTAAAACTCCAGTACCTGCCCTGTTCACCTGATCTGGGCCCTCAGACTACTCCTTCTACATCAGGATGAAGAAGGAGCTCAGTGGCCACCATTTTGACGCTGGTGATGGTCGTGGAGTCATGGATCCACTTCCGGGGCCAAGACTGAAACTATATTGAAAAATAAATGTGCCACGTTTTCTTCAGTTGACTCCTTCTTCTGTCTTAGGCCACAAACTTATCAACGAACCCTGGTGACTGTCAGGATTACCTACAGAGACTTTACATAAGTGTATATGGTGTTCCCAGTTATAAATGGATATTTATGATGTTTTAAGTGGTGCTCTTCATACAGGGGAATTCATTCTTTCCCTGTCACTTTTTCTGAGGCAATTTTCAGCCAATAAAATGAAATGTTTGCCAACCGCTGCATCGCTGTGTCAATCAGTGTCATCAAATGGAGCCAAAGCTGCTTTTATTTCCCACACAGACTTTGAAAACAGCATGTGCAGATGAAGCTTGAACAACACAGACATGAACTGATGATCTGCAGGTGTGTGTGTGTGTGTGTGTGGTTTAAGCTCACGTTAATCATCTGCTCCGTGTTCTTGTAGGTGGTGGAGAAGTTCGGCCCTGAGCGGTCGGCCTGAGGAAACACACAAACAGGAAGGTTAAGGCAGGTTCAAAACCTGAATCCAGATCTTTTCTTTTACACTCAAGTTTTATTATCTGATCCCAAATCTTCTGCTCTGATAAATCACGGCACACACGTGCACTTGAACAGGTGGACAGATATAATGTGATGTCATCACCTTGACATACTGCACTTTGAGTAGCTCAGTTCCAGACTCCACCGATGAGCTGATGAGACACAGCGGCTCGCCACTCGAGTCTGAAACAGGATGAAACCAGAAACATCAGATTGTCAACTCCTGCATTTCCACACGGGTTTATCTGTTTGACCAGATACACATGAAACCACCTGAGTGACCCCACCCAGTCTCCTGTGAGGCTCTGACCTTTGAACTCGAGGCACTTCATGGAGATCTTGTTGATGTACAGTGTGGCACACATGTCGTACTTCCTGACTTTGGTGTCAATGCCCATGTGAGCAGCTTGAAAAACCATGAAAGATGACTCCTCCTGCTCCCCGGGTTTCTTCAGAGTCAACAACACCTTGAGAGGAGGACACAAGACAGAGTGGAACAGGACATGTGAGTATTAGCTTTGGTTCTTTCCTGCTGACCTGAGGTCAGCCTGTTCTTGAAGAACAGCAGAAAAGTCTCAGTCGTAGATTTGGTACCTCTTTGATTTCGAAGTTGAGGAGAACATTGATGGTGTTTTTGGTCAGAGCTCCGTCGGTGGGGGCTATCACATCTGTCTTTAGGGACACCGCCTCCACCTGCTGCTCAGTGACCTCCGTCTTCTCTGAGGAAACAAAGCAGTGATTAAAAACACAATTCTCTGTCTTCACACCTTCTTTTAGTGTCTAGTCCACAGGTGATTAGCCAGGTAAAGTGAGGTGTAACATAAAAAAAATGAATAATTCTGTAAACACTATTAGGACATCATGACTCTTAAGAGAGTTTCTCTGAGACTTCCCATCATGCACTGAGAGTTAACCTACCTTGAACCACCTGTGTTTTGACATCCATGCTGTGCTCTTTGCTTCCCTCCCCAATGTTCTCCACCAGGATCTTCATCAGCACACCGAGGTCTTCCTCACCCAGACTCATCTAATGGACAGACAGCACAGCTTGCCTTACTATGGCAAACAATTTAATCTCATAGTTTAAACAACAGGACATGTGAGACCTACATTGAGGGACCGGAGGACTCCCTGGACATGAACTCCAGGGATCTCGGTGAACCAGGAAGCAGCCAGGTTTCGAGTGACAAGCAGCTCTAAATTGATTGGCTGAAGGATCTCTATGTCCGGCTGAGGAGAGTCCGGCTTCAGGGTGGTTCTGAAAACGCATTCATTCTACTTTTACTCAGTTTCACACACACAACAAAACGTTAGTGTCAGAGTCTTGGTCATGCTGGTGAACTACTGCTCAGCCAACAGCTAACATGCTAGCTGGCTGGGAAGAGGCTAGTTTCTGTTTTTCCTTTCTGGTGACTTTATTAACAGCAGGATCAGTCTGACATCCTCCTGTTTGACTGTACCAAACCGGGTCTCTGTCTCTGATGGTGAGAGACGCTGCACTGTGACAACTTCCTCAGCCAGTTTGTTACTGGTCAATGGTGCAAGTTGAAAGTGAAAGATGCTGGAGGGATTGGGCCTTACAGGTGCCTCAACAACATCTGGGTTTTGATGCTCTCACAGCAGGGCTCAAACCATCACACAGGGTTTCAGGACCATCCCTGATCATGTCTGCTCAGTCACCATGATCAGAACTGGTTTTTTTGTTCATACCTGGAAAGCTTCAGCTGCGTCAGCTTCAAATCCATCTTCTCCACCACCGCCGGCAGAGAGACACCTTCAACGGGCAGCAGGGAGAAGCTGTTTCCCACTGTGATCCGACCAAGATCCACCACCACAGCATTATGGGAGATGGAGGACTGAGGGATGATGATGAGCGGCGCCTTCAGCTTGATGTCCATGGACAGACGGAAACTCTTCTGTGCAAAGTCTCGCACGCTGGACGCCGCCTTCTCCGCCGCCTGGGCCGTCGCAGCGCTGAGAGCTTCTTTAGCTGTCTGGAAGTTATCGACAAACATCTGAGGGACAAAACAAATTAGAGGTGAGACAACAAACAACCCGGCATCACATGATGAACACGCACAGAGACACACCACCAGGGAGCAGTCAGAGGGTGTCGATGTGAGGCCTTCGCTGCCTGGACAGAGCGTACAGGTTCATTTCTGTTTCACAAACCTTCAACCTTCGACAGTCATTCGGAAGGTTTATTTCTCTCTCTCAAAACCAACTGGCTGAGATTCTTTTCTGCAATTCAGCTGAAACTCAGATTCAAACTGTTTACGTTCCTATTAAAGCTCTTTAAACACCCCAGTGTGAAAAATCTGAGTATTATAGTAAATATGAAAATCATTTGTCTCATTGGTTATCAAAGGTTCACAAGTTTATGAAACAAGAATGAAGTTCAAAAAGTTTAAACCATTTTCAAGGAGGGAAGTGAGGTCATACAGGCAGAGGTCATGTGATTGACAGGGGGCGTGACAGCGTGGATGGGGGGTGTTAATGACGGCAGATGGGGGAAATGCATAGCACGTATGGAGGAAATGAGCTCGGATTACTGTTACATGTGCATGAAAAGCATTCCCTCATCCTTCCTTCCATTATCCCTCCATCCATGCTCGGCCTGTTGTATCAGAAGTATAAGCTACAGAAACTTAGAAGGCAGCAGACAAATCACGAAAACCATCCAGAGCTGCACTGAATTAGCTCCCTAAAAGAAAATCAGACTAACATGATAAAGGCCTGTTGACACGGTAAAACAGATTCATTCAGCAGAAGTAAGAATCTATCGAGTCGTGTTTTCAAATCAAAGATTGTGCTGCAGGTTTACGACTGTTTTCCTTCCTTTCAGGTTTATTTTGATGAAATGAACTTGATGCAGAGACGATCTATCACAGTCATTCAGTCACCTGTAAGTTACCACTGCAGTAAAATTAGCAGGAACTCCAATAATTTCTACGTGACTTCAAGGTCAATCTGACATCTGAGATTTAAGACTGAAAGCTGCTCAGTGTTGCACTGATCATCAAAACTGGCTGATAATTAAACAAACAAACAATAAACAAACTTGGACGTATAAACACGACCGTCGGTTTCTGATCAGCAGATAATGTAGTGTCCTCAAATGCGCCAACTATTGCAACGACGTCCAAAGACAAAAATACTGACAACCGACGATGAAGGCAGAGATCACTCAGTGTTCAGTGTGATGAAACAGCAGCAGCTTCGGTTTTCTGATGTCTGGAGAAACATCTCCATCCTGTCACATCAGGGGAAACAAACATTGTCTGATTGTGTAAACAGAACTGCTCTGATGAACCCAGGATAATATACGATGGGCTCTCCACCTTATTAATCAGATGTGACATGGAATCCATAGTGATTAGCCTTGATGCCGAAAAAGCTTTTGATTCTGTTCATTGGTATTTATATTTGGTTCTGAAACGTTTTGGCTTCAATGATCAAGTAACTGGATATCTGAAATCTTTATGCTGCTTACCCACAGGCAGAATTAAAATAAATTGGTCTTTATCTAAAACTATATCTCTCAAAAGGGGGTGTCGTCAGGGATGCCCCCTTAGCCCTACACTTTCTGCTCTTTTTATTGAGCCATTGGCTCAGGCAATAAAGGAGGATAAGGATATAACCGGTACACTGATTGGAAACACACAACACAAAATTTGTTTGTATGCAGATGATATTCAAAATAAGTCTGTCTCAATTATTGCCTCTGCTTGGGAAATTTGGCTCATATTAAGGTTTATGTAATTAAATTTACATAAAGCCCAGACCTTCACTTTTAATTTGGAATCATATGAAAACATATATAGTATATGTAAATTTAAACTGACAGGTAACATAATCAAATATCTTGGAGTAAAAATACCAAAAGATTTAACAACCATTTATGACTATACTCCCCATAACAGCTGATATTAAAGCCTAAATCGCTGGTATAAAAAATATGTATAATATAATCGGATAGACATAACTGAACATGATGAACATAGTGCCCAGGCTCTTATTCCTCTTTCAGTCACTGCCAGTTGAGGTACTTCCCAAGCAATTTATTGAATGGAATAGGATAATGTCAACATTTATTTGGGCAAAAAAAAGATTCGTTTTCAAACACTACTGCTGCCCCAGGATAAAGGTGGAACAGCCTTACCCTGCTTGGAAGATTATTATATATCTGTTCGGTTGGTGTGACCCGGAGTGCGATGCAAAGTGGAGGGAATTAGAACAAAACCTAATCAATGTCCCTCTACCATCTATATTGAGTGACAAAACCCTCCAAAAAAATACTTAGAAAAGAACTGCTCTGATGGCTTGTTTAGTCCACTCTGTCTTCCTCCTCTCCCCCCGAGTCAAACTGGGCACAAACATTCTCACGGTGAGTCGGCTCTTGCTCGGATTAACCCGAGTTTACGACCATAAACCAGACGTGGAGTCGAGGACCAGGGTTAATCCGCTCGCAGAGACCGTGTCCCATTCCTAACATAAGACCAGATGATGTTTAAGGTGGACTGAAGGTGCAGTGAAGCTAAAGCAGAAGGTTTGATGCAGTTCAGAGCTGCGTGCTGGAAGCTGTACCTCTTCAGCAGACGAATACTGAAAGCAAAAAGAAGCCTGGAAGAACAAAACACATCAACAAGACAAGAAACATGAGACAGGAAACTCACTAACAAATAGCTGTGAGCAAAGTTCATCATTCAATTTCAACTGCTGTAAATTCTCCAACACTGACTTTCATTCCCTCAAATGAATTGAACCAGACCTTAAAAAACTACTGTCCTGTTTTTTATTGATTAGATTTCACATCATCAATATTCCTGATTTGTGTTTATTTCACCTGCTTTATTTACGGGTTCGTAGCAGAGTCACTTCATGAGTTATACCATACACACAGTTTTTACCTGTGTGGACATTTACATGACACAACAAGTGTGTATATGAATGGATGGAGGAGAGTGTTATTGTGTGAGATCACTGCCTTGTTCACTCAGTAACTGCTCCCTAAGAAACAGACACTTAAACTACAGAGAGCAGTAAACCTGCTGATCTTCATCATCAACAACAGCTGTCGCCATTTTTGCAGCTATAAAACCTGGAGCATTGCATTGTGGGATTGTAAGCAGACATCTTGGACTCTTGGACTGATGTTTTAGTTGAGGGCAGTATTTAGTGGATACAGTGGTTTTTGGACCACAGTTTTGCTTCAGTAGCTATTAGCAGTTGCTGATTGCACTGTAACCATAGAAACGGACACCAGTCAGAGAATCACTGTTGCTACCATCACACGTACAGACACGTCTGATCCAGCAGCGTGTCTGACGGCTGCGTGTCCACATTGAACTCTGATTTTTGATGCAGCTAAATGCATAAACAGGACAGATGTGTTTGGCTTATTATTGTTTGTATTACTCATCTGATTTAATTCAAAGCAAAATCTGTACGAAAAACAGGAGAAATGTAGTTTACATATCTATCGAAGTGAAGCATCGCAGTGTAGGATCTAACTTCCAAATTATAATTATAATTATTATTATTATTATTACACAAAGTCATTGTTGAGAATTTACAATAAGATGGACGTATAAAAGCTCTATTTTTATTTTCAATGATCATACAGAGAACAGGCGACATCTGGACAAACAAACATGATACACTCACTACAAATACACAAATTATACTGGAAAACAAATATAAACTGGAAAACTACAACTGATGCAAATGAAAACAGAAACTTTGTGTGTGTGTGTGTGTGTATTCTGACCAGCAGTGACATGAGGAATTTGTGCAGGTAGACAATCCGGATGCAGCCCAGACGCATTGTGACCTTCCCGTCCACCTTGGACATGTCGCTGTAGCCCTCCCCCTCCGTCGCCCCCGGAAACAAGGACAGTTTGAAGCTGAACACCTCCTCACCCATGATGGACACCGCCTGCAAGACCCAATCAACCTTCAGAGACAGCATAAAGAGAATCTACAACACATGATGAATCAAGAAAAAAAATAAAAGCTGCTTCATACTGTGCACAGCAGACCAGCATTAACTAAAGTAAGCATAAAATGAAACTGAGACTTCATCACAGAAACTTAAAATGAAAACTGAAAATTAAAAACTCTCAGCACAAATCCGTCCTCAGACAAACAGCCCTCCAGCGTCAGACCTTCCTGTGGATGGTCCTGGGGTTGACGTCTGTGACCACAATGTCTCTGAGTCGAGCAAACACCTCCGTCTCCTTCGCCTGCACCGACACAGAGGCGTCGATTCCTGCAGGGCGGCGACAGTGACAATGATTTATAGTGCATGAGCTAAGGAAACTGTGTGTTGCCAGCATGGGTTTTAAATCTCACTTCACCACTGACTCTGTTTTAAAACACGTTTTCGTACCTTGGACTCTGATGTCGGCGATGCTGCAGCGGTCATCACACACTTCCACATGGAAACAACCCAACATGGCAAACAGTTTGAAGCTGAAGACGCCACCGTCTCTGGCTCCTTTAGGTGCTGCAGAAGGAGCAGAAAGACACTTCCTGTGAGACAAAGAACATTAGATGGGACATACTGTCGCAACTGTGAGCAGACAGCCAGGACTCACCTGTCTGGCTCTGTCCCATCTTCTCCACCACTTTTTTGGTGTCTCTGTCTCGGGCGGTGGTGAACTGTCCTGGCAGGGCACTGTTCAGGAAGTTGACGGTCGACAGCAGAGCCTTGGTATGAAGGAGGAAGTCCAGAGAGGAAAACTCCACCTGAAACATCACCAGGTGAACAACAGAGAGAGGCCTGTGAACACCTGGCAGTCAGCTGAGAGGAAGAATGACGGCCCTCGCTGGCAGAATAATAATAATAAAAACAAGTTTGTGTTATTTCAATTTCTGAAAAGCTGCAACAAGACTGAAGCTGTCAGCGTACGTAATTTTTGTATTAATTTTATGTTCATTTTTATGTTAATTTTATGTCCATAATTAATGGCGACATTCAAACCCCCTGCTTTTTGACTTCCTCTACTACAATCGTGAAATCAGGTCTAGCTAACCAACCAGCATTTCACCAGCTGCAACTTTATTTCTCTGAGGTACGACATCAGCTCATAGCTCCCCTCCCCCAGCTGTTGCTATGGTAGCCCCATCCTCTACCTTCAGTGTTTGCTCGGTGTTGTCGAACAGAGTCTGGAAGCTTGGACCACTGGGGTCGGCCTGTGGGACGACAGAGACAAAATCAGTTGGTAAATGTCAGTTCTGTCTTTTTTTCCCCTTTATTATGAAGTAAACTACAGAGTGACACTAGGACAACTTTACTGTGTCGTTAAACCCCGTTTCCTTTGTAGTTTCACACTGATCCACCTGAGCTGCATTTACCTGACTCAGCTCAGGTGAGTGTGCCGGTGAACTGGTGAAAATGATTGTGCTCACCTTGATGAACTCCACTTTCAGAAGGTTGGAGCCCTGCTGCCCCGAGGAGCTGATCAGGTGGAGAGGATGATTCCTGCCATCTGAAACACAGATTAAAAAAAAACACACACACTTTAAAACGTTAAACACAAATTAAAACACACCTCAATAACACACAGGACAACACATTAAACACAGGCTACAAAAACTCACATCATAAAATACAACAGGACTGTGACTCTGTTCAAGATGCAAATAATTAAAAAGTACAAATACATTCTATATATTAAACTATTTTATATAGAATAATATACAATATTCTGTTAGGAAATACGATCTAGCAGCTGTAGTTTAACCTTTGCCTTAAAGGTGAGAAGATCTGACACCAGCCAGCACCTCCTCACCTGATGTGAGTCCTGATGTGTTTATAACGTTTTCAGTTTTCTGCACTGACTCTTTCATGAAATTGGTTTATAAGTTTATATTCAGTTGGGATTGTCTCTGTGGAAAATCCTATAAATATTCATTAATAGAATAGGAAAAGCTCTGACCTCCGCAGTAGTCAAGAGTGACTCTGCGCAGGTATGAGGTGACGCTCAGGTCGAAGCTCCGCCTCTTCCCTTCAGCCCCCAGCTGACAGATGCTGAAGGACAGGATGGTCTTCTCCTGGTCCACCTGCCGGGTCAGCTCCAACAGCACCTGAACACGCCACACCCTGTCTCAGAGGTACTCCAAATGAACTGAACTTTACACTGCTGGGATAATATCTGCCTCCCCCGAGTCACATGATAAACTGATCTGAGACCAGACAAACAAACAAACCTCTCTGACTTCAAACTTGAAGTGAACGTCAGTGAGTTCCTCCAGAGCTGAGCGCTGATGATCTTCATCTGTTGACTTCTCACTGGTGTCTTCATCTGAATCTGACTCAGCGACACAAATACAAATTATAACACATTAACAAGTCAAACAGAGGTAATGAATGATTTTAATGCATCAGGTTACAAATTTTGCAACTGTTTCATTTCAGCTATAAAGATTTTTTTTCTATTTTCTTCTACAATTTCAATGTTTCAACAATGTTTAACAGCCAGTTAGATCGCAGGAAGCACTGACCTGTTTCTATGGTGTCAAGGAGGGCGGGGGGAAGGCCGAGCGCTCGTGGTCTGGCCTCTGCCAACGACAGCACCTGCAGAGGGAAACATGGCAACATCGGTGCTGAGCTGCAGTCACTCCCCAAACTTCCCTCCATCACTCCCCATCAGTGTTCAAGCTTCTGCTGTCATTCTCCTCAGTTTTCTTACTGGATATCAACTAATTTTCCCACCTTCACTTCGCCAAAGCTCTCCCATCACTCCCCTAAACATCCCGTAACTCAAATCAGTCAAATCAAGTCAGGTTATTTATACAGAACCAAATCATAACAGAAGTTATGTTTTCATACAGAGCAGGTGCAGACCATACTCTATAAAATTATTACAACATTTTGTCATGTTTGGGTAGAAGGAGGAAAGAGAACATAGCAAAATGCAAGTTCCACATGGCAATGTACAGTAATGGTAAGGCTAGCAGCGGGTGTTGAGCAGGAACATGGAGAAGCAGGTGGCTTACAATCATAGATCAGCTCCCCCTAACACCCCAAAGCTCCCTTTGAGCTTCGCCATCACTCCCCAAAACTTTCCTCTCTCACTCACATTTTAATTTACAAGGTAAAACATTCAGAACGACGGTTTCAGTTTCTCAATGGAGTCTTTATTTCAGCAGACACCATTACAGTGAGACCGGGCTGTACCAAGTGTACCTTCTCTGTGGGGGTGGAGACAGCGGAGCCCACGTTGGGCAGGGGGACACTGTCAACCAACTCCAGAACGTTCTGGATCTTCTGGTCCGAGATCTTAACGTGCAGCAGCGGCAGCTCACCAGACACCTTGAACCTGAAACCCCAAATTATTCCAATAACATGTACAGGTGAGTCAGCGGGAAGGTTAGACATCAGTCCACAGGTGAGAAAGAGTCTTACCTAGGCATTCTGGCATCCTTCTCTACCATGCACTTAGCCAGGTGCACGGTGAAGTCCATGGGATGCAGGATGTGTTGGACTGATGAACCCCGCAGCCGGGCAGACTTCCAGTCCTCACCTGGAATCAATTTACAGCTACAGACTTAATGAAACATAGACCTGCAGGGACATACAGAGATGTGTTTAACTGTTGTGTAGCAGTACATGTGTGTCTTCAACATGTACCTGACTTGCTGTAGAGGATCTGGACTCGTCTCAGCTCCACGCTGTATCTGTCATAGGCTCGATCCATAATCTCCTCCAGAGAGGAGGAGGAGGATGAAGATGAACTGAGACTGCTCTGCTCAACACTGTTCAACTACAAAAACACACATTCAGCTACACATAACAAACTGAACACACACAGCGGCGCCAGCAAAAGTTGATAACAATACCTGGGCAAAGATTTATCCTGAATCACTGTGTTATCTTAAACTTGTTGCGCAGCTCTGAGGAAAAATTCAAGTAAAACCTGAAAACCTGATAACATGAAAAATAAAAAACAGATGAGAAATTTATGTAAAACATGAATCATCTGACACAAAACGTCATGTAAAAGCACAAAAGTCTGGATTCAAACCATAATGTGAGTCAGCCCGGGCAAAATAATTCAGGTACGGACCCAAAGATTAGACTTAAAAAAAAAATTAAAAAGAAAACCTGAGTTTGTCCTGAGGGCAGAACTACAGGAGACAGCATGGGATCCTCCAGATCCTCTGGACACAAACATCAGCTACTCTGATGAACTGAGTCACAACACTGCGGCCCCACTGTGTTTCACCTTGTATTTCTTTAATTTCTACATGTGCACAGTGTTAATTTAAATAATATTAGACCTGTTTGGATTAAAGTGGTGGTGTAAGACTGGACCCAAAATTCAGTTAGAGTTCAGATTTTTAAACATTCAGTCAGTGTTTGGTTATGATCTGACTCTGCATCGGGAATAACTCAGGAAAAACTCAGGAACTGACCTGTAAGCTGCCGAAGTCTATGATGATGAGGTCTGACAAATCACTGTAGAACCCGGACTTTGGTACCAGCATGTAGGATGGCTTCAGGTCAATCCTCAGGTCCAGGACCTTTCTGGTCTCAATGATGTGAGACAAACCTGCAGAGACCAGAACCCATCAGAGTCCTCATGAGGACCAAGCTGTCTTCTACTGGATCAACTGAATCCGGAACCCATCCAAATTGGTGAATGCTCACATCTAGAGTCAGAGTCTCATATTTCAACTTTGAAATATACCCAACAACAACAGAAGCTAAGCAGCTTCATGGTTGTGAATCAGTTTGGATACAGTATCTGGTGTATGAGGTCCAACAGTCCGTCAGATCCAGCTGTTGTTTTTCAGGTTGGAGTGAAAAACTCAGAGCTGTGTCATATTCATTCTGTCACCTCTGAAAAAACTCTTTGGGTTGTTCCACTTGTTTTTCTGATGCTTAAAATTTCTGTGCAGAGGTTGAAGGCATTTCTGATTTGATGAACCGTCAGAATTGGTGAAGTGATACCAAACCATCCGTCTGAGACTCAGCTGATCAGGCTCAACTTTCAACTGAGCTGGACTTTGTCAGACCCAGCTGTAGTTAGAACATGAATGTTTGAACCAAACACAGAAATCAATCCAACAGTTTTTCAGATGCATCAGTCTGGACACCACTACAGCTGATGCTGTGGATAAAAACCTTCTGAATTAAAATCACCTGTGGCAGTTTTCTCTTTGATCTCCTCCAGTTTGGAGAGCGTGGCTGAGGTCAGGACCTCCAGATCGACACCTTTCCCTGTCTTAAAGAACTCAGCTATGCTGTTCACTGTCAGCTGGAGGACAAAAAGACATGTTTGCAGAGGGATAAAAAAAAACAGGTTAACTATTTGATCCTAAATTTGGATTTATAATATGTGTTCCTAGCAGAACAGACAGCCTGATAAAGCACAAGCAGCGATGGTCTGATCTGATGTGATGTCAGATCTCGATGAAAACGGGCGGATTCATGTTTACCGCGTCGTAGATGATCTCCACAGGCTGTGAGTGGACTCTGAGCAGCTGGTCGGCGGTGCTCTCCTCTGGGTTTAACTCAAACACAACGCTGAGCAGAGAGGAGGAGGAATCTCCCACTGAGGCGATGAGTGAAGGTACCACCCCCTCCTGCTGTAAACCTGTAACATACCAGTGCTCCAACGCTACCTCCACCCTGCAGGGCAACCACAAGGTTTAAATTAAACTCATCACCTCTGTCACGCTGATCTGTCACATGACAAACTGGCGGTGTCTTTCTTATTTATTCACCTTTGTAAAGAAGCAAAGGTCAGTTACATTTGTTTTCTTGTACACCACAGTAAGGAGGCACTCGCATTTTATCAGAATCCACAGGTGGAACTCTGCAACGTGCTGGCGGATACTCACCTGAAGGCCTGAGCTCCAGGTCTCTGAGATATTTTGGTGCTGAGGTCAAGCATCTGGATCTTGAGGATCTCTGGGACATCAGGCTGCTCTCTGACTGTCACCGAAGTCCTTAACAGCTGGAAGGTGATGACCACGGCTACGTACTGCAGCACACAGAGACACACAAATCAAGTTTGTCCTGAAGGTGGAGGAAAGATCGTGGGATCATTCAAATATGAAGGGCTCATCCTCTGGAGAGCAGGAATGGGATCAGGATATTTTGTGGAAAATGGACCACTAACGTCTCAAATTTCCTATGTGAACCTTTAACCTTTGCTCTGGTGGCGTGTGGAGGCCACAAATGAAGGCAGCGGAGGCATCTACCTGTTTGGGTAAAGCCAGGTTGTGCGAGCTGCCGCTGTAGCCAATGGCAGTGTAGAGTTTTTCCTTCTCCTCAGCCGTCATGAGCTCATCCAGCCCCGAACCTGAGCACGACAGGAGATGGATTTAGTTTTAGTGATAAATCTCCACAGCGGTTTTCAGATGAATCTGAACAGAGTCACTTACTCTCTTTCTCCTTGCTCTCCTCCCGTTCTGGCTCCTCCTTCTTAGCCTTCCTCCCAAATAAGCTGCTGAAGAAACCTCCTCCTCCTCCTCCTCCTCCCTGCTTCTGCCCCCCTGCCGCCTTCTTTCCCACCACCTTCTGTCCTGATCTGATCACCTGGACAAAAAAGAGGAGCAGAGGGTCACATGTTAAAATGTTCTGCAGCTAAACTAGACTCCGGCCTCTGTTTGACTCTCTCAGACCAGCTTCATCAGACTCACCTCCATCTGGGCCTGCTGTCGGGCCAATGTGATGTTGAACACATCCAGAACTTTCTCCAGATCCTGGAGAAAACAGACATCAGTGCAACATTCCTCAGGCAGCAGGTCACACCCAAACACAAATCCATAAAGACATGAGCTGAGCTTTTACTCAGAGCTGATCTGAAGTCAGTGTCAGGGTCATTTCAAACATTCAGATTCAGTGCTGCATTTCAGAATTATTTACCCAAACTGTTACAGAGTTCAAGGTGAAGACACAGTCTAAAACCCAAAGACTCAAAGAGAGCAAAGAAAACAAGGACATACTATATTCATATTACGAAGCTGAATTCTTGAAACAAGCGAGTACACCCTGCAGACCTGATCCGTGGGCTCGGATCCATCAGTTCTACAGTCACTAAAGAACACATCTTGTTTATGTTTGGTGGGCTCAGCCTTTTATGCAGACTAGACCCTGTGGTGTTATTTATGCTGCCGTTGATATTCAGAGTACATTCAGGCCCTTTGCTCAGTCAGCTGCACCTGGATGTGTCGCTCCGTGTCCTGGCTCGCCTTGTTCTGGCTCAGCAGTTTGGTCTTGTAGGCGGTTTTGTAGGCCTTCAGGTTCTCCCTGTGCTGTCTGATGTAGGACCAGGACCACATGTGACTGTAGCGCTTGATGTGGACCTCCAGGATGCTGTTGAAGCTGTACCTCCACCTGACAGAAGTACAGAAAACAAACACCCCCAAACTCTCAGAGACCAAATCTATCTTTTCTACACTGAAGTGATTCCCCTGAAATCAGATCACAGAGCTGCAGGGTTTAATCAGTTTTGTTGTTGCATCCTGTGTGTGATTGATGGTTAAATGTTTCCTGTGTGCGAAATGAAGACATCCTCTCTCAGGAGGTGTGATTCTGAGTTGGACCGCAGCCTGAGAATCAACAGATCATCAGGACATTTGTTCCTGTTGAGGCCATAATACACTCTGCAGCCTGTGGGGGTCACTAACACTCACTAACATCAGAGCTGTTAAAAGCCCGTTTCCTCTCTGAATGAGGGCTTTCGTTAAACTGACCAGAGTTTGGCGCTTCCCTTAACAGCAACTTCAGGCCTGAACTTCCTGTAGGGGGCGTTCTTCACCATACAGTCAATGGACTCCAGCAGCTCCACCATGGTCAGGTACTACAGAGGAAGACACACAGACGACCACAACACCTCAACAAAACCAGCTCGGTGCTAAGGATGGGCTTTAAAACACAGAGGCTGAAACAGCCTGGTCTCACCTGACTGTCTCACCTGACTGTCTCCCCTGACTGTCTCACCTGTCTGCGTTACCTGTCTTTCTCCTGCGACTGTCTCACCTGTCTGTCTCACACGTTACCTGTGGTTTGGTCATCTCTATGGCAATGTTCTGAACCTCCAGGTGAAGGTTTACTTTTGGAGTTCTCAGTTCCAGCTCAGCATTTGGGTTGATGCAGATTTTAGCAGAGGCGAAGATCGGCCTGAAAACTACACACAAACAAACGAAATAAATAAATTGTAAATAATAAGACTGAATCATAATACAAATAAATAATCGATAAATGATTTTATTTATTGCAGATGGTAGAAGTCACTTAGAGTGGTTTTCAACATATTCAAGTCATAGCCCCCCCAAAATAATCAGGCTGGTAACTGAACAAATGTTTTACAACATTAACCTACAAACACAAACTAAAACACAATGTGAACACACACACGTCTCTTCCCTCTTAGTTCATTCATCTGTTTAAAAAGATGATGTTCAACAGAGCAAAGGTTCAGAAACTCACTGTACTGATAGTGAGGCAGCTGCTGGTCTTTACTGCTGATCCCACACTTCAGCTGATTCTGGAGGAGGAAACAACAGCATGTTGTGGTATAAACACGTCGACTGGCTGAATGTGGATCACACCTGTGTGTTTACTTCTCTTGTAGTGTCCGAGGCCTTTATTTACCTCGGTAACATCTGTATATACTGTGTTCCCATCTTCCTCCATGTTTACTTGTTCTGATAAATTCAGGAAATTTCAGCGCAAGATTCACATCAGGTTGTTCTCCTTCTATGAATGTCAGAGGATCATCATCATCTTCTTTGTTCTCTTTGTCTTAATCTGCTTCATGTCATGTTCTAACCGTAGCTGGATATTTCTATAGAAGGTATTTTATTAGCATGGGCTTGTCTCCATTTAACTGGTTGAATGACTGATTCTAAGAATGAAGACACCTGTGTCTGCTATTTCTCCCCTCCTCTGATTCTACTGTTCATTCAAAGAGAAATCAGCTCTTTGTTTTATGAACTAATAGTTTCATTTCAGTCCTTTCCAGGGAGAACAGAGCAGAGTCAGTGATGTGTCGTCTGTTGTCCCGTCTGTACAAGGTTACTCTGTATGATGTGTCATCCCATGAAAACAAACAAACAGCATCCACTCACCACAATGTCCTCCCAAGATCCTTTGTAGAAAATCGGGCTGTTGACGTTCCAGTAAGCGCAGAGACATTCCAGACGACCAAGCTGAAACAACGAAACCACATCACAAAGGCTGAATGTCAAGCTGACTCTGATATGAACCAACCGCATTACAGATGACTGTGACACAGACACCCAGCTCAGAGTGTCCATCTCAGCATGAGCAGAGCGTCTGTCACCTTATAGATAATCTTTGCTGCTTCGTTCAGGATACACGACTTCCAGTTCTCATCAGTTGTCTGAAACATGAAAGAGATCACAATGACAAATCAACACTACCTGTTACAGGTAGACAGTGTGTGTGTGTGTGTGTGTGTGTGTGTGTGTGTGTGTGTTACCTGCAGGCTGAGCTCGGATAGTGTTACTCCCATAGACAGGGGGCGCTGTGGGTCTGACAGCTGAAACACACACAAACACAAACCGACAGGTGAGAGTTTGTCCTCATGTTAAACTGTCTGCAGGTCAGTACAGGTGAGATATCACTCACCCGTGCATTACAACACTGACAGACTGAACAGGTGTGATTCTAACGTGACTACTGTAGACCTGACTGACTGGAGCTGCTGACACCTGGATCTGAACCAGAACCTGGATCAGTACTCACATCATCCTCGTAGCGCAGGTGGATGCTGCTGATCTTCACCTGCAGGTTTTTGATCACCTGAGTGGCCAGTTTCTCCGCAAACGTGTCCTTCTTCTCCTCCGGAGGTTTCTCTGAAATAAACAGAAAACTATGGAGAGACAAGCCTACGAGACCTGAGACCAGGACTCAGCCCCGGATCTGAACAGAAGCCTGAAACCTGGATGTCAAACCCATCAGAGGCGACATAAAATTTGAGCATCTCACAATTTCACCCTGAAGCATTTTTATGTCTATGATCCTGATTTTTTTAATGAAAGACATCTAAGACAGCTGCATACGCCACCAACCAAACTCTGCACAATTTTCAGGGTATTTAGGAATAAATTCAGAGCCAAGTTACTGACTTGACTTGGTTTATTATTAACACCAGGAACGCATGGTATCAACATCTGTGCTTTCACATTCACCACATTCAGTGGTTTGTAAAACCACTGAATGTTCAGTCTGAACAATGTTCAACTGTCAGAATCTTTAAACCTAAGATTAACATTCACGTCTGAAGTCTTGGAAACAGGAAACAGTTTCCATCAGCTGAATCCAAACATGAAACATGTAAAACTCACCTGCTTTGTTGTCGTGTCGTTTGAGCTTCTTCAAGCCTTTTTTGTGCTTTTTATGTTTTTTACATCCTTTTAGGACTTTGGCAGCATTAAAGAGAGAGACGGCAGTTAGTGACAGAAAAGCCCGAAAACACAGAGACAGAGCAGGAAGCAGCAACACACACACACTCATCACAAACCAGCACCTTCCAACAAATCAAGCAGATTGGTTTTGTGAGGCAGGTGAGGTGAAAGGAGAACAGCCTGGAGAGCAGAGTGAACAATCTCCACTGGGACTAAGGCCTGTGACGGGGGGCCTGTGATGGAGGACTGAGGTCTATGACTGAGGCCCGTGATGGAGGACTGAGGCCTGTGACGGAGGCCCGTGATGGAGGACTGAGGCCTGTGACGGAGGCCCGTGATGGAGGACTGAGGTCTGTGACTGAGGCCTGTGATGGAGGACTGAGGTCTGTGACTGAGGCCTGTGATGGAGGACTGAGGTCTGTGACTGAGGCCCGTGATGGAGGACCGAGGCCTGTGACCGAGGCCTGTGACCGAGGCCTGTGATGGAGGACTGAGGCCTGTGACGGAGGCCTGGGACGGAGGCCTGTGACGGAGGCCTGGGACGGAGGCCTGTGACGGAGGCCTGGGACGGAGGCCTGGGACGGAGGCCTGTGACGGAGGACTGAGGCCTGTGACGGAGGACTGAGGCCTGTGATGGAGGCCTGTGACGGAGGCCTGTGACGGAGGCCTTTCAAACTTTTGTTTCAAGTTCAGCTGTGTTATGTGGCTGTCAGTGTGTTGTGTTAGAATCAGCAGTTTTTATTGTAAATGACTGTTGTGTTACCTGCTGATGTCAGTATGTACCAACAGTACTGTGCGATGTCATCATGTACCAGCCGTGCTGTGTGACATCAGCATGGCCTCATGGTTGAATTCTATTCTGTATCAGTTTCATTTCATCCTGCTTTATTCTAACCCTGCTCATATCTGAAGTTTGAATCACGCAAACATTCTGTGTGTTTGATTAACTGATCCAGGATTAACTGATCCAGGATCCCTCCATGTTTACACTGATCACATCTGAAGACAACTTTATGTTTGCCAGCATAAAGCAGGCAGCAGGTTAAACTGTGTTCAGTTTAAACTGTGACAGTGTGTGATAGTGGTTCATCCAAGTAAGACATGTAAAAAGTGTGTGTGTGTGTGTGTGTGTGTGTGTGCACGTTACCATTGAGAGGCTCCTTGTAAACAACACTCTCCAGACTGAACAGCAGATCTCCAGTCTGAGACGCTGACAGCAAAAGCAGCATGAACAGTACAGACAGTAAGTTAATGCATTCATCTCTTCATCCATTCATCCACCTCTGGAGGAGATTTGAGATCCATTCTCATTCTAATCTTTCCTCCTCCCACAGTGTATCTCTGTCAGTGACAGTGTGCCTGACTTTCTGAATCCATCCATGGTCTCTTTATAAAGACAATCACTGTGCTAAACTCTAATGCTGTTGATCACAATACTTTGTTCAATACACTGATTTCTGCTGGTTATTATGTTTAAGTCCCAGAGAACAATAAACAAAACTAACCAATTATCTATCTAACTAACTAAAAGACTCATTTTTTATGCTGATGACACCATCTTGTTTGCTATCAGGAAACTGGGTCTTCTCCAGACTGACCCGGGATCACAGGATTATGACCAGTGGAGTCCAGCTCATTTACAGGCTGATTTGTTTTACTTCAAAGTTCCACATTACAGTTTAGCTTTAACACTTAACTGGGTTGGACTGATTTCCAGTTAGACTTCTCTACTGGACTGAACTGCATAACACACGTAAGTTAGAGACACTGGCTCCTGTTTTTAATAATTTGTGTTTCTGTGTGTGCGATGGAGGCTTTGTGTGCCTGACTCATCTTTTCGTGCTGTGTTTTTGCTGTCTTTCAGTTTATCTGTCTGCAGGAACACAAAGTAAATCAAACAGCAGCAGAGAACAAAGAGAAAGCAGGAAACACAAAGCACCATGTGAGTCCTCAGGTGTTATAGGGTCAGTCAGAGGCCAAAGGTCGTAGTTCGGCCAGTCTCACCTCTGCGTGCAGCCAACTGCAGTGCCTCCTCGATGTGTTGCAGCTCTCTCTGCTTTGCCTCCTGCTGGTAACGCTGCTCCTTTGCCACATCGTACTTTATCGCTGAGAAAAAAAAAATCAAACAAAAAAAGTCGAGTTTGTGATCAGACAGATTTTCTGCTCCAACAGCCTGCATTATTCATGTTACTACCTCCACCTGTTGATCACGTGCATAAGCAAAAGACAAACAAAATGAGGACCTACTAATAAAAAAAAAAGATTGTTCTCTGATAATCTTACAGCATCATCAGAGAACAATCACATCCAGCCCTCCACATATTGAACCTCCTACCCTCAGGAAGAAGATAGAGATCTTTCCAAAAAAGCACTACCAAAATGATGAAGTTTTACCCCCAGGAAGTGAGGCCACTTACTCCCCCCTCCCAATCCCCCTCCCCAGATAAGAATTCTGAACTCTCAGTCATGTTTGCTCTACATGTGCTACCTTGCATCTGAACAATTATCACTGGGAATTATTACTGATAACTGTGTAAATACATGCTGACTATTTTTACATCTCTTTTATTCCTGACAATTATTTTATTCCATTTTACTGATAAATAAAAGTTGAATATCTTTTTAATATCTATTTTATTCTTAGTAAATATTTTATTCTATTTTATTAACACTTTTATCTTATTCTGCACTATGTGGGTCAGGGAGATGCTTATCTGTTAAGTTGTTTAATAAAATGACAATAAAGGTATTTGTTCCTGGTTTCTGTGGTTTATGCTCTCACAGCTGGCTTCACAGGAAATGTTCCATAAACAGAAAGTCTAAAGTCTGGCTGCCCCTGAACACTTCAACCTGCACTGTGTTTCTATTCAGGATTTAAAATTCAGACAACTAAACTGGTTTTACAGTTTGTTCCTTGCAGGTTAGAAACAGCCTGTTTCTGAATCCAGACAGCCCAGTATGTCCAACACAAACCTGGAATCTGGAGGCATCCTTTCCATCTGGATGTATTATTACAAAGGTGAGATCAATTACAACAGAAACCAGAGGCCACAAACACCAGTCAGCTGATTATCACCAGAAATACACAGCACTGAGGACAAGACTGGTCAGCTCATGAAGTCCAGATTCAAGACCAGCAAGTCAGCAGAGGAATTTCCTCATTCCAATTCAAATCAGAAGACTTGAATCCACAGTCCACCTCCGCTGTTTAGTACCCTGTTTCCAGCTTGTTCTGATTGGTTGTTAGCGAGCCTCCACCATGCTAAAGTTCGGCATGTTAGCATACTACAGAATGAAAACTGTTACCAGTCAGATACAAGTAAAACTTCCCAGGACCTCCAAGGATACACGTGTAGAAACCAGTAAACTGGAAATTTCAGAAGAAAATCCCATATTAGACACCAGCTAACTACGTGAAACAACCTCAGCTTCCAAATAAAAAAGGTTGAAAAGAGTGAGAAAGATGGGCCAGCACTGCACGACGTGGTTTACATTGTAAAATGTTGTGACAACAGACGTCACAAAGCTGATTTCTCTGATGTCTCTTTGTCAGAGACAGTCCCTCCTCTAATGCTACTGTGTTAACAGTTAGCATTCAGTGCACTGGATATGTATCATGACTGAAGCTGCTTCAGAGGAGAAGCTCTCCATCTGCAGGACTGATAGCAAGGAAGAGTTTTATTGTGAAGATCAGTCAGTTTCTATCAGGAGCAGAATTGTTTATGATGGATTATTATATTTTGTGGACGCCATGCAGCCCTGACAGGAAGCACAGAGACTGGATTGGACCTGAACCACCACTGGTGAACCTCGGTAGCTTACCATTATATGGACACGTTTTCAGCTCAGATTCAGCTGGAACACACACACAACAACTGAGAACACTCACTCCAGCACAAATAACACACTGTCAACTCTACATGTCAGACAATATGAACAAGCTCTGCCTCCAGACCAGATCAGCCAATCAACACCTGTGAATGCAGGGGCCGGCTGGGGTTGTCAGAGGAAACTGCTCACGATAGAATCCCCAAAGTCATGACTGGCCCCAGGTGAGGGGACATCAAACATTACTGCTTTCATAGCAAAGGAGCTGGAGTTAGTGCACAAGGTGGAGAGGTACCACCAGTACCTAGCCTTTTTAGTCTTTGTCTGGGGAGCTGGGGGGCCAGGCAGACCTGGCATACCTGAACAAGTAGTGAGGGCGAGGCCCCTGATCACAAGATCTTTAACTCCCATCCTTTGGAGGTCTGAGAACATGCAGCCTGAGTGTTCAAAGTCTCCACTGAGGACAAGACTGCTCAGAAATGTGAAGAGAAGATCCTTAGTGCTTGTTGTTGCAGCAACAGAGAACCAGCTGAGAAAGAATCCTTGCAGGTTTGGTTGGCCCAGCAGAGCCCTAAAGCAGCAGACAGATGGGAGGAGGTCAGACGGACTGCAGCTTCTTTGGTCACTGATGCAAAACCTCAGGAAGGAGAAGAGAATTCTGGGCAGTGTCTTAAAGACAGGTGAGGTCTCAGATGAGAACCACTGCTCCTTCAATGAGATGGCTCAGCCTCTGCGTCCTATTCCTATGGAGGTATTCCAGGCACATCCAACTGGAAGACCCTGTGGTGAACCAGAACACATCTGGGAGCACCTCATGATATATGATGATATGATGAGCAAGAGTTAGAGGACGTGGGTCAAGAGAGGAATATTTTGGCCAGCTGCCATGGTGACCTGGTGGATGGATGGATGGATGGACGGACAGAAGTTGTGCCCACCTTGGATGGGCTTACCATGGCATGGAACAGGGCCACCTAACAGAGCAGATTGGTGGTTTGAAATGTGACTGGCTGATCTGGTGATGAAGACACAGATGTCCACAGACAGAGTACATGGAATGTCTGAATACTAATAAACATGTATTACTGTCAGTATGGCCTTGTGTCCGAACACCTGACAGTCTTCTCACAAGGGAGGTCTAAACAGTCACTTACTGGCCCCAGGAACAACCAGCAGGTAGAGACCGTCCAAAGTGGCGACCACAGCATCGTTGTAAAGGTTTTTCCAGGGAATCTTCAATGTCAGCTTCCCTGAAACACAAGTGGATTATCAGGTTAGACCAGAGGTTGGCAACCCGCGGCTCCAGAGCCGCATGTGGCTCTTTCATCCCTCTTCTGTGGCTCCCTGTGACTTTGGAAAATAAATATTGAGTATTTAATTTAAATGTATTTTTATTTTAGTTCGTTCGTTTTTTACATGTAATTCTAAATTTGAAGATTATGGTGATCTTGTAACATTAAAATAAAACATTTTTAATTTTTTAAGGCTGCCGACCCCTGGGTTAGACTGTCAAGTCAGATCTGGTTAATCATCGCCTTCATACCTCTGGTCATAATACTTTTTTTTTTTTTTTTTTTTTGTCAGGCAGGAAGTGTGCTATTTCACATTTTGTTAATCAGTTTTCATTTTATCAAAATTCTTGACGATGTGATTTGCAAAAACAAAACTTTGCACATACATCAGAAGTGGTGTAACCTGACATATTTGGTTAGTGTAATCTAAACACCTTGCTATACGATGCTAAAATGCAAATATTTCTGGGCTTCCTTGAACAGCGTGTCTGTAGCGGTATGACAGTATTTGATGTGTTGAATGAAACAGGAAGTTGTTGTAACTCAACTCAAATGTATATTGTCCAACTTCATGTTTGATAAGAGTCCCAGCCTGAAGACAGCTATCAGACCAATATTCATTTGCAGTAAAACTGTCCCCTACGGGAAACAGGAAATTGAATGTGCTATACTTTGAGGTACTCCTTGTAGCACACTGAGCAGATTCATTTCACATTAGGTCAGAAAAGTCTTAAGACCTTGAAGATGCCATATTTCAGATCTCAGTGTACTTCAGTTAGTACTCACCAATCTGTCCGGCCTTGACTTTGAAGGGAACATCAAATTCACTCTGAAACACAAACACACAAACTGTTATCACTGCAGCTCCAATAATAAGTTGATTAATCAATTAGTCTAGTTTAAGTATTGATTAAATATTGAAACTCTCATTCACAATGGTCCCCTGCAAATACAAAACCAAAATCATATAACAAAAGATGCACAAAGTGTAATATTCAACAAACCCATACATAAGCATCCCATACATACATCCCAAACACAGCAGAGACACAAAACAAAAAGACAATATTAAGCAAAAAGACAGCAATAAAACACACAAGACTGTTCTGGGGATAAAGATTTGTCTAATTTCAGGAAGTCATGAAGGTTATTCCACCTATGAGGAGCAATGTAGGTCAATGTAGTTTTTTTTTATTCATATTCAAAGGATTCAAAAGGTTTATGTCATCTGCACAGTACAAAGCAGCTGCTCACACCATGCAAGAATATTCTTTTTTTGCCACTCTCCCTTTACACATTGCTATATAAAAAAATAGATCTTACAGAAGTAAAAATAGAAATAGCAGCCACATATGTACAGAATGATTTAAAAGAAAAACAATAGGTAAAAGCGCGTTGTGGGGGGAGAGGGGGGGGCTGTAAGGCAAGGCAAGCCAAGGTTTATTTACACACACACAGTAGTGATCAGAAAGAGCAACATCAGTCACCACAACCTCAGAAATATTGAGACCTTTGGAAATAATTAGACCCAATATATGTCCCTTGTAATGTGTTGGATCTGTTACATGCTGCAAAAGTCCAAAGTTGTCCAGGATGTTGAAAAGTTCTTTAGCACTTCCATCTTTAGGATTGTCAACATGAATATTGAAGTCACCCACTACAATAACACAATCAAAGTCAATGCATACAATAGACAATAGTTTGGCAAACTCATCAACAAACATTGCGTCGTTCTTTGGGGTTTTGTAGATGGTTACAAATATTTCTTGGTAGGAGGATTTTACTTGAAAAGCAACATATTCAAAAGAGTCAAACTTTCAATAGGATGTCTTCTTGCATTGGAGGCTGTCACTGAACTGTATTCAGGAGTCTGATGGTTTGTGGGTAGAAGCTGTTGAGGAGCCTAGTTGTTCTTGTTCTCACGCTCCTGTAATGCCTCCCTGAAGGCAGGAGTGTGAAAAGACTGTGCTGTGGGTGTGTGTTGTCTTTATCAGTCTCTGCAGAGCCTTCCTGTCCTGAGCAGAGCTGGCTCCGTGCCACACCGTGATGCAGCTGGTTATGACACTTTCCACTGTGCATCTGTAGAAATTGCTGAGGATTCTGGGTGACATGCCGAATTTCCTCAGCTTTCTCAAGAATAGTCTCTGCTGTGCCTTCTTCACAAGGTGGTGACAGTTGTGTGTTCAGGTTAAGTCCTCACTGATGTAGGTCCCGAGGAATTTGAAGGTTTTCACCCTCTCTACCTGATGTGAAGTGGTCCCTGCTGCATATTGTGAGGGGTCCAGGGTGGTTGGGAGGGATCTTTTGATGCGGGTCATGCATCACTATCAGGGTCAGTGCAATGGGATGACAGTCATTTAGGCAGGTTATGATGTTTTTTTGGTGGAGGGGCACAATGGTAGTTGTCTTGCAGCAGGTGGGCACAGAGGACTGAGAAAGCGACAGATTATAAATATCTGTGAGTACATCAGCCAGCTCCGCTGAGCAGACCCTGAGTGCACGTCCTAGGATGTTGTCTGGGCCCGCTGATTTCCGTGGGTTTGTTTTCCGCAGAGCAGCCTGCACCTCCACTGATGTCAAAGAGAGCGATGTGTCCTGTGTCCCTTCTGTGGCCACAGCTCCTCTCTGTCGGTCGGCGTTGGCAGCGTCGAAGCGAGCATAAAACTCGTTGAGCTCATCAGGGAGTGTGGTGTGGGTGGAGATGTTCATCAGGTTTTTCTCTCTGTAGACCGTGATGTGCTGGAGACCTTGCCACATGCGCCGCGGGTCTGAGGTGTTGTAGTCATCCTCCAGCTTCAGTCTGTACTGTCTCTTGTCCTGTCAGATGGATCTACAACGGTCATATTTCGATTTTGTATTCCTCTGGATATGTAGGATATCCAGGGTAACACATTCGTATGAGTACTGTATAACATGTTCCTGAGTCTTAAAATTGATGATGGATAAAATGGTAGGTTATTTAGGATTTCTTTATCAATTAAAAGAAGATCCTTACAGAGACAGACCTGTTCGTTTGAGAGTAGGAACCTTTTTGTTTAACGAGAAACAGACTCCATTGACAAAAACAGTAATTTTCACAAAATGCAGAAGTTGCTGGTCTATTGCTGTACGAACGAAGTTATTGTGCGACCGATCAGTGGTGGAGGAAGTATTCAGATTCTTTACTTAAGTAAAAGTACCACACAATAACACAAACAAATAACATAATTAAGCCTAACCCAGACAACATGACCACCAGTTGAATTGGAACGCTGATGTTTTACATATTTCTCTTCCTGTGCTCCAGATGTTGACATCCGCAGATTTGACATTTTCACGAATAGCACAAAACTGTCATGTCAGTAGGATAATTTTAGAGTTCACCACCAGAAATATCTGTGACAAAATACGATTCAGATCTGACTGTCAGATCAGTGCTTGTGGCTCACCATCTAGGGGGGGTTACGGGTGAACTAGTCATCTTTTATACCAGGGGGGTCGAATTCCATTTACTTATTTAGTTTTTAAATTCCTGAAAATTGTTTATATGGTCTAAAAGGAACTTTTATGACGTAGAGAACTAAATGTTGCTTGAGATCTGCCTGTAAGATAGCGTGTTTATTTGTTAAGGAGTTAAAAACTTTTGTGAAATAGCTTAGGGCTCATTCAACATCAGGAATAGCACATAACCTTGTGACCACAGAGAAACAAATCATGAGGAAAAGCCTGCTCTGCAAAATGTTTGAATTCTCTCTTTATAATGTGGCGGACTCTTCTTTTGTCTGGAACCTTTCACACAGAAAAATGGACAATGATCACTGGATGTATAGTTGGGCCCTCTGTGATGCCAGAGCAGCCTCTTAATCTACATTAATAGGAGAAAATAAAACAAGCCCAGGTTTCTACTGTTCTTTGTGTTGTTATTCTCCTGCTCTGGTTTGTTAGGACTATATCTATCAAGGTCATATTTAGTGTCACATTATTTATTGATTTTTATTTGTGTGTGTGGCTGTGTGAATAGAATTATTTTCCATTCATTCATTATTATTCATGATCTTTTCTTTTCTGTAATCTCATCAGATTTTGTGCACTTTTTCCAGATTGTTTTGTTTAGTGTAGTGTGAGTGTATGTATGCTCTTTTAAACACCACTGTGAATGAGCACCTGCAATTTCGTTGTGTCTGGAATACAATGACAATAAAAGGCATCTAATTTAAAGGTCAACTTTTCTGGACTTCTGTCCTCTGGCCGAGTAGGTGAAGAACTGAGTTGAGTCTCATATGCAAATATAAGATTTACCAGTGTATCTACGCCAGTTTGATGAGCAGAGGACGGCGACAGACATATTATGGTTAGGATTTAGAGAGACATTTAATGCAAGCACTTCAAATTATTTTGGCAGAGACACAGGTGTGTGCAACACAGGGAGTGTTTCTAACAAAAATAAGAACCCTCCCCCTTCTGGTTCAACCCATCATCCCTAATTTTATCAGACAACCTGGTGAACAGGACGGAAGTGAACCCAGGTGGCAGGTTCAGGACTTACCAAAGCATTTTCCTTCACCTTCAGGTTCTCAAGAACAACATTTCCTGCAGAAGAAGTTAAAACACAGGGTCAGTTTTTTTTTAGATCAGGATTCATGTTTCACATCTTTTCATGTCTGTGTTAAACCAACAGTCTCATAATCACGTGAACATATTTCCTCCTCTTGACAGTGGACATTAACAGGGTTCTGATGGGGAAAAAGTCCACAGTCCTCATCCTGTGTGAAATATAAATAAGTTTATCTGAAGGTAATAATCAATAGGGTTATTGATAAGTAATTAAACTGATAAGGATCTGACAGTTTACACCTTCTTCAGGTTATTTTCCATTATAAACAAACAGCAGATCAGAGCTATCAGCTGATTGGTTGACCCGGTTGTGTGATGTCATATGCCTCAGGTATGAAAAATGGAAAGTTTCCTTCCAACAGGCGTAACACACACATGAACAAATATGAGGAAACACACTAATGTCATTACAGAAGAGTCCATCCTGTCAGACAGGTGTACTATTGTTCTCTGTGCTCTGCTGCTGTGGTTTATGATGATTTGTTTTTTATTAAATTATTAAACTTTAATTTTATTATAAACCGACTTAACCATCTGTGCATTTGTGTTTAACATTTGTTTACCCAGTGACATCGGGCTCTGGTGTCAGATCAATTTGTATATGTTTGTATTTACTCCTGTGAAGACGAACACAGTGTTTTAGTTTTTAATGAGAAATTAAATTCGCTCCATCATCATGTGTCATCGTCAACCACTTCCTGTTTGTCCTCCCAGGTTTCTGTGTGTGTGTGTGTGTGTGTGTGTGTGTGTGTGTGTGTGTGTGTGTGTGTGTGTGTGTGTGTCTTTCTGGGGTTACGCCCGCTGGCCTGATTACTGACGTCCTCTGCTGATATTATCACGCCAAACCGCGTTCGAGCAGCTGCTAATTTAACGTTAGCGCGTTCGCTGGTTCAATTTGCATTGGAAAAAGCATGAATGGGTGGTTTCTGTAATCGCTATTAATTCGTGTTTCCACTTCGGCAAACATGTAATCAGCTAACAATCCCTCTAATAAACAGAACTTAACGTTAAAAACCAAAGCAAAGCTCCCGTTTCCGCTAACGTCTCGACGTATATTGGCGGTGTTGTGGCGGGAACGCCAGACGAAACTTTAAATTAAGTTAAAATTTCATCTAAACAAAAACTGATTTGTTGTTTAGATTAATGCCGACCGTAAGAGCAGACCCTGTGGTTTCGCTGTAGATATTCGGACATGCTCTAGGGTGTGTTTCTAATTGTACAGAAAGGGGTGAATTTTAAAGTGTTATATTTCTAAACAATATCTGGCGTGTATTCGAATGTTACCGCGGTAGCTGCTAGCTAGCTGCAGAGCTCACCTCCCCAGATCCCGATTTTGAGCTGGGACTTGTCCAGATTCTCTACATAGTCTCCGATGAACCTGTTGAGCAGGTCGCTGACAAGAGACTCGAAGACCATGGCTGAAAGCTCCGGACTGGACCCTTCTGCAGGATCAGCGTCGGTTGGACTTTACCTGAATTCCGGTTTAGATGATGACAGAACTCAAGGATCGACTCTTTCTGGGGTAGACTGAGATTGATTAGTGCTGTCTGTGTGTGGAGAGTAGCGTGTGTGAGAGAGAGCATCGATCAGTCAGCTGATGGAGGATGTGTCCGTGTCACACACAAACATATGTTTGTACTATCTTTGTGAGGACACTCATTGACATAATGCATTTCCTTGCCCCTAACCCTGACCTTAACCATAACAACTACGTGCTCAACCCAATTCTAACCCTAACCTTAAAGCCAAGTGTTAACCCTCAAACAGCCCTTTGAAGGAGTGTCAGAAAGTCACACTGGTCCTCACAAAGATAGAAGTACAGGTACAGACACACACACAGAGCTCAGTCAAAGTCAAAGTCAGCTTTATTGTCAATTCTGCAGTATGTACAGGACAAACAGAGAATTGAAATTGCATTACT